>CM062819.1:1667449781-1668049781 GCA_031772625.1 Pinus tabuliformis | reverse complement strand
TTTATGTTTGATCTCTTTCAAATCAGTGATGCACTGCAACCCAAACTTCGGCTTCTTCCACTCTCTTATCAATGTTGTTTTAATATCCACAAACATTTTGTTCTGATTATTTGAATACTTCATATACCATGTCAATGCCTTATCTCGGAGCATCGTAATTAGTTCCACTTTCTTTACATTCTCATCCTTGATCTACTTCACTGTCTATATAGCTTCACATAAAAACCAAAACTGTTTCGGATCCTCCAATCCAGTTCCTTTGAAAACGAGTCACTTAATATCATCATCCATATTTCTTCTTGGAGGGGGAGGGGGATGACTAAGGGGAGGGGGAGGGGGAGCAGGAAACCTGAAAACACCCTGGCTATTACTGAATTCTTTCTTCTGTGAACTCTGAATATGGAAGGGTGAATACTGCGAAGTTACCTCAGGGTTATCAGGGTGGCTTTCTTCTCTTTCACTTTCAGATCCACTCAAAAGAGACTATAATAAGTCTCTATGAAGGTCTTCGGGTATTTTCCACGAGATCTCTTTCTGGTATTTACTCTATATCTCTTTCCACTTCGTGTTACTCTGATCTATTGCTCAGATTTATTCTCTCTTCTTCCAACATAAGCAAAATAGCAATTTGATTGCATTCATAAAACTCCCTTTTCACACAAAAGAATCTTAATCCAAAGTTTCAGAGATTTTAAATACTTACCTCATGCTCCTTTGAACAATTGTCATTCCGCTTCTTTGTAGGGCATGGTCGAGTCTACAATGAACTGAGTAATGAATCCTCCCAAGATGTTATCAATCTAGAAATTGACAACCCTTGAAATCCTACTATCAGTGATCTTGAGTCATTGTATCAGTTCAAGAGTCCACACCGTAGGTTCTTCACCTGTAAAATAGTTTTTTATTTCGGTCAACCAAGTTGATATCCACTTGTACAATTGAACAGAAAAAGAACCGAATAAAATATTGTATTGATTTGTAAAAATATACTTTTG
Organism: Pinus tabuliformis; assembly: GCA_031772625.1. Taxonomy (NCBI): domain Eukaryota; kingdom Viridiplantae; phylum Streptophyta; class Pinopsida; order Pinales; family Pinaceae; genus Pinus; species Pinus tabuliformis. Next base: position 1,668,048,786 of record CM062819.1, on the reverse strand, counting down.
TAACCAATCTTTGGATGTCAAACAAGGGTTTATTTTCTCTTGATATGCAAATTGCCTCCCTTTTGTAGGTTTTAACCCCGTACAGAAATTACCTGCATACAAATTCTAAAACACGGAAAATAAACAGTGTGAGAGCATAACACATAAAACACATATACACAGAGATCTTCCCCTGGATCCAAAAACCGAGACTACCAGCTTGATTTTTCATTAGTTTCCTTTCAATGTTACAATACATATTTATACATGCCGAAGAATCCAATACCATGGACCGAAAACCATCACGTCCAAAAACATGTGTGAAAATCATGCACAAAACCATAGGTGGGTCCGCCCATCCTAACATAGGGTCCAAAACCAAAATTTTCTGGGGCGTTGGCCCAGACCCTATAAGGCGGGGTTACCTGCAACCCTCAAACCCCTTGTGACCCCCCCCAGCTCCACTACACAATTGGTGCAACGAAGGGGGGCTCCGCCCCCCCTCTAACCCCCCGGTTAACTACGTGGGCTAGTCATGGAAAGAATATAACACAACCCAACATTCTCCCACTTGTTGTTTTCTTTCCACAGGGGGCCGCAAGAGAGCTTAGTCATTTTTCCAGCCTTGAAACGCTCATTGTCTCTCTACACCAAGAGAAATTCATAGAGCTCATAGATTTTGTCAATGCATCTGCAGTATTCTTCAAAGTGTCCACCTTTACCAGCAACACCTTTTTGTCTTCTATCATATCCCTCACAAAGTGATACTGAACATCAACGTGCTTTGTCTTTGAATGATATCCGGGGTTCTTTGCCAAGAAAATTGCACTTTAACTATCACAGTCTATCCTTATAGCTCCTTGTACTAACTCCATACTTGAACACAATCTCTGCAACCAAACTACTTCCCTGCTTGCATGAGCGGCTGCCATGTATTCTGCCTCTGTAGTTGATAGTGCCACTATAGATTACTTCTTACTCATCCAATTGACTGCACCTCCAAATAGGTTAAACACATACACACTTGTAGATCTTCTCTGATCCAAATCTCTAGCCCAATCTGCATCAACAAAGCCACGAATATCCAACATTTTGTCCAATCTTAATCTTCCTTGGTAGTACAAACCACAATCACTAGTGCCACGCAAATACCTGAAAACCTGCTTCACTACTGTCCAGTGCTCCTTCCCTAGTTTTGACATAAACCTGCTCAATACTCCCACTGTATGTGTAATGTCTGGTCTAGTACAGACCATTGCATACATTAGGCTACCCATTGCACTTGCATATGGAACACGGGACATTTCCTCTTCCTCTTCTTGTGTCTTGGGGCACTGTTCAGCAAATGACCTCACACCTACAGGAATAGGAACCTTCACCGGTTTACTATCCTGCATATTAAACCTCTGTAGTATTGCCTCGACATACTTCCTTTGGTTTAACTAGAGCTTCCTCTTTGCCCGATCTCTTTTAATTTCCATCCACAAAATATAGTTTGCAGCAACAAGATCTTTCATGTTGAATTTGGAGGACAATTGGGTCTTCAAATCCTAGATAATTTCTTTGTCATTTCCAACTAGCAACATATCATCCACATACAAGACCAAATAAATAACACGGTCACCAATTAATTTAAAATACACACAGTGATCTGCTTTGCTTCTGGTGAAGCCAAGTCCCCATATAAATGTATCAAATTTCTGATACCACATCCTTGGTGACTGTTTTAACCCATACAGAGGCTTCTTTAACTTGCACACCAGTGTTTTCTTACCATTCACCATAAAGCCTTTAGGTTGCTTCATGTATATTTCCTCTTCCAGATCCCTGTGAAGAAATGTTGTCTTCACATCCATCTGTTCTACCTCAAATCAAAAGCAGCAACAACAAATAAAAGTAATCTAATAGAAGTTACCTTGGCAACAAGAGAAAAAATATCACCAAAATCAATTCCCGGCACCTGGGAACAACCTTTTGATACCAACCGAGCTTTGTATTTCTACACCTTTCCTTCTGCATTTGTCTTCTTCTTGAACACCCATTTGCTGCCAATGGGTTTCCTTCCAGTCAGCAACTCCATTAGATCCAAAGCCTCATTCTTGTGCAAAGATGCCATTTCATCAACCATGCCCTATTTCCAGAGTTTGCCATCCTCTGAATCTTCTGCTTCCTTCACAGTTCTGGGATCATCGTCAATAATAGATAAAGCAAAATTTGAACAGAAAGCAGATGGACTATACCTTTCTAGTTGCCTTCTTTCTTGAACTAATCTTCTCACACACGGAGTTTTTGGCTCTTCATTTTCTGATTCCTCCTCCACTGTAGAGTTTGATTCTTCCTCCTTAAGCTCAAACTCTATCTTCTCAAGTTCCTTTGGTTAGACTTCATGTTTAATAACATCTTTTACCTCTCTGAACACCATATCTCGGCTGTAGAAAACCTTCCATGTGACTGGGTTCTAAAGCTTATAACCCTTTAAACCATCCTTATACCCAATAAAGATGCACTTTTCAGATTTACTATCCAATTTGGTTCGTTTCTCCTTTGGAACATGTACATATGCATCACATCCAAATACCCTCAGATGTGAAAGAGAGGGTTTCTTACTAGTCCATACCTCTTGTGGAGTCTTATCCTCCAACGTTGATGAAGATGACCTGTTGACCAAGTAACATGCAGTATCCATTGCCTCTGCCCAGAATTCCTGTCCTAACCCAGCACCACAGAGCATGCTTCTTGCCATTTCCATCAATGTCTTATTCATTCTTTCTACAACTTCATTTTACTGAGGTGTATATGGAGTGGTCTTCTGTCGTGCTATGCCACACTTCTTACAGAATTCTTCAAATTCCTTGCTACAAAACTCTCCACTATTATCTGTCCTTAGCGCCTTTATCTTCTTCTCTGTCTGATCTTCCACGAGAGCCTTAAATTCTTTAAACCTGTCAAAGGCTTCAGATTTCTTCTTAAGGAAATATATCCATGTATTCCTTGAGAAGTCATCTATAAATGATACATAGTACACAAACTTACCCAGTGATGGAACCTTCACAGGTCCAAACACATCACTGTGCACAAGTTCCAGTATCTGTTTTTCCCTCTTACTACCAAAGGGGAAACTCACCCGATTCTGCTTCCCATATACACAATTTTCACAGAAATCAAAATCCAGAGAGCTATTACTCATACCTTCTACCAGACCTTTACCACAAAGTATTTGAAGGCCCTTATCTCCAATATGTCTAAGCCTTTGATGCCACAACATGGTCTTCTCTCCAGAGACCACTAGATTTTCTGCTCCACTTTCAGGAACCACAAAACTGTTGCACCCATCAATAATAGTGCTACCTTGTAGCATGTACAGAGTTCCAATTCGAACTCCCTGCATCAATACCAGTGCTCCATTAACCATTTTGCAGGTATCCTTCTTGAACACTATTTTTACACCTGCATCATCTAGCTTGCTTACAGAAATCAGATTTCTGGCCAATGCAGGAGTATGCAGAACACCCAGAAGTGTTCTAACCCTTCCAACTTGCAACTTCAACTTTACTTTTCTGCAACCAATGATTCTAGCCTTCCTATCATCCCCTAAGAAGACATCACCACCATCGTATTTCTCATACTCGCAGAACCACTCTCTATGGAGAGTGAAGTGAAAGGATGCACCTGCGTCAATCAACCATGCCTCATGATCTACATGTGTACTTGAAGAACCCAAGTACACATCACCACCTTCATCTAAGGTGGTTTTCGCCTCTGCAGAAGGAGCATCATCAGATCCCTTTCCTTTATCAGGAGCTTTAGATTTACAGTCCCTTTTGTAGTGCCCTTCCTTTCAACATTTCCAACACACCACCTTTACAGGTTTTCCTGGACATTTAGATCTCCCTCTAGATTTAGATCTCCAAATTGATGACTGGTTTTTGTTTCTGATCTGTGACCGTCCTCGTACAGACAAGGCATCACCATTTTGGCTCTCCATATTTTTCCGTCTCATCTCCTCCGTCAGCAAGGCTGAGACTATTTCATCAAAGACAGTATTAAATGCATTCAGATGCTCTGTCACCGAGTCTCCATCTTTCATCCTCAGGTTATACAGCTTTTTCTGTAGGAACAGTTTCTTCACTAGAGACTTAGATTGGTACAAAGTCCCTAACTTGTCCCACAAAGCCTTCGTTGTAGCTTCCCTTGATACATTCAGCAATACTGAATCTTAGACACACAATCGTATTGTACTTTTTGCCTTTCGATCCAACTTCTTCCATTCTTCATCAGACACTCCCGTTGGTTTAGTACCCAGATCTACCACGATCCACTGATCTTTATCCACCAACAGATCCTCCATCTTGAGTTTCCACAACTCAAAACTCTGACCATTAAATTTCTCGATCTCTATCTTTCCACTGCTCGCCATCTTCTTTCACCACCAGAATCAATCTCGCAGATCTCCCACTGAACAGGGTCTACCACAGGCCTGAGCGAAACTCCTCAGCAACAAAGGCGTCCCCTTAAAGCCAAAACTGCTTTGATACGAAATGTAGGTTTTAACCCCATACAGAAATTACCAACATACAAATTCTAAAACACAGAAAATAAACAATATGAGAGCATAACACATAAAACACATACACACAGAGATTTTCCTCTGGATCCCAATACCGGGACTACCAGCTTGACTTTTCATTATTTTCATTTCAATGTTATAATACATATTTGTACATGCTGAAGCATCCAATACCATGGACCGAAAACCATCGTGTCCAAAAACATGTGCGAAAATCATGCACAAAACCATAGGTGGGTCCGCCCATCCTAACATAGGGTCTAAAACCAAAATTTTCCAGGGCACTGCCCCGGACCCCATAAAGTGGGATTACGGGTACGCCTCAAACCCCTTGTGACACCCACCCCCTACTACACAATCGACGCAAATGAAAGGGGGCTCCACCCCCCCTCTAACCCCCCAGTTAACTACATGGGCTAGTCGTGGAAAGAATATAACACAACCCAACATCTTTCAGGTCTATCCAGTCTTGAATCTCCTTCTTTAACGCCTACCACATCCACATATCCCTCAAACAGATCCTGATCATACCAACGGATCCATTTGTTGGCTTGATTTGGGCTAACCCAGGTTCAATCTATATTGCACACCGACAAAACCCTTAATCACAAGCCCTTTCGACAATGACCCACAAGTAGATCGCAATCTCAGCCGAAGTGACTATGGGAGGATGCAGAATTAGGTTTCTGTAGTCATGAGTGTTAGGTGTGGAGCCTTATCGTCTTTTTTCAGAGGTATCACTGCATTGGAACCCAGTTCGTTATGTGGTGGCAACGCCGCCCGTAATATTTAGGCTGCAGGGGGGTCCAGGGGGGGGCGATGCCCCCGAAGCTAAAAAATAGATGTAATTGCCTTTTAAAATGTTTTAATTTCGTAGTCAATCTAAGATGTTCATTAGGCAGAGATCTGACAGTAGAAGTTAAGTTTAATTTAGGTTTTTCTTTCCCTAGAAGGTAACCCCTCACGATATATGAGGGAATTGTATTGTGTCTATGTAGATTTGTATTCTGAGTGAGAAAGAGAGAGGAGATTGTGTGAGAGTGCAGAGGGAATTACACCAGATTTGCTATAGGATGTATCTCTTCAGTTTGCTGGATAATATAAAAGGAAGGACTGGCTGTTTCTCCATGGACGTAGCCTAAATTGGGTGAACCATGTATATCTGTGTCTCTCTTGTTTTATGTGTTTTTTATGTCAGTATTTCTGCAATATATTTTATGTGTTTCGTTTCTCTATAATATATAATTTTCTAACAACTGGTATCAGAGCTGAAGGTCTATTTGGCTAATAAACTTGCAGGAGAAAAGGGTTCTTGGTTCAAGTGGGAGCAATGGCACAAGATGGTAGGTTTAGGGTCGAAATATTTAACGGCCAAAACTACTAGCTATGGAAGATGCAGATGGAATATTATTGTACCAGAGAGATATGTACCAACCACTGAGTGGAAAGGCAAAGAAGCCGACGAGTATGGCAAACATAGAATGGGATATTCTTGACAGAAAGGCACTTGGAACGATATGGCTATGCCTAGCAGCATCAATAGCCTTTAATATTTCAAAGGAAATGACAACAGAGGGTTTAATGTTGACATCGGCCAAACTATATGAAAAACCCTCGGCCTCAAATAATGTATTTCTTATGAAGCATTTATTTAATATGAATATGTCATAAGGTGGATCTATTTTTGATCATTTAAATGAATTTAATACAGTTATCAGCCAGTTAAGTTCTGTAGGGGTATATTTTGATGATGAAGTTAGGGCTCTGTTATTTCTGTGTTCATTGCCAGAAAGTTGGAATGCTTTAGTTATGGCCATTAGTAACTCTATCTCTGGATCTAGTACTTTAAAGTTTGATGATATTGTTGGTGCAATTCTTAGCGAGGAAATGCGACGGAAAATCTCCGGTGAGACATCAGGTAATGCTTTCACTGCAGAGACTAGGGGAAGAAAAATGGAAAGAGGAAAGATCCCTGGATATCACAGTAAGTCAAGAAAATTCAGATCCAAGTCTAGATCGGGCATAGTGTGCTGGAAATGTGGGAAGAAAGGACATCTGAAGAAAGACTGCAAGTCTCAAAAGGGAAAAGAAGGAGACGTGCAGCAAGAAAATAATCATGAAGCAAATGTAATAGGTGATGTGTTGCAAGATACATTAATTCTTTCATTAGAAAATATTATTGATTCCTAGGTGGTAGATTCAGGGGCCTCATTCCATGCCACACCTGATAGGAAACATTTTCATAATTATGTTCAAGTAGATTTTGGATAGGTTTGATTGGGTGATGATAAGCCCTGTAAAATCATTGGAATGGGTAGATTTTTCATAAAATGGTAGAATGGAAATCAATGGCTATTTAAGGAGGTAGGGCATGTTCCAGATTTGAATAAAAATATGATTTCAATAGGGCAGTTGGGAGGTGAAGGTTGCGTAACTCCTTTCACAGATAAAACCTGCAAGGTCACTAAAGGAGCCTTAGTAATAGCAAAAGGAGAAAAGGTTGGTACATTGTATTTATGCAATGGTATTTCTAATTTTGTTAATGCTTTAACCTCTATAGGAGTAGATACGACATTGTAGCATAATAGGCTTGAGCACATGAGTGAGAAGGGGATGCAGATCCTTCACTCAAGAAATTTGTTGCGAGGTTTGAAGCATGTTGATTTGGAATTCTATGAAAATTGTGTTTATGGAAAATAGAAAAGAGTAAGATTTCTCAAAGTTGGGAAAGAAAAGAAGAGCAAAAAATAGAGCTTGTGCATACAAATGTATGGGGACCTGCTTAGGTATCATCTCTCGGTGGCTCTTGTTATTATGTTACTTTTATTGATGATGAAACCAGAAAAACCTGGATTTATTGTATTCGAAATAAATTTGATGTATTTGATACTTTCAAGAAATGGAAAGCTTTGGTTGAAAATCAGACAGGAAAAAGGTTGAAGTGTCTCAGATCAGACAATGGAGGTGAATATTGCAGCAAAGAGTTTGATAGGTATTGTTCAAAAAATGGAATTCGCGGAGGGAAGACAGTTCCAGGAAGACCACAACAAAATGGTGTGTCAGAAAGGATGAATGGGACAATCATGGAGCATGCAAGGTGCATGATATTGCATGCAGGATTGCCTTTACAATTTTGGGTAGATGTTGTAGATACTGTTGTTTATCTAATAAATAGAGGGCCTTCAAGTTCCTAGGATGGTGGTATTCCAAAGGAGGCATGGACAGGTAAAAAGTTAAACTACTCTTTTTTAAAGACTTTTGGTTGTGAAGCCTTTGTCCACATTAATAAAGCAAATAGAACAAAGATTGAGGCAAAATCAAAGAAATGTACCTTTATTGGATATGGTGCTAACGATTTTGGTTATTGCTTTTATGATTATGAAAAACACAAAATCATTAGGAACAAAGATGTCATATTCAATGAAAAGGTTTTGTATAAGGATCAGTTGCAGGAAAAGAAACTGGAAAAAGGAAACAAAGAATAAACAGTGCTTGAAGAGATCATAGAAAAAGTGATGGTGCCTGAAAATCATAATGATCAACAGCTAGAACATCAACAGCTACCACAAAAACAACAAGCACTTCAAACACCTGAAAGTGGTGTTAGAAGATCTACCAGGATATGTAGACCCCCTGAACAATACTCTCCTTCATTATATTATGTATTTTTGACTGATTCCGGTGAGCCAAAATGTTATGAAGAAGCAATGTAGGTAGAAACTAGGAAGAAGTGGGAGCAAGCCATAAAGGAAGGGATGGAATCCTTAGCACATAACTAGAATTGGGACTTAGTCAAGTTGCCTACAGGTAAAACAAAATTGCAGAATAAATGGGTTTACAGGGTTAAGGAAGAAGATGGATGTAGAAAAAGGTATAAATCTATACTTGTGGTGAAGGGGTTTGCACAGAAAAAGGGTATAGACTTTGATGAGATATTTTCTCCTATTGTTAAAATGACTTCAATCAGAACTATTTTAAGTCTAGTAGCAGCTGAATATTTACATCTTGAATAGTTAGATGTAAATACATCCTTTCTCCATGGGGATTTGGAGGAAGAGATATATATGCAGCAGCCATAAGGATATGAGGTAAAAGGTAAGGAGAAACTAGTGTGCAGATTGAAGAAGAGATTGTATGGATTAAAATAGGCTGCAAGGCAGTGCTATCTAGAATTAGACAGGTTTATGTCTAAACAAGGTTATACTAGATGTCACTCTAATTATTGTGTTTATCTCAAAAAGAAAAATGATGGTAGCTAGATATTTTATTGTTATTGTATGTAGATGACATGCTTGTTGCAGGTTCTAACATGTAGTAAATAAATGTGCTCAAAATTTTTTTAGCAAACTCATTTGCAGTGAAGGATTTGGGTGTTGCAAAACAAATCCTTGGTATGAGAATAACTAGAGATAGGAAGAATCGAAAATTAACATTGTCTCAGAGCGAGTACATAGAAAAGGTGTTGAAAAGATTTAATATGCAGAATGAAAAACTAGTTAGTATACCTTTGGCTAGCCATTTAAAACTAAGTAGGGAGGTGTGTCCCATGACTTAGGAAGAAATGGATGATATGCCTAATGTTCCATATGCATCAGTAGTTGGAAGCTTAATGTATGCAATGGTCTGCATAAGGCCTAATATTGCACATGCAGTGGGAGTTGTAAGCAGGTACATGAACAATCCAGGGAAAGAATATTGGATGGTGGTGAAGTGGATTCTCAGGTATTTGAGAGGTACCACAAATCAAGCATTATGCTTTGGTGGTTCAAACATTACTCTACATGGATATGTTGATGCAGATATGGTGGGTGATAGAGATAGCAGAGGAGCACAACAAGGTATGTGTTTATTGTAGGTGGAACACCTATCATTTGGGTTTCATAACTGCAAAGTGTTATTGCACTCTCAACAACAGAAGCAGAGTATGTTGCTGCTACAGAGGCTAGTAAAGAAATAATTTGGTTACAAATGTTTCTGGATGAATTAGGTAAGAAGCAGGAGTTGGGCAGGTTATATAGTGACAGCCAGAGTGCCATACATCTTGCAAAGAACTCTACATTTCATTCCAAGACAAAACATATACAACTCAAGTATCATTTCATACAGTCAGCATTGGAAGATGGATAGTTGAAGCTGGAAAAGATACACAATAGCCAGAATCCTGTAGATATGTTAAAAAAACTTGTAACCAGGGAGAAACTGAGATTTTTCTCAATTTCAATTGCTCTTCAAATATGATGAAGAAGATGAGAAACAACCAGAACCAAAGTGGAGTGATTGTCCAGCAAATGAAGCAGCGGCAAAGTTGCTATAATCAGTCTCCAAGTGGGAGATTGTTGGGTGTGGAGCCTGATTATCTTCTTTATTCATAGGTATCACCACATTGGACCCCAGTTCATTATGTGGTGGCAATGGCACCAGTAATATTTACACTGCAGGGGGGGCAGGGGGGTAGCTGTGACCTTTGGAAGACCCCCCTGGCGAGGGATCAGGGGCAGCGTCCTCGAAGCTAAAAAATAGATGTAAAATTTCCTTGTAAAATGTTGTAATTTCATAGTCAATCTGAGCCATTCTTTAGGCAGAGATATGATGGTAGAAGTTATGTTTAATTTAGGTTTTTTTTTCCTAGAAGGCAACCCCTCACTAAATATGAGGGAATTGTACTGCGTCTATGTAGATTTGTATTATGAGTGAGAAAGAGAGAGGAGATTGTGTTAGAGCGAAGAGGGAATTACATCAGATCTTCTGTAGGTTGTATCTCTTCATTTTCTTGGATAATATAAAAGGAAGGACTGGCTATCTCTCCATGGACATAGCCCAAATTGGGTGAACCATGTATATCTGTGTCTCTCTTATTTTATGTGTTTTCTGTGTTTGTATTTCTGCAATATATTTTATGTGTTATGTTGTTTTATAATATATAATTTTCTAACAGTGAGAGACTAGGAGATGTGGTATTATTATGTTATATTATTCTTATAATTTAAAAATCCCTTCTCCACATTAGATTAATCACTTAAACATGCCATATAAAAGATAGACTATCATTGTGACGAAATAAAATGCAATTATAATAACTGCTACTCTACAACAGATAATAAGCAAATATACTCACAAAAACTCCAAATTAACATGGTTCACCCCAATGTAGGGTTATGTCCACAAGAAATCTTACTTAATATAATGAATATTTGAATAACAACCAGTTATTTGCCTGCACACTAAGCTGCAAGCTGTCTGCGCTCTAAGGTACTGGTCATCTACGCACTCATCTATAGAATCTTCCCCATGCCTCTGCGCACTCAGTTGCAGAGCCTCCCCTTTGCTACCAAATTACAGATCACAATAACTCACCCATAGCACTGATCTAGATAAAAACTTATTGACATCTATTCTTATTATCTCACCCCATATATAATATTAAAATGTAGGGTTACATCATCAAAGTACCATGGTCCAAATACTGTGAACTCCTTAAAACAAGCAACTATGGTCCCATTGTTCCCTTACAAAATCATGCACTTTTACAAAAAGGAGGGGCTTTGACCCACCTCGAACCCCTTACGACACCACACGGTATAAATGTGATCTGTTGCACACTCCACTCCATTGCACACTCCACTATGTGCTCCTCCCCACAAAATGTGAAGTGTTTGCTAAAATCTAGGACAAGTTGGGTTGTGCCAAACAAAAAATCCGTCTACCCCCCATGATAAATTGGTGTCCAAACAGGGCTAAACAAAAAACTCCAAATCAAGAAGAAAATCAAGCTCAATAACTAGCAAAGGATCCCACTCTCTCATTATAGTAGGTTGATCCAAGTAGAGCCACTAGGTTACACTTAGGGGAATATCTTAATTATATAGTCAAGGAAAATCTTTCTCGCTCAAGAAAGGACAATAGGCGCAAGAGGAAGGTTACAAGGAGTTAGTTGAATACAACATAAATGTGTTACTTCTTAAACTAAAACATAAGGTCTCGCCAAAAACCTCTATTCTATAAGAAAAAATATAGTTCACATTAGTTGGCAATAGAAATCATCACCATACAATTTTATGATTCAAGATTTAGCCTAAGGATTGTGCATTAATAGTTCTAGAGTCACTTATAGGAATAATTCCAAATAAAAAATTTAGGATTTTCTCTTAGGAATAATTTTGAAACACATATTTTTGGATTTTCTCTAAGGAAAATTTACAAATAAATTGATATTAAATTTAAATTGGACTTGAAAGGCTACTCCTTGATTTCTTTTCTAATTATAATGCATCAACAACTCTAGTCAAATAATTTGGAGGACACTTTCTAGAGTAGGTCTAAACCATTTTCTTAATCTCCCTACCATGTGGTTCTCTAGCTTTGAAGATTCTACCATTAGTAGAAAATGGTGGATTGGAGAAGAAATCATGTTTCCATTCCCAAAAGTGTGTCTTCCTCACTATATCACTAACCAATCTACAAAATATATACTAATAAGGTCAGATACATCTTCCAGCAATGATGGAGAAAATAAGAAGGGGCAAAAGATAGTTTAAATATGCAACTATAATTTCCTCCTTTATCATTAGAAATAACTTGAAAATTTTGTGAGGGTCACAAGAGATATTGAGAATATATAATTTAATAGAATAGTCATGACAATTCCAAGAAACTTCTTTTCTTTAATGGGATGATAATGTCCTTAAGCGATGTATTCTACATGGATTAAGTGAGAAAAGGTGGCATTATGAATGACTAAGTACTAATGGTTTGATATTGACATATGTTGTATGAATCCATGTGGAGGAATATAGATGGGGGGAAACCACAATATGTTAGTGCAATATGATTATAATGTATGCAATGAAACCACTCCATGTTGTCTATAACTTAATAATAATAATAATAATAATAATAATAATAATTATTATTATTATTGGTAATTTCATTTCATTTGATTGATATAGATATAAATAAAATGTTTAGGACCAATGGATTCCTCCTCCAAGGTCTCCTAGACTCCCTGTGTTAATTCATATTCCATACCATAACCCTTGCTGTTTTTGTGTCTAACAACACCTCCCCCCTCCTTAATTTGAATAATTGTACATGAGTCCTAGTAGATAGAAGATGACACTTGCTAACAGTTGGATGTGATCTTTGAATCTCATGGCTTGAGGAAGACCTAAACCAAATGGGTAATAAAAGTAGAATTATTTTAATAAATGGTTGTTTAAGTGTGACCACCAACGCTACAACTTATCTCTAACACTTATTTCTTCTAAAACATTTCCAAATTTGGCTAGAAGTCGACGTATTTTTTTATTAGAACTGCTCACAAATGGAAATTTCAATATGACTGCAAAATATTGGAGGATGTATTTAGGGCTTAGAAATTCCAAAAACATTTTCTAACATAGCTTGGAGATTATCTCTTATGTTAAGTGGAATTTCTCTCAATTTGAATATGACCATAAACTAATCTTGCTTCAAAAATAACTGAAAAATGAAACACACTAATTCTAACTTGAGTTTTAAGACACTAGTTCTACTTGTGGATTAGGCACACTTGTACATCTTTGATTCATAGGTATTCAAAACTAGAAGCCTTTTTGTTAATGGATTGTATCATTCCTCCACATGATTCCTGATTATGTATAAAACATGCATCTATCCTTTGAATAGTAACTAAGAAAGGGACTGTCAAAATCGATGCAATGATGTTGTGATGCACCATCAAAATAATTTGATAATATATGTGAATCTATTGTTGTAAATACTATGATAATCCTCAACCCTAGTCTCTTGAGAAGCATCTTTTGAGACATGCTAAAATAAATTATCTTCTTAAGCCATTCTCATTCCTGTATTTTTCACCTAAAGGATGATACCATTTTTCACATACAAACTTTGAGAGAGTTCTCATGAAAGTACGATGTTTTTTATTCAATTGATAATTCAAGCTTTTGGTGGTAGGGAATAATTGTCAGATCCTTTGTAACACTTTTCAAGGTTCCTTTTTTTAAGAAGCCAAATACATATCAATCCTGTGCAGTTCTCCATGAGTCTCCTTGGATTTCACCATCGCGGGCTTAATAATAAACATTTTCGTAGCTATTTTCTTGGTCATTCCACTATGGAAGTCAAAATATCGATAAAATAATGACCATGACTGAGAATGGGAGCACACTATGTGGTAGAGCTTGCCATTGATTCCATATATAACTCAAAAATAATTAGTGGCCCTTATAGTTAAGGGTTGTTTGGGCTTATTTTGTAGAAGAAAATCTTAATTATGTGATTTGTCTCCAAAATGGTGCCAAATTCAGCCCCATTTCTCCAGGGAAAAGCCAAATTCCTTATATAGTAGTAGAGATCATTACCTGTAGAAAACATTATGCTTGAATTATGGATCTAAGTGATGTGGAAGTGATACAGAAAGTGGCTACTATAACAAGAAAACCGATTGGTTAAGAATGTAGATGTACAATCTATATGATAATGAGGATTCCTCGAATGATAAAGAGAAACCTTCTACTATCTTTGTCAATTGTGACAAGAGAAATGAAATTCCCTTTTCCACTCATGAGCTCCATCAAGAAGGTAGAAAATGATGCATTGTTGTCGAATCTAACAATCCATAGAAGGTGATGACATTGATAGCGGACAGCCACTGGAAGATATTGCTAGAAAATATACACGTTGAGACAGATACCTTAGAACTATGCACATATAGACAAATGATTGTGGATAAAGATAAGGAAATTTCAAATATGTAGAAAAATGTAACCATGGAGGTGAGGGGTAATAAATAGCAATAAACACATAATAGTATATAAAATGCCATACCTGGTAGGGAAGATGTGAAAAAATCTAAAGAGCACCCAAGTCTAAGGCTAATGACATAAATCGATGTCTTTCATTCCAATGTTTCATTGTAAACCAAAAACAAAGAATATAAATCCATTGCATTTCATTAGAATAATATAGATATAAGTACAAAGTATATAACCATTGGCTTCCTCTTTTGAAGTCTCTTTAACTCCTCATGATAGTTCATATTCTACACTATAACCTTTGTAGAATAGGTGTTTAACATAGTTTAGTTTTAAAGTCATAACCAAAACAATTACCAAATTAGTGTACATACTCTACTTCATTTAAAACTAATTTTATAAACTCTTAAAAATATATATATTCATGATATTATTTCACTAAAATTACAATATATATTATAACAACCATTTAAAACAATATATATTTTATTTTTTTAAATAACAATAATAATAATAATAATATCTAAAAGTGATTATATATATATATATATATATATATATATATATATATATATATATATATATATAAAATCTTGGTAGATCCTCCTTTTTCATTAATATAGAGCAAATTTACACCACATAGAACTGGCTAGGTGGCCTCAACTTGCCCAGTGGGAAACCAAGTATGTTGGCCACCTATCCACATTATATGCCATCCAGTAGCAAAAAATATTAAGTTTCTCTATCCAAGCAATATAAGTTTCAGTTTCTTGTCAACTTCCATACTATAGAGTTCTACATACATATATAATTGCATAGACAAATTTAAAAGCTAGATGCATATATAAAAAAAACTATTAGAAAGGAGGCATGCTAATCATGTTGTCCAGCTAGCGCTGCTTCCACTGGTGCTAGATCTTTGGCAGTCATACCAGGAAACTCCCTCTGAACCAAGATGCATAGCAAGTGTTGCTCAATTAGACCAAGGCGGATGTCCTGTTTGTGCAGTTAGAACTGCACCTTCTGAAATTCCTGCTTGTAGTTTGGCATTCCCTGAACCATGACTTCCATGCCTACTGAGATCTGCTCCATTGCCTTTCCCAATAGGATTTTCAACAACTAGTATAAGTAAGGGGTCTGCTTGAATTGGTTTATTTTTCCTCTTGTATTTCTAGGATCCTGGATGGGGACTCTCCAGTCCTCCAACTCTGTATCCATATCACTCTTCTGCTTCACTTCTACATCCCATTCCTCTAACACATTTCATATTTCTTCATTAGTTCCCTCCTGGTAGGTGACTTCTGCTTCACTAATTAAACATTCAATAGACTTCCGACCTCATCGGCCACACGAAGGACCAAGTTCCGTGTCGTGCATGGTCTCTCAATGTTTCTTACCTTGGCCTCGGGTCTTTCCAAATCGAGCTATGGTCTCGCTGACCCAGTCCTGTACAATGCGACAAACTGTAACTTGTTCGGTCCTAGAGTTTCCTTGTGCCAAGGTGGGTTCACCACGTGACAAACCTTTTTTTACATATAAAACATTTAATTTACTGATTAAACTTCAATGTATTACAACAAAGTTCATGTACACGAGTGGTAGAGATGTGTCGCTCCATCCCTCCAGCTTCATACCCCCCTTGACATTTTCTATAACATGCCCCTCTTGGTCGCAGGTGGGTTTCATGGAGAGGACCTGCTCATGCCCTGTACCAAAGGTTGCAAGTCCCAAAAGATGCCCCCACTTAGCATCGTTCATGCATGCAATATCTCCCCAATCTCAGTTAAAGAAGTACAACTGCCTTCGGGCCATCGACCTAACCTGGATGACATGCCCTTTGTTACTCGTCCGACAAGAAAAAAGGGAACCTGAGTGTCCGCTTGTTGGGGCCTGACCCAGGTTTAGTGTTAATTAGCCAAAAAAATCCCTACACTACTGGCCCTTTTAGCATCAGCCCATGGAGCGCAGACCGAAGTCTCACCCGAAGCGGTATGTGGGATGCTAGAACCAAGTTTCCACACCCTGAAATGGTCATGATGTCGTTTTATTCCTTCTATTCCTACCTTCGGGTAGGTCACTTAGTTCTAGGGCTTTCCAGACTAGCCCTCTATTTTGGCCATCAGTACCTGTCATGTGGAAAGAGTCAATTTTGTGGACAAAACCGACCTCCCTAGAAGCTAAGGCTTTCTAGTGACAAACAAAATAATCAAGCACTATCTTTCCCTAAATATGCATTAAAATAAAAGCAACCAGGTGTTTAAGTCTTACCTCTAGTCCAACGCTGTTTGTAGCAGCCAAGCCTCTTCGATCCAGATGAGCTCCTTCTCCTTGAAGCCTGCATTCACTAACAAGCAAACGATTACATAGCACCTGAATAACTCATATAATAAAGCATATTCATCATAAAGACCAAGGAGTTTATGAAACAAATTATATATAACAACTTGTTGAGAAAAATGAACTTAATTGTATTAATTGGAAACAAAAGAAACCATTACAACCAGTGCCTTGGTGTTGTGCAGGTCCCTCCCAGGGTCCAGCAAGAGTTCTCCTTTACTTTGATCAGCTCACCCAGTTCCAAATGAAGCTAAGAAACGATTGGAATCTCTCCTCTCAAGCTCTATAAGGGAGTCCTAATTTCAGTAGCATCTACCCTTAGGAATGTTCAGCTTTCAACCTCCCCTCCCTCTGGCCCAATGCCTGTATTTATAGTGCTTTGGAGGAAGTTAATCAGGTCCACCATCAATGGGATAAGCCCCTCTTTCAATGGGATAGCTCCCATCTTGATGGGATAAGTTCCTCTTTCATTGGGATGCATGAACCATCTAGAGGCGCTCAATCCACGTCAAACCATCTTCTAGAATGCTCTAGATTCGACCACAAGTAACTTTTTTGAAGTAAAACTTGCGCCTTTTGACCTTTACAGGAGTATGCACCCACCCCTTTACAGACAGAGCATGCAAGTACGTAGGTATTATGAACTTGAGGTGCGTACACGCAGGTAAGGGTAAGAGAAACTGCGTAACCAGAGTTATATTGATTTTTAAGGACTTTCTCTCTTTCTTGGAGTTTGACATGAGGAG
The DNA here is from genome assembly GCA_031772625.1 of Pinus tabuliformis. Taxonomy (NCBI): domain Eukaryota; kingdom Viridiplantae; phylum Streptophyta; class Pinopsida; order Pinales; family Pinaceae; genus Pinus; species Pinus tabuliformis. Next base: position 1,668,031,402 of record CM062819.1, on the reverse strand, counting down.
CAGAGGTATAAGACTTGCCAAGGAGGACAGTATGACAATTGATGGAGCCATACTGACTGCAAATAGTCATGGTGACAAATTTTAGTGTAACATATTGCCCCCTAAAGTGCGAAGCCTGTAGTAGATTAGGGTTTCATATTATCTAGGAAGGGTGAAGCACTTTATCATTTCAAGGATTATCTTGTGGAGAGCCCAGTCGGAACCTGCAAATATTCAACACAAAATACATATATGAGATCATATCATTGCTGAGGTAGGCATTCCCATACTCAGATCAAAAACTTTAACTAACAAACTAACTACTGCTCTGATATAGGAATGATTTCACAGTACATCATAATCATAGACTCATGTAGACACAGTATGGATGCAGCCATCTGTTTATGATTAGTTTACTATATAATGAATACAAAACTCCTCGCAGCTTGGATGGTGGAAACTAGATCCAGGGTCTTCATTTCTACTTCCCGAAATAGTACGATTCTATCCATGCGAATAAATGAGTTGATGTCGAACATGGTAGAAACCACTTGATTACCAGTCAATGATGTAAACTGTTAACAAGTGTGAGAGAGACCACCAGTGATGTCAATGGTTCTCAAAGTACCCAGTACAATCCATGAGATGTGAGTAGATGTGTTGATGTCGAACATGTCATGGAATCCTTCAATCGAAAGTCAATGATGTAAACCATCGTCAAAGGCGAGAAACCTGCCATTGATGCATGCAGATTTCAAGGTATTGACGATTTCTAGATCATCTTTCTAGATAATGCGCTGATGTCGATAGAAAGCGATCCGTTGTAGGCAAGCCCACAACACGAAATCATAGATCAAGTTGAAGAAATGTAGCTGTAAGGACTGACTCAGGGATGGTCAAGATGGATGACAGGTATTTTGCAGATGAATGGTTTATTTGTAGTGACCTCTTGAACACATAACGACACAACAGATGGCTTGGTGACAATTGACCCAAAGTCAATACCCGGAAACCGGCTGAAGACTTTCAATGTGGTTTGATCAACTATTAGGCAAAGGATTTCCCAACCCAGGTGAATGAAAAGTGTCGTGTTCAAGAGTGGTGATAAGGTTTTTCTGAGACAAAGGATAACAAATAGGCTCATTTTTCTCTCTTTTCCCCCACCATTTCTGGCAAGTACCTCTTTATTTTTTACAAGCTTGAGGAGGATAACATTTGCTTGATTATAAGCTCATCCTTCGAACGAGTCCAACTTAGTTTCGATTCGAACCCTAAGAAGGAGTGGTCCGTTCCTGTTTGTAATCGAACAGGTCCTTTACTGTGAAATTTTAACGAGTCCAGTATAGGAGAAACTCGGTGTTTTTCAATTTTAGAGAGTCTGAAAAAACTTAAGAAGACTCCAGGGTTGACCTTTTTCATAAATTTGTGTCTCCCAAGCCCGAAAAAGTATAAAATAATACTTGAGAGAACCGCTTGATCTTTACGACCAAGGAGTACTTTCATGATTAGTGTCTTTGATCTGAAAAGTAGAAAGCGATCAAGGACATGTCGTTTTATTTCCAATATCGAATTTGAAACGACAAAAATCCGGCAATCTTTTCATGTTTTTACGGTCAGAAAAGGGCTATAAGAGGACCGTCTTTTAATTCCGTTTTAACGAGTGTAAAAGAAACTCTCGGCAATCTTTTCATGTTTTAGGAGTCAGAAAAGGGCTTAAAGATGACTCTGATATTTTTGTTTGTAAAAAATGACAATTTTCCCTGAAAATCCTTTATCCTGCACAAAAACCAACACATTACTCATACCTGTTGAAGATAGATAAAAATACTTTGAAAAATACCTTTTCATGGTGAAAAATAAACAAATTTACCATTTATTTACCCAAAAAACCTATAAAAAGGGCTTTTACCAATTCATTTTTACCATTTTACTGTTGAGGAGAGAAAAAGGGCTTTTGGCAAGAAACTTCCCGTGGACACTGCAGAGAATCTGACCGTAGAAATCGAACGTCGTCTCTTTCAGGTATTCTACAACATCCTCCTCTTCATTTTCATCCGTTTAGAATTCTTTCTGAGGCCCTAGATTTCATTTTTTGGAGGCTTTGGGGTTTCAAGAACCGCCTTTCGGGGTATGCAGGTGCCACACTAGGGACCCACGTACCCCGACATTTTCTCAGTTGGGAAAATGTCGGGCGTACGCACCTTGCGTTAAGGGAACCTGCGTACCCATGCTCTGTTCCTAAAGGCGGGGTGCGTACTCAGCGCAACAAGTTTTTAAACCCCAAAATCTCCAAAATGGACCAATTTTTTTTTATTTTACGGACTCTAATGGATGTTTTATGGTGTGTAGATTGTTCACCATGCTTGATTGGCGCGAGAGAGAGCACGAAGATGTTGATTTGGCAGCCATTCGTCATCAACCGTCAATTGATGCTTTGAAGGCATGCGGCCTTTATAAATACTGGGCCATACCTCGCATGACGGCCCAAGTGAGATTTCTAGAGTGGCTGGTAGAAAGATGGAACGTTCAAGACTGGTGTTTTTATATTGGAGGGCACCAGCTCGAGATGGAGCCCACAGATATCTACTTTCTGACTGGTTTGCCAAAGAGAGGCAAACACTTGACTCTGTTTGGGACTAGGCCGGGTGGCCAGTCCATCGCTAATCTCTGACTAGAGTGGTGTAACAATCAGACTCAGGAGAAGGGGATAGAGATCAAAACTATATCCCGTCTTGAACTTATGTTGATTGCCTTTACAGTTACCAGACTTTGTGGGGCTGCCGCTTTGCACATTGCCACTGGATCCCAGATGCGGATGGCGATTGATTGCTATCGAGGTACCATTTTCAACTGGTGTGATGCTGTGTTGGCCAATATAAAAGGCCAACTGACTAGAGCCAAAAACAGACAGCTGAAGACTTTTGGTTATGGGCCTTTAGTTGTGAGTTTTGGCTTAGAGAGGGTTCCGATGCTGATCCCGCAGCAGCTCACTGTTGAGGTTGGGCTTCCTCGAGAGCCCAAATTGATGCGATGGGTTGCGGTTATGGCCCATCATCCTGATGAGGGAACGGAGGTTGTCCGATTTACTCCGGAGTACTTTCACTGGTTAGAGGACCAGGTCTTTTCTATACAGGATTTTCCTTATGCTGGAGTTGATTTTCGTGGAGATCCGGACATGGTTCTTCCACTGGGAGAACAATGGGATGATACAGGTAACTTCATTTTCCACAAGTTTTTAAACTATCTATTTTTTTTTGTTTGTTTTTATATCATCTCAAAACTGACAGTAATAATTTTCAAAATGCAGATGTAGGCCCACGTCGTCCAGCCAATCTCCGGCCTTTCGAGAGGAGACTACCAGCTGAAGTGGCACCGGCCCCACAGGACGAGGCCACAGAGACTTTAGCTGAGTTGGAACATGACCTAGAGTGTCTTACAGCAGATATACCGGAGAATACCATAGATGATATTCATATCAGGCTTCAGCGCTATGTAGTCAGGGCCCCAGGACCTTTTAGGAGGTTCTTGTGTAGGGTGGCCCGTGCAGTGGTGTCATATAGAGATCATCACCAGTGATTGGATGGTCATTTTGTAGACACATGTGACATTTTGGTTTTTTGTACTTATCATTTTTGCCGATCATAAGGTGTTTTTCAACCTATGATCGAAGATGATGTATTTTTTTTGACACACTCCTATCTATATATATCATTATTACCGGCTTATCTTGTTAAACATGTGTGATGAAATGATTTTAAATTTACATGTATGATTATTGAAAATGTCTATTTAACATTCGAGAAGCAATTGCATCTGCTAATGTATTTAAAGACCTTGGAATATGTTGATATTCAATGTAATCAAACTCACGTTCCAAGAGACGCACTCTCAAAAATAACCTTAATAACACTGGATTTCTAATGGCATACACTCTATTAAGCTGTAATACAACGAGTTCAGAATCTAACCTCACTATCAAACTCCGAATCCCAAATGAAATAGATTCAGACAATAACTCAATCACTGCACTGTATTCGGCAATGTTGTTTTTTGTTTGACCGAGGCTCACCCCATGCTTAGATACTAACTCGTCAGAGGGCGAATAGATAACCCAGGCTGCGGAAGAGATATTCCGTGTACTACGACAAGCACCATCAGTGAAACCAATGTATGTTTGGAGAGGCATCGACATCTGCAATATCAAGAGTAAAACCAAGATAAGCCAGAATAACGACGAAAAACACACTCTCTAAGCTAAGCACACTGTCTAAACTAACAAACACACCAGCTAGAAAGAAAAACCAACCTAACTAAAAATTCTCCATACCCATCATTTAAGCATAATACCTCTTTAGGTAAAGTCCATTTCTGGGTTTACCCAAAGAGTCCCCGTCAAAGTCTACCAACTCATAGGCCCCTTTTGCTAGCTTTCGCTTGACAATATAGAGCCCATGCCACATAGGAACGAATTTTCCAGCACCTAATTTATCATTAGCTTGATCATATAATAGCACTAGGTCTCCTTCCGAAAAATTTCGAGGGGTCACATTTCGATCATACTGAGCTTTCATACGTTTTGCGTGAGTCTCGATCGCCAATTCAACATCACATCGATTCTCATCTAATTGAGCTAAGTATAATAAACGCTTTTCCTTTTCGGAAGTAGCTGGAAGTAACTCGATGGCCATTTGCAGTGACAGGATTTCGCATTCAATGGGTAGCACAGCTTCCAAACCATAAACTAGTTGGAAAGGAGTGAACCCTGTTGATGTTTTCACTGAGGTTCGGTACGCCCAAAGCGCTGAAAATAACATGTTCTGCCAATTCTACTGATGAATACCAATGATTCGTCGGATCATGATAACTAAAACTTTGTTGATGGACTCAACCAGACCATTCGCTTGTGGATAATAAGGAGTTGAGCTATTGTGACGCAAACCAAGCTGGCCTGTAAGTTCTATCATCATAACGTTTTGAAAATGGCACCCATGGTCAGTGATTATCGCTTGTGGGACACCAAACCTAGCAATTATGTGATTGAACACGAAAATTGTAGCTGTCTTGCCGTCTGCCTCGAATGTAGGCATCGCCTCGGCCCACTTAGTAAAATAATCTACCGCAAGGATGATATATGCATGTCCCTTGGCCGAGTGAGGGTTACATGTAATAAAATCGATACCCCATTTGGCAAAAGGACCAACGACAATTATAGGGTGGAGAGGAGCAGAAGGAGCACGCATCTTTCGATCAAACGCTTGATAGTTGTGGCATTTTCGGACCGTAGTAATACAATCTTTAAACAAGGACGGCCAGAAGTAGCCAGCGCGCAATATCTTTTGGGCTGTGGCATACCCAGACATATGACCGCCACACGCTCCAGAGTGACAGTCATTCAGAACCCTTTCAGCTTCTTCGTGAGTTAAGCAACGTCGAAAAACCAAGTCCGCCCCACGGCGATAAAGAGTATCTCCAAAAATTTTGTACTGTTGGGACTGGAATCGAATTTTTCGACGTTCCGACTTTGAAACTTCGGGCCGAAAGGATTGGGTCTGGAGATAGACGATGATATCCCCATACCACAGATCTAAAGTGCTAATTAGAAACAAAGATTCGTCCGCAATGGGCTCCTCTGCCACAGTTTTCGTGTCAGCACGCGGGAAGTCACACATTAGCTCTGCAAAAGCTAAAGATTTCTTAGACTTAGATTTCTCAAACTCCATGTCGAACTCCTGCAGGATAACAATCCATTTAGAGTACTTGCCCCCTAGCAATTGTTTAGTCAAAATGTAGATCATAGGGTTGCAATCCGAAATGATTGTAGTTTTACGGAGTAAAATGTAGTGACCAAAACGTTGGACAGCTTGAACGGCTGCCAATGCTAATTTCTCCACTTGTGAATATTTTAGCTCAGTTGGGTTTAACGTCCGACTAAGGTAATATATCACATGTTCCGTTCCGAATTCATCTTCCTGAACTAAGACCATCCCAATGGTGGAATGGGCGGCAGCGAGGTACAAAAAGTAATCCTGGTTGTAGTTGGGAGGATGCAGCAACGGTGCATGGGTCAACGCGTGCTTGAGTGCATCAAAAGATTTCTGAGCTATCTCATCCCAAGAGAATTGAGCGTTCTATTTCAACAACCTTGTAAAACCCTTTGTAACCTCGGCGTAGTTAGGAATGAATCGTCGTAAAAAGTTTGCTTTCCCCTGCAAACTTTGGAGTTGGCGAAGACTCGAAGGAGGAGGCAACTTGATGATAGCTTCGACCTTCGAGGGATCAACGCGAATGCCGGCTTTCAAAACTACAAATCGTAGTAATCGACCCACTTCTATACAGAAGACACATTTGTGTGGGTTCAACCGAATACGATAATGCCTACACCTCATGAAGATTGCTCGTAAATGGACATGGTGATCAGCTCGATGTAACGAATGAGCAGGCAAATCATCGAGATACGGTTGCACAATGTGTTTGATGTCATGAAACGCATAAGACATCGCCCTTTGAAAAGTTGCTCCGGCATTCTTGAGCCCAAAAGGTAATTTGCAATAAGCAAATGTCCCCCATGGACAAATGAAAGCTGTTTTTGGTTGATCGACAGGTAGAATATTGATTTGATTGTAACTGGAAAAACTGTCCATAAAGGAAAATGTTTCACTGCTGGCACAAGCATCAATTATTTGATCGATGTAGGGTGTTGGGTAGTTGTCCTTCGGACAAGATCGATTAATGTCCCTATAATCGATGCATATTCTTATTGTTCCCTGTTTTTTGTTAACCGGAACAATATTCGATACCCAATCCATTAACGGGATCAGATAAATGAAACCTGTTTTCAACAGTTTCTCAACTTCTGCTTTAATTGCAGCCGCTTTTCGTGGGTGAATCTGATGCAAACGTTGCCGGACGGGTTTAGCGTCCGGGTAAGTCTTAACCTCATGGACAACAATCGCGAGATCAATTCCTGGCATTTCCTCATAGGACCAGGCAAACACGTCGCGGAATTCTTGAAATAGGGCCTTGTATGTCTGAATTTCGTCATCTGTACACGAGGCACCTATATGAATGTTCTCAACAATTCCAGGCTTGACTGAAATGTCAATGGGAATAGTTCGAGAGATGTTTCCCAAATTCAGCTCTGAATCAGGATGTTTCATTGGATTCTGAGCTTCTTTGACATATTCAGCTGTAAAGATTGATGAGAAATCATTTTCAAAACGATCATCCTCAGGTAAAAATGAAGATCTGTGATGGAGATATTCCCATGGTAAATCGTCTACACACAGGACTTCACGAAGTTTCTCGTCAGATGAAACAACTTCGGGAAACACTATTAACTCTGAGGTTGATGTGAAAGTTGATTCCTCACAGACCACATTCATTAAGTCTTTTTCGGTTGAACACGGGTCGGTAAAAGACTGCACAGCTTCATAGGCAATTTCATATGGACTCAAAGGCATAGCATCACCAAATGAGTCTATCTCAGATTCAGAAGGAACGATCCAAGGATCGTCATAAACAATGGTGTCTGATGTAATCATATGAATGGATGCAAACGAAGACAATGCGTTGATTGGAGGAAAAGGAAAAGTTCCCAGTAAACCGGCATCTTTAACTAATCCTACTCCAACATCCTTGTATGGGATAGTCGTTTTACCGACATGCTGAATACTCTCTGAAGAGGCTGGGTCGGATGAAAAGTAAGCCAGCTGGTCTATTGTTACGATCTTGCCATTATGTGGAAACTTTATTACTCGGAAGACCGATGAAACGACCGCTGTCATAGCATAAAACCAACTTCGACCCAAGAGAAGGTTGTAGTCTAGAGGGGCATCAACCACCTCCACATCTAGACTAACGGTTTTTCCTTCAACCCCTATAGGCAAATCCTGTAGAATGCCAAAAGGATGAAACCCACGATCATCAAAGGCCTTAAGAATTGTCGGGGATTGATTTAGTGAAGGAGAACCAAGCGATCTCCAACACTGGATCGACATAATACACGTGGAAGCTCCCTCATCAATTACAGTCCGATGAATAGGCCTGTTTTTGACTATCACTGGGATCTGGAAAGCCATTTGATGAGGCAAACGCGGTGTACTATTTTCTAGATCAAAGATTATTAGGTTCGGGTCCTGAACATCAACAGCTCCTATAGCCGACAAAAGTAATTTATGCTGTGCTGGGCATGATTGCAGCACTTCCAAAGCCGACATTGCTGAGGGTGAAACAGCTAAGTCCTCAACAATGTTATAATTCTGGGCCGCTCTCACATGTGGATTGAAAGCAGACTTTCGAAGTATACCCTTGGCGGGCGGTTTGATTACTAAGTCTGGGTTAGGCTTCTCGATTTGTAGTGGATCGGAACCGGGAGCTGAGGTTGATGGATTAGAATGAGAAGATTCTGCTTCTTTGCCATAAACAGGACTTTTACTACCATAATCTTGTGATCGAGTCGCAATCCTTACATGGGACATCATCAATATGGGTTCTTCATTGGAATTTGAGGAAGAACCTATCATCTTGCTCTCCTGCTTTGGAAATGGATCCTTCAAAACAACAGGAGTTTGGGAACCTTTGACGATTTTCGCAACCTCTGCCCGATGAGGACAATCTCTTGTAAAATGATCCTCTTCGCAAATAAGACAAGGATATCGAGGTTTGCGTTCTTCGTCATTGGTTTTCGACTTTTCAGTTTTCTCCTTTGGAGTTTTGTCTGCTTTATTCTTCTTCTTTCCTTTCTTCTTTCCATCGGATTTTCATTTAGTTATAGATGACTCTACAACGTGAACATCAGCGGAAACCTCTGCAGAAGAATCTCCTGTCGGGGAATCATGCAAGGTTATAATAGGATAAGAATTCTTGGAAGACTTCTTCTTACTTTTAGTATTCACCGTACCAATCATGCCATCAGCAGCATGAGATCCCGAAGGAGCAGCAGCGATTTGATTTGACTTAGGAAGATCTGGGATCTTTTCGTGTAACGTACCTGACTGAGTATAAACTAAGTCAAGGTACTGGGCTTGAGCAATCACTTGCTCCTCAGTAACTACTCCGGCCTTAGCTACGTCTTCAGTAATCTTCGGTAACAATGATTTAACAAACCATTCAGCTAAAATCTGGTCCGGGATAAAAACTTTCACTAACCGCCTTCGACGTCTCCATTCATGAATATGATCGGAAATATATGTGGACGTCGATTGCTTTAATGAAGTTAGTAACTCTGTGCCATTATCATATCTGACCGGCAACTGAAAATGAGTTAAAAACGAGGTAGCTAACTGGCTAAAATTATAAAAAGAGGCCCGTGGTAACTCAATGTACCACTTGGCCGCAAGACCAATGAGATTGCGCTGGAAAAGACGTAAGCGGATCGAATCATCCAAGATGGAATTAGAGGCACACCAGAGGTGGTAAATCATCACATGATTCGACGGGTCCTCTCCAGACTTACCCTCGAACTTGGGAATGTCACTAGGCAACTTATTCGGCATTGGCGGCCAAAACGGAAGATAATTAATTGGATCGTTCATTAAGCGCGACAAGTCTAGTAAATCCAAAGTTGCAATAAATGGTAACTGCTGATTAGGATCCCTAAAACTCTGGGTCACGAGACCAGCCCCAGGAGGAGGATATCCGTGATAACTAGGAATGGGAATCGCGTTCTGGATATTGTATCCTCCTGGAAAACCAGGATTAACCAGACCGTACTGGGGTTGCTTTGGTTGTTGATAAGTGTACCCAGGATACGGTTGATACTAGTAAACTGGCTGCTGGATAGCAGGGCCGAATTGGTACTGTCCCTGGTATGGTTGATAAGTGAATTGTGGTTGACTTGTGACAACCGTACTTAAACCAGGTTGTCCTACGGGCATCTGAACCGTAGTTTGAATCGTGGATCCAAATAATGGTAAAGATGTCTGAGGAGTAGATACAGAGACAGTAGAAACCGGAGCTGTCGATAGTCCAGAATTAAGTGGGGTAGATTGAACAGATGTTGCGGTAGTTGTAGCAGTCGTTTGAGATGGAGTACTAGGTGCAATAGGCCCAGACTAAGAAACTACCGAAGGTACAGAAGTTTGAATATTAGACTGGACTGGTTGTTGGGGTGAACTAGAAACTAAGTGTTGTCCAGTTTGAGATGACAACTGTATGTTTGGCTGCAACACCTGTTGAATTTTCGATGGATCCCACACTATGTTCATTCGGGGGTATTGACCCATAACAGGTTGAGGATATTGAGATCCATAACCGGATTGAGGGTAGGATTGATAATTGAAAGGTACATTTCCCATACCTTGAACATAAGATTGACCTTGGGGTGGTTGGAAACCTTGGTTCGAGTACTGACCTTGGGGTAGATACCCTTGAGGCATGTACTGATACTGGGGTTGACCTTGAGGTATAAATTGATACTGAGGTTGACCTTGGGGTACATATTGCGGCTGGGGTTGACCTTGAGGAATGTACTGCACCATGGGTACATACTGTCCTTGAGGTTGCCCCACAGACACAATTTGTGTACCTTGAGGTTGCCCCCCAGGTGGTAACTGGCCACCTTGAGGTTCAAAATTGAGAATAGAACCTGACATCATAAGAATGTTCTCTACGCTCAACGGTTTATTACCATTGTTTCCAATTAATAACCCATGTTCAATGGGTTGAGGAGATGCTCCCGCAAAAGTACCAGAAAGTTACTGATACCCAGAGGGAACAAAAGGACCGCCGTACAAAAAGGATTCAGGCGATTGAGTAAACATGGACAAATGACCAGACATATTTACAGGAGTATAAAGACCTCTAGGTGGATAAGGAGCATGAGGTGGAGAAAAACTAAACCTGAGTTGTCCAAATAATTAGTTAAAGAAAGATACCAAGTAGTACCTCTAGGTGGACTGTAAAAAATGGATTCACGCTCCCTTAGATCAATAGCAGGTTGCTTTTCAGGGATAGGGATGCCTATTTCTTCTTCTGGAGCAAGTTCTTCAATAGCTATCAAACGAGAAGGAAGATTTTCGGTGATAACTCTTTCTACCCTAGGTGAATCAGGAGCACTAGAAGTTGGAGAGACCAACCCCGATGTTGGAGTAACAGGTTCAGATATCTCAGGTTCTTCGCCTATATCACTAGTAGATGAAAAACTACCAGCAAGCTCGGAAACTGAAATAGCTTCAGGATTATAACCTGTTTCTAGAGTTTGGTAATCAGGATGAACAACCAACGAAGACTCTCCTTCTTCAGGTGAACCTACTTTACTGCCACTAGGAGTTACGAGGACTTTCAAACCTTCGTAATGACCCGGGACGTCTTCAGGAGGTTGGCCCCGAAGTCTACGGGACTTCCTCAACAAATCGGCCACGGTTACAACCTCAGGAGACTGGCCCCGAAGTCTACGGGACTGTCTCAGTAATTCAGCCACAGTTAAAACTTTTAACTACTGCACACGCAAACAAAGTAAAATCTCAAAGCAAACCGCCTAAAGTCTCTAAAGAACCAAAAAAATTTGAATCACATGCCTAAAGAATCTAGGGCATCAAACCACACACAAACAGTAACCTTCCGAACCGAAAACACTAGTTGGTGATGAAATCCAACATCGCAGAATTCAGTACAGAAGTGGCGGGTGGAATAGTTACCCCTACAACCTGCTTAATGAATAGACTGGACCAAGTTCCTCCACTTTAACCGTCTCGAGTGAAGTGAACCCCCCAGAAAATCCAAGTGAGTCTAGCCGACATCTGCTCCAGGTACAGTGGGATCTTCCCTCCACCGTCACCATGGGTAGAACCCTAAAGATAATGGTCACTAAGGTCACCAACAGCAACAAATATACTTGGGGGAACAGTCTACGATCCGATACACACGCAAGGGTAGAGTAACAAGCTCAATCTCCTTGCCGGCTCCTTGACAATAATCCAAGGTTTACCGACAAGTGAACCCAGGCTCCTCGACAATGGTTAATCCGAGGTTTACCGTTTGTAGTACGTGCATATCTGGCGTCGTTCCCAATGAAGGAGGATTGATCCCCTCACTGGTTCGGACATGATCTCGTGCTTCTCCTTTAAGAGGAGCTTTCCCAGAGCATAAATGTAACAATTGGATTTATCCTACCACAAGATGAGCTACTTGTTTGGTTTTACTGTCTTGGAGAGTTAATTACTCTCCTACTCCAAGACACTAGCCTGATCTATGTTGGTGTTTCAGAGCCCTAGTAAATAAAAAGTTACTAAGTTAATTTTACTTTAAGTGTTAATTTTTATGGCTTTTCTTTAGGACAATAGGTAGCGGAGATGAAACTGATGGTGTGTAGACTCAACTCAAATCCACTAAAAAGATGCACCTAAGATGATTTAAACTATCTTTCCTTTTCAATGAATTCCCTAGCTAAGAGAGTTGGAGAATGCAAAATTTATAAAAACAACTTTCTTAACAATGAAAATCAAAGAAAAACTCTCTTTATCTTTTCCAAAGCACACAACACAAGACCACTAATTATTTCACGAAAACTTCCTTTCTCTTTTCAAAGACTTCAAATGCTACTAAAACAAACTTTTTTTTTCAAAAGAGATTTTGTATTTTTCCTATTTTAACAAAGCATGTAAAACTACTTAACAAAAATCAATTTTAAGATCTATGAAAATCCAAGAGAAATTTACCTAAAAGCAAATCTAATGAGGTAAAAGCCTACAAAATATAATTCCAGGATGTTTTACTCAGTTACAATTCAACCAAGGACTAATTCATGCATAATCCTAAATCAGTCAAAAACAAAAAGAAAAAGCTTTTGTTCTTTTTCTTAAGAATGAAATTCACAGCTTAACAAACAAGCCTTCTTGAAATTCCGCAAAGAGACAACACAACGGTAGGTTTCTCACAAAGGTGGATTTTACGAAAGGTCCGACTCCTAAGAAGACTGAAAAGACCAGGGATATCCAAGGTTTTTACAACTTCTAAAGCCAAAGTCACTACAAGACCAATACAAAAATCAAACCTAGGGCTAGAATTTCTGTGAACTTCACTAAAACCCTTGATGCTAATGAAATAAGCTTAGATGAAAACTTTTGACGGGTAACCAGTGGATCTAGGCAGCAAAAACAAACTATAAACAAAATCTAATAGGCAAAAAAGGAAAAAATGGAAAATTCCTAAACTTTTGACAGGGTACGCAGGCAGCCTGTTTGCATAGGTGCGGCCACGCTCTGTGTACAAAGCAGAAGTGCGTACAGGTACGCACTGTGCTTAACGCAGAGGGTGCGTACTGTTCTAAAAAACAAGAAAAATAAAAACTAACTCAACCCTAAGCTATTCCACCCAAATTCACAGTCAATCAGTCAAAAACCAGAAAGAAATCAACTTTTCTCAAATCAAAGTATCAATCAAAAGAGAAATCAATCAAATCCATGGATTCCCCAGTGGAGTCGCCATTTTTTCATGCGGAAAGAGTCAATTTTGCGGACAAAACCGACCTCCCTAGAAGCTAAGGCTTTCTAGTGACAAACAAAACAATCAAGCACTATCTTTCCCTAAATATGCATTAAAATAAAAGCAACCAGGTGTTTAAGTCTTACCTCTAGTCCAACGCTGTTTGTAGCAGCCAAGCCTCTTCGATCCAGATGAGCTCCTTCTCCTTGAAGCCTGCATTCACTAACAAGCAAACGATTACATAGCACCTGAATAACTCATATAATAAAACATATTCATCATAAAGACCAAGGAGTTTATGAAACAAATTATATATAACAACTTGTTGAGAAAAATGAACTTAATTGTATTAATTGGAAACAAAAGAAACCATTACAACTAGTGCCTTGGTGTTGTGCACGTCCCTCCCAGGGTCCAGCAAGAGTTCTCCTTTACTTTGATCAGCTCACCCACTTCCAAATGAAGCTAAGAAAGGATTGGAATCTCTCCTCTCAAGCTCTATAAGGGAGTCCTAATTTCAGCAGCATCTACCCTTAGGAATGTTCAGCTTTCAACCTCCCCTCCCTCTGGCCCAATGCTTGTATTTATAGTTCTTTGGAGGAAGTTAATCAGGTCCACCATCAATGGGATAAGCCCCTCTTTGAATGGGATAGCTCCCCTGTTGATGGGATAAGTTCCCCTTTCATTGGGATGCATGAACCATCTGGAGGCGCTCAATCCACGTCAAACCATCTTCTAGAATGCTCTAGATTCGACCACAAGTAACTTTTTTGAAGTAAAACTTGCGCCTTTTGACCTTTACAGGAGTACGCACCCACCCATTTACAGACAGAGCATACAAGTACGTAGGTATTATGAACTTGAGGTGCGTACACGCAGGTAAGGGTAAGAGAAAATGCGTAACCAGAGTTATATTGATTTTTAAGGACTTTCTCTCTTTCTTGGAGTTTGACATAAGGAGCAGAGGTATAAGACTTGCCAAGGAGGACAGTATGACAATTGATGGAGCCATACTGACTGCAAATAGTCATGGTGACAAATTTTAGTGTAACAGTACCTCCGCGAAAAGGTATGATCAACCTTCATGTAGCCTTAATCTGCGGCTCAAGTACTTTCACGTTGCTAGGGCAGCTTACCGTGAAGATTCCCAAACTAGTCAAAGTGTCTTACTTCTCTTGTTAGATACTCATAGTTAGCACTGCGTAAATATATATTCTTATTTGCGTTCATTTATCCAACATAATTACACATATTCGTGCATCACATAAGCATTATAAAGGAAATTCATACATAATATGAGAAGATGCATTAATCAGAACAAAGACACAGAATTTGTAGAATACTTCTCTTTATTCGTATCTTCAAGCGATTACAGACTCTATCTGCCCTGCACACACAATTGCAAGGGTCCACGCACTCAGCTGCAGACTTCCACCCCAGGCCTCTACGTACTCAGCTGCAGATCCTCTACCTACGCTACGACCTGAATCTTAGACTCCTTGATTCAGAGCTATGAGTAGCTAAGACTTATCTCTTCTCCTTAGAGCTTACTTGGCTCTTTTTATACAATCCCATGGTCCACGGACCATGGCTAGATCTTTTACAGCTAACTTTAGTTTAAAAAAATAAGGGCGAACAACCCTTTATGACTCATGACACCTTCGCTCTCTACGACCACAGAATTTGGAGACTTTATAATCTTATTACAAAATTTGAACCAAACATGGGCTTTTAGCAGCAAAACTATTCTTGGGGGATCTCGTTCCCAACAGGCCCCCAACACAAACATCACAACTCACCCTCGAGTCACTCAGTAGGTGTGGATATCTTTGTGCGAAGACCTTCCAGCTCGACCCGTATGACCACAGCCTTAGTTGTGCACTGTGCGAACGCCTGCTTTGCATCTTCCACAATTTGCTCGATCACTGCTCCTGAATTGTCGGCCTGAAGCTTTTGCTGAATCACTTGCAGAGTTGCAAGCTTGCCCTTAATAGATCCTGTCACTGTGTAAGCCTCATCCAGTCAGGGCTTCAGTCATGCCTTCAACACAGCTTCCTTGTGCAGCGCTGCATCCACCTGTTCCTTCAGCTACTTAGCCTCTTGCAGCTTTGATAGTCTTTGTGTCAGTGCGACGGTTTGCGCTATGCCCTTAACCTCATCATAGTGCTGTTGTAGATCGCGCATTTCTGTCTCTAGTCATTGTACATTGGGGTCCTCCTACAAGTGTATCAGGACCTCAAACGATTGCTCAAAAAGTTGCGTGCAGTCTGCTACTGCATTTCCCATCAACGCTACTACTTCTGTGACAGCGGTCGCTCGCTGCTCCTTGACTTCTGGCAGAGTTGAAGGCTGGGCCTTCAACTGCAACTCTGTGATCTGCAGGTTCAACTCCAACTAAACCTTCACCATCTCAGTACGAGTGTCGTTCACCCCCATAGCTAACTTGCGGATGTGCACCTCAACTGGCTCCTCCTACGGAATGGCCAACTCTGGGACCATTCGGCATGCCTCCTCGACAACCTGCATGATGTGCTTGTTTTGATTGGTCGCTTCGGTCACAACGACAATGACAGAGTCTCGCTATAGTGCCATCTGCTTGTTGTTGATCCGTTGTTCACTGATCACCTAGAGGGCGTGGTACTCACGGGCCCTCAGCTCTATAATCACTCCATCCTACAAGAGGTGGAGCATTTCACCAGGGAACGCTGCCAAATTCAACCCTCCGTTTAGGGTGCTGACAGTGGGCCTGTCAGCTTTGTTCTTAGTGGTCAGTGCTCCATCAGGTAGTACTATCGCACTAGTGGCCTTTACGCATAGCATCTTGGCAGCCTTTGAAGTGCCGATAGCTAGGCTAGTGGTCATCGTGCCAGCCTGAGATGCGTGAGTCTGCAACTCTTGTAAACCTGTCTAGATGGCCCCCAAGATTATCTACTGCTACTGTTCAAACTATTGCAAGGCCTCCGCGGTGACATCCTTCACTGTGTCATAGACGTCATGCAAATCGCCCTCTATTAGCATGATGGGGTCCTGTGATGTTTGGTAGATTTTGATTTCTTCTTGGACCCTCCTTTCTCCAGCTCCCTTGGGTGCTTGATGTGGGTGGATGTCTCCTGTGGGTCCGTGCCATGTTGCTCATCTGTCTCCTCCTTTGTCTCAGGTGAAGGCGACCTTGTGCCTTTGTCAGAGCCTCGCTCTGTCCCAGTTGTCTTATTTGTTGTCTGCTGTGGACTTGCACTTCCCCTGGGCCTTTCCAACGGCCTCCTTTTTCCTCTTTTCAGGCAGCTGTGTCATCTTAAGCTTAGCCTCCTCCTTCTTCCTCTGCGCGGTGGACTTGCTCCCTTCCACCGCCAAGTCTGTTGTAGCGTGCCACTCTGCCAATCATTGATCAAGTATTGCATCAATGGCGTCATCCGTTACTAGATAAGGCAAGTCTTACCATTTCTGCGCAAGGTCCTTCCATGCCCTGATAGATACATGATGAAAGTCTACTTTAAATGCTGCATAGCCCTGCAGTTTGATGTACACCATAGGCGACAATCGAGGTTTGCTTTTGATGGCCATGTGGATATTCATCTCTATCAAGATCCAGAAGATCTTGTTGTCCTTGACTCGCTACGTGTCCTTGGTCGCCAACAATGAAGTGTACTTTTTTGCTTCTGGTAGGTGTGGCGTGACCAAAGGGAAGTGGATATCCTCTAGTAGCTCCCACGCTACTTGGACAATTGACAGCAAGAGCCATGCAATATAGTGGAACATCTTGCTGAGCTCTTGCACTTCGCGGCAGTTCGCTAGGAACCCTCCACGAAGGTAGTCCAACCAGTTGAACTAGACTCCTTCGGCACACTGAGTTGTTAGCGTGATGACAGGTGTCGACACCTCATCAACACGACACTTTCTCATCACTTTTCCTACTAGAATCTGTGTAGCTACCTTAACAGCAAGGTCACAGATGCTGGATATAGCATATCTGCGTGGCTTCTTCACCAGTTTAAATTTTTCTTTCATGGATTCTGCAAGGGCCTGCTCACCACCTTTTCCACCAAATATCATGGCCAGATTCTCTCCTGTATACGACAATCGCATTATTCTGTGAATCAATCTATCTGTGATGGGTATTGGCTCCTCCAGCCACAGACACCCATCATGCACCAAGCACAGCAGCTGCTTGATGACCAATACTGTCACCGGGGTGTGGTTGTAGTGCAACACCCAAAGCAGGTTGAGCAACCCTACCTTGTCTACTCCTCTGAGCCACCTCCGCGGCTCCAATGCAGTCATTCCAGTATTTGTATCAATGATGCAGTGCATCAGCTGCTCGGTCACCAGGTGTGGGAACTTCTTGTGATCAGCCAAGTCCCAGTCCTTAATTTTTAGTAGCGACACCCACGCCAAGTGCATTCCTTTGAACACAATCTCATTCGATAATAGAGGGGTTTGCAAGGGGGTATTTCTCTCATCGATGTCTTTCGGCACCTTGGTCTTGGGCTTGCGCAAAGGGACGTACTCAGGAAACTAAGTAACAGGGTTAGCACCATGGGCTTCAACCTCCTCCACTTCGACTCCCACATCCTCATCATCTCTCGGGATTTCTTTGATTTTTTCCTTCTCTGGCTCCAAATATGGCTTTTCCCTTCTCCTGTGTGCTAGGTTTCGATGGGTTTCTTCTTGGCGATGCACGCACCGGTATGGTAGGATACTTGCCCTTCTTATCCTTCATGGTTTCCTTGGTTGGGGCTGGCTTTGGTCTTAATGTCCTCGATGATTTAGGGACTTCTGCTAATACTTCGTCCACTTTTGGAGCAGTTACTTCTGCCTCTATCTCCATTTCCGGCGTTGACTCCACTGCTTCGGTATCTATAGCTTCTGTGGTTCCATATAACGCTTTCCAACAGTGCTCATGACGTCTCTGGTAAGTTTTCAAATGCTGGAGTCTATTTCAAAGCCTCAAAGAATTATCATTTCATGAGTGCCTCAGAGCTCAACAACTCAATTCTCAAAATGCCAAGTGTTCTCAATTGGGTAGACACCTGTAATTTATAGGACATTTTGAATTCAAATCCGACTGTTCCCCCCAAATTTGGTCCATTAATTCCAAATTGGTGGCATATTTTCAAATATTTGAGCCATAAATTTTGTCTTAAATGTCGGTCGCCTGCTCCATTTGGCCACATTTCTACCATCAAAGCATGAGCAGTGACTTTAACAGTCACTTTCCAGCCAACCTGCGTAATTTCTCCTTGGCTAGTGCATCTCCCTTCACGCTACCACAAACCCTGTGACACTTCCTTGCTTCGCACAATTCTCCAATCACACAGCTCCCCAACCCGGGCAGTGTAGTTTATAGTCTTGCGCCTCCTTTCAACTGCCTGGAGTGCTAAGACTGTGCTACCTTCATGTAGTCACATGGCCGAACCGCCAGTGTATGGATTTAATCGAATACCGTTCACCTTTCTTGGGAAGGGATCTACATTTAATTTGACCAACTATACTGCTCCTCCGTCAGTAATATCCTTAATGACATAGGGCCCTAACCAGTGCATCCTGGAATTCCCTGGAAATTTATCAAATTTACTATCATTAACAAAAACAGTCATTTACGATAAAGGTGTGTAGCTTAATGTGCAAATCATGCTGGTGAGCTCTAGTATTGCAGCAATAATGTTGTAACTCCTGGGGCTTCCTTCTTTACTTTTATCAACCCGATAGTTTGTAACAAACGTGGAAGCGATGGTGCCGTGTGCACAAGTACTAGCTCTTACTGTAGGCTGTCACTTGATCAGTTGGCGCAAGTTGGCTAGGAGCTTAAGCCAACTTCTATGAACTCTTAGAAGATGCTTTTAATTGTGATGAAAGAAAGCTAACTCGAAAGAGGCTATTCTACTTACAGAAAGAGAATGAAAACTTGAAACGAAACACAAACCCTAGCAAACCCTAGTCTACCCACTAACCCTACTTTTGCAAGAAAAGAGATGGAAACTACTGAAATTGGTTCCATTAACTACTAAAAAGGTAAAATGCATTCATTTAAGCTACTTTTGAAAAGAAATGAGAAGAAATCATCTTTTTGTACTTTTGAGTATTTTTATGTGGAATTATTATGCTTGAGTTTTAACTAGTTGTGACTGCACAGATGTTTGGTGGTGAAGGGAGATGGATTTGGCTTTTGCAGGAGGTGAAGAAGGTGTGGAGGGGTCCTAAGAAGTCCCTAGTACCCTTCTAGATACTTCCATTGTGATCAGACTTCAAAAAATCACTCGCATGAACTTCTACAGGAGGCTGCAAGGGATCTACAGGAGGTTCTATAGGAGGAGGTCGAAAATGGTTTTTGGAGGTTTGAAGGTGGAAAAATGAGTGGAAAAGGAAAATGAAGGCTGGATGGAGGTGTTGAGGGGTCTATAACTTTGTCAATGAAGATCAGAAATAAAGGAGATGGTTGGATTTGTTCAAAGGACAAGAAAGCAACTTTGTGGAAAAGCGCAAAAATTAGGGCAGATTGGTGAAGTGCGGCGAATGAGTGGAGGGATCTTTGAGAGATGAATTCATATAGGCTATGCTATAGAGGAATGATAAGCTGGAGTGTTCTACAAGTGAGTTGCACACTTACTTCTCAAAACTGACCCAAGCAAGAATCGAAAAAACAGAGTTTTGTTTATTATGACCCAGAATATGACCTAAAACTAGAGAAATGTTGAGCAGAACTTTATGGACAGAAAAATATGCGAGAAATCCATGGTAAATTAACAAGAAAATATCTAAGCATGTGAATCCAAACTGGTATCAACTTCTCCAACTCAAAATATCACACTAGCAATTGCATGGGAAAAGCAAAAACAATGTTTTTGGTGGCAACAATAGTGCCTTGATCTCAAATCATGGTCCCAAGGAGGGAGAAAGGAGACCAAGACCTGCTGGTAGACTTTTTGGACCTTTTTTTGTTACTACAGCAAACTATCTAATCAACCTCAAGCAAGAACAACTATTTTAACCATCAAAAGCAACCTAATTAACAAAGCAAGATTTAACCTAAACAACATAGATTATCTCATGAATGCAAGAAAAAGCATATAAAAACACAAAGTAGGTGCTGGGTGGCTTGGGTTGGGCCCTAACCCAAGAGCTTCATCCCTCTAGGGA
The DNA here is from genome assembly GCA_031772625.1 of Pinus tabuliformis. Lineage (NCBI taxonomy): Eukaryota > Viridiplantae > Streptophyta > Pinopsida > Pinales > Pinaceae > Pinus > Pinus tabuliformis. The sequence continues at coordinate 1,668,010,867 of CM062819.1, read as the reverse complement.
AGATCATTGTTGGTTCAAAACTTGATTCATCTTCATTTATCAAAAAAATAGCAGTTACATCACATAAAAACTGTCTCAAAAAGAGCTCGAAAATGATTTGAGTACAATGCTTCACAAAAGTGCTAAAATAGACTAAGAAATGGCTAACATCTAACTAAAAAAACTAAGGCCCTAAGCCTTCTTATTTATGCAAATGGGGACTCCCGATAGTCCTAAAATTAAGGAACTTGGCTTCCTAGAACTGAAGATAACAGCAGTCCTATTTGACTTGCTCGGCTGTCCCTTGGAATCATCAATGTGGGCCTTTGTACTCTGAGTTTCTGATGGAAAATCCAAGGTAAAGGTTCATAAATGAAGGGGACACCCTCCTACAAATCCTCTCCCTTGTTCTTCCTTGAATTTGGCTGCCAAATGCTCATTAAACCTTTGATTTTGTCTCAAAATTGACCAAAAATCTGCATAAAGCACACATTAGACTTTTTGGCATAATGACTAACCCAATTCACTCTATTAGCATAAATATAATAAAAAACATGCAATAAACTAATGAGAATGGTGGATTAAGTCGAATTAAGAGGCAAAATGAGCCCATATAATTACCCATTTCTGGGGCTCATCATCAACCCCCTATTGAAGGTGTTGCTCATTGTTTGAGCAACTAATCTATCTCTTCATCCTTGATGGCTCTGATGGATTCGCTGACATCCCATGCTTCTGATGTGATATCCTCCTCTTTATCATGGAATCTTGCCTTTCTATCCACCTCCTCCCACTGTTGTCTTTCTTCTTCCTCTTTTTCATCTTCTTTTGTCTTCTTTGCCTCTGTTAGCTTTGCTTCCTCAAGCTCTGTTTTGGTTTTCTTCTCATGTTGTTTAGTTTCTGCCTTCTCCGCTTTAGTCTTTTTCTTCTCTTATTTAGTCTTTTTTTATTTTCTGTTATGGGTTTCCTCTTGTCTACTCTGGTCTTTTTCTTCTCTGTTTCAGGTTCTTCCTTCTCATCTTCTGTTTTGATTTCTTCCTCTGTTTCAAGTTCTTCTTTCTCTATTTTGGTCTTTTCCTCTTTTTATGTTTCCTCCTCATCTTCCCCTGCTATATTTCTAATTCTTTGCTCCAGGGGAGTCCAAGTGGGAGGCTTGTAATCCTGCTGATAAAATCTGGTGTAAGTTCTATGGTTAGACCCCTGAAACTGACTGTGGCATGGGTTTTTGAATGAGGTTTCAAAGACAATAAAAATTCCTGTGTGAGTTCCTCATCATACGCATGAAATTTTTCAAAGAAAGGCATCCAATTTGCCCTAGTAAAAAGGGCTACCACTTCTGGGTGTTCAAGCAGTATAGTTGAATTCAGAGGCTCCTTCCTCATAAAACCCCCTGTTATGATGTTCAATGACTGCTGGAAATTCTCAGGTGAGCAGTAAATTTTCAAACCCAAAAACAGAGGAACAACTGAGGTTTTCTTCTTTCTGAAACCAGAGAGAGAATTTCTTGTGTTCTTCTTTTTTCACAACATCAATTTGCAATTTTTCCCTCCCTTCAACCTGGTTTCCAACTTGAATTTACTTCTTGGCTTTTCGAAGAAATCAATATTTTGACAGAACAGAGAATATATAAAACAATCTTTTTTCACAGAGTAGATAGACTTGCAACTTCATTTTTTCATAGGCTTGGTTTCTGTGGTTGCATCCTTTTTTTTTTATAGGAGAATATGAGAAAGGGAAAAAATAGATTTTTGAGTGCAGAGAAGAAAAATGAGAGACTGTATGGAATTCAGGAAAACACAGGCAGACTTTTGAGCTCTCTTTCTTTTCTTTGTTTAACCCAATACTTTGCTTCTAATCCACCAACTTGTATAGACATATCACATGCAGAGTGGGTTTATGAGCCTACCTCTTTTCAAGCTCGAATTTGACAAAAATTCCAAAGTTTTCATCTGCAGAGCTACTCTCTGGCCTTCCTGTAGAAAGCCTCCTGTAGATGGTGTTCCTGCTCTTGTAGAATGCAATAATGCTCCTGTAGAGCCCGATAAGAAGGAGGGTTTTGAAAAATGGTAGACAACAACTGTTTTGAGGCTCTGAAGGTAGTAGGTAGCTTGCTGCAGTCGAGAACACGGTGACACAAATTAAAGCGAAGGTGGTGAGAGTGTTTCAAGGAGGAGTTCTTACAACTGTTATGGAGACTTCCAATGATGGAGGGTGAGCTGGCCAAGTGTACATTGGCCCCATGCAGACCATTGGTCCCCAATGCAGTTCTATTATAAAACTTCATGTTTTTTGCTTGTAATCATTTGACATTATTAGCGCTTGAGTTCAAAATAGCCGCCACTACCTGACTGTTAGATTTTTCCATGCGTTGACTAGACACACGTGCGGTGTGATCTCCGGATGAGCATGATCGAACTAGCTGAGGGTGGCTAGTTTAACTGGCCACCTTTCTAGCTTAATCCCAACCATTTCACTTGTTTATGCAGTTTCAAATTACGTAGATGCAATAGAGGAACGGGTTGAGACACATACCTGGAAGTCGAATGCTTTTGCTGTGAGGTGTTGTGGCCTTTCCTTCTGCTGCATGCCTTTATTTCTGTGGATGCATGCTTTTCTGCTTCAACCTTCAGATTTCCACCCTCATGCTGTTGATGCTTGATTTTTGCAGGACAATGACTTGTTTTCTCCATAGCTCCCAAATGGTAGACTAGATTGACCTGAAATTCTTTGAGCATGTTTCCATCATCATTATGCACCTCCCATAGAAAAATTGGGGTCAATGGATGCATGGATTTCGAGAAAAACTAAAAATGGCTGAATGTGATGGAGGTCAATTTCTTGGAAACCGTGCATTAAAATTGGCTAAAATTGCTTGGGCATGTTACTATCACCCATATGCATCTCCCCATGAAACATGTTTTTAAATGGATGCATAGATATGGAGAAAATGCAAAAATGGTTGAAGGTTATGGAGGCTGATTTCTTGGAAACCGTGCATTGGAATTGGCTGAAATTGCTTGGGCATGTTTCCATCATCCCTATACAATTCCCCATGAAACATTTTTTTAAATGGATGCACGGTTTTCAAGTTAGGGAAAAAACAAATTTCTGCTCTATGTATTTTTGTATCAGAGCATTCTGCAGTTTTCTGGACAATAAGAAAAAATGAGCTTGGGCTGTAATGTAGACTTGGAAATGATGGAAGAGAGGTTTGAAGATTGCAGGGGGATTTATAAACCCTTTATGAAGCTTCCATGTTCCCAAAACTTCTTTTAGAATCCATTTCTAGCTCTCTGTAATTTCTACAGGAGTCTCCTGTAGAAAACACAGTTTTCAGAAAAGAAACACAGTGAGGTGGAATGAATGTCAAAAATGATGGAGAAGGGTGAGGGATGGTAGGATAGGTGTTTTTATTGGTTTCAAAGCTTTCTTGGCACTTGCTGCTGCTTCTTGATGTTGACCTGCAGACCTGCAATACAACTAGAAATTCATTTTTTTTTTGCAAACAATGAAGGCGCCTCAAGGAGGTTTTCACCCTAATTGCCTGCCCTAGGTGCCTCCAAAGGAGGTTTTCACCCAGGGATCTTATTCCATTTTTCTTTTCTCTTCTTTATAACCCATTGATCGCCTCATGGAGGTTTTCAATCAATGAGCCAATCTGAGGCGCCTCCGAGGAGGTTTTCACCTTAGATTTTTATTTTTTCCTCTTATTTTTCATTTTTTCCTTTTTTTTTTCTCTACCCTACCCTACTTGAAAAACACAATCATTTCCAAGTATAAGAATACTTCCAATGGAGCCATGTGCACATCAAGATGATATACATAATGATGTGGAGGCTTGAAATGCATGCTTTGACAGGTATCCGGATTTTAGAAACCAAATGATTTGACCTTGAAGGGATCAAGCATAGTTGAGGAAGAGAGTACTGCTACAACTTAGTGACCATCTGGAACCATATCTTAATATAGTTGTGATGTCCTTGGCCTTTCTGCTGATTTGGATCATTCTTCATGTCTTCTTCTACCATGACCTTCATATCTTCCTCTTTTTGCTGATTTTTCTCTTGAATACATGGAGGATTTGATGGTAACCATGAGGGAGCTCTCTCCATCTCTAATTCTATTGTCTTCTCTTTATCAAGTGCAGTCTGTGGTTCTTTGATCTTGTCTTTTGCATCTTCTTCTGCTGGATGTGGTCCTTCAATGATATCAGTATAATCTCTATTTTGCAATACTCTTCCTGAGCTATGGTGAATATCATTGAGTTGAAGAGGAGTTGTTCAGAAATGTTGTGCCTCAGCATTGTAATTGGGTTGAGCTACTCCAGTGTGCGGGTTTGGAAATGATGGTATGTGTACTTGAGTGGGAGTGTATATTTGAAATGGATGTGGATGGTCTTGTGGTTTGGTAGGTGGTTCCCCACTATTTACTTGTTGAGCCTGCCTGTTGTTCGGGTTCGGGTTTGCTTGAGTAGGCATTTGGGGTTGACTTGGTGGAGCAGGGGGTGATGGTTACGGTTGAGCAGGTGGTGGAGGAAAAAGAATGGGAGGAGTGTTGTACTGGGGCCTCCACCCCTGATGAGGTGCATTCCAATGAGGATGTGGCTGAGTGTAGGGGTGAAATGGAATGAGCAGCTGGTTGGGCATAATATGGAGATGTGAAGGACCAAGGAGGAGGAGTGGACCAGGAAGGATGAGGAGGGGGGCCCCAAGAAGTTATAGAAGTGACTTGGTTGGGGTTGTAGTATGCTTGAGATGTCCCTTGCATCCCCTGCTGATATGGTCTAGGTCCATGTAGCCTCCTTTGGTCTATGTAATAGGTCTGTTCAGTGACTACTTCAGCCCCTTGGTACATAGCTTTAAATCTGGGCAAGAAAGGGCACTTGTCTGTAGAATGATTTTCTTCACAGATTGAACAAACCTCTGTTGATTTCAATGGGCATTCATTTCTAGGATGCCTCCTAGTGCACCTAGGACAAAACATGGCCAAAGCCCTCTCTGCTTCCTCTTGTTTTCTCTTGATATGCATGGCAAGAATCTACCGCATCTCGCTCTTGAAATCTTCCAACCGATTCTCCAATTCACTTCTAATGGATGAGTTGGAAGAAAAGGTATTGCTCCCAACATTTCTGTTTTTAGCCATGGGCTCCAGAGGAATGTTTTCTTCTTCTTCTCCCCTATAGGTTCTCCTGGATCACTGCCACCAATGAAGAGAGAAGGGTGACTTAGTGATGTGGTGGGGGTGTTGGTTAGGAATTTTCCTGAATTGTCTCTTTTCCTACAAGGCATGAAATGAAATCTCTCTTTGTTTTGTGATTTTTGTTCTTTTTTTTGCTTGTACCTGCAAAACCGAAATGGATTGAAAAATAAATTGCAACTAATTGGAATGAATCTTGCTGAAATGAAAATTGCAGAATTGAAATGAAAGCAGGAAATGACTAATATACTTTGCTGGAATGGAAATTGCAGAATTGAAATGAAAGCAGGAAATGACTAATCTACTTTGCTGGAATGGAAATTGCAGAATTGAAATGAAAGTAGGAAATGCCTAATCTACGCTTGCTGAAATGAAAATTGCAGAATTTAAAATGAAAGCAGGTAATGTCTAATCTACGCTTGCTGAAATGAAAATTGCAGAATTTGAAATGAAAGCAGGAAATGTCTAATCTATACATGTTGAAATAAAAATTACAGAATTGAAATGAAATAAACTACTTAGGAGAATGTTGCAGTAAAAAATAGAAGAAAAGCAATAATCACAAAGTACTATGATGCTTCCCCGGCAACGACACCAAAAAGATGGTGAGCTCTAGTATTGCAGCAATAATGCTGCAACTCCTGGGGCTTCCTTTTTTACTTTTATCAATCCGGTAGTTCATAACAAACTTGGAAGCGACAGTGTTGTATGCACAAGTACTAGCTCTTACTGCAGGCTGTCACTTGATCAGCTGGTAGAAGTTCGCTAGGAGCTTAAGCCAACTTCTACAAACTCTGAGAAGAAGCTTTTAACTGTGATGAAAGAAAGCTAACTCGAAAGAGGCTATTCTACTTATAGAAAGAGAATGAAAACTTGAAATGAAACGCAAACCTTAGTCTACCCACTAACCCTACTTTTGCAAGAAAAGAGATGGAAACTACTGAAATGGGTGCCATTGACTACTGAAAAGGTAAAATTAATTTATTCAAGCTACTTATGAGAAGAAATGAGAATAAATAATCTTTTTCTACTTTTGAGTATTTTTATGTGGAATTATAATGCTTGAGTTTTAACTAGTTGTGACTGCGCAGAGGTCTGGTGGCGAAGGCACATAGAGTTGGATTTTGCAGTAGGTGAAGAAGGTGTGGAGGGGTCCTAATAAGTCCATAGTACCCTTTTGGAGACTTCCATTGCGATCAAACTTTGAAAAATCACTCGCATGAACTTCTACAGGAGGCTGCAGGGGATCTATATGAGGTTCTACAAAAGAATCTACAGGAGGAGGTCAAAAATGGTTTTTGGAGGTTTGAAGGTGGAAAAATGATGGGAAAATGGAAATGAAGGTTGGATGGAGGTGTTGAGGGGTCTAGAACTTTGTAAATGAAGTTCAGAAATGAAGGAGATGGTTGGATTTGTTCAAAGGGCAAGAAACCAACTTTGTGGAAAAACATAGAAATTAGGGCAGATTGGCAAAGTGTGGCGAATGAGTGGAGGGATCTTTGAGATATGAACTATTACAGGCTGTGCTATGGAGGAATGATAAGTTGGAGTGTTCTATAAGTGAGTTGCACACTTACTTCTCAAAACTGACCCAAGCAAGAACCGAAAAAACAGAGTTTTGTCTATTGTGACCTAAAATCTGACCTAAAACCAAAGAAATGTTGAGCATAATTTTATGGACAGAAAATTATGCGAGAAAGCCGTGGAAAATGAATAAGAAAAGATCTAAGCATTTGAATCCAAACTGGTATCAACTTCTCCAAATCAAAATATCACACTAGCAATTGCATGGGAAAAGCAAAAATAATGTTTTTAGTGGCAACAATAGTGCCTTGATCTCAAATCATGGTCTGAAGGAGGGAGAAAGGAGACCAAGACTTGCTAGTAGCATTTTTGGACCTTTTTCTTTTACTGCAACAAACTATCTAATCAACCTGAAGCAAGAACAACTATTCTAACCATCAAAAGTAACCTAATTAACCAAGCAAGATTTAACCTAAACAATAGAAATTATTTCATGAATGCAAGAAAAAGCATATAAATACACAAAGGAGGTGTTGGGCAGCTTGGGTTGGGCCCTAACCCAAGAGCTTTATCCCTCTAGGGAAGATCAATGCTGGTTCAAAACTTGATTCATCTTCATTTTTCAAAAAAATAGTAGTTACATCACATAAAAACTGTCTCAAAAAGAGCTCGAAAATGAGATGAGTACAATGCTGCACAAAAATGCAAAAATAGACTAAGAAATGGCTAGCATCTAACTAAAAAAACTGAGGCCCTAAGCTTTCTTATTTATACAAATGCGGACTCCCATTAGTCCTCCTAAAATTAAGGAACTCGGCTTCCTAGAACTGAAGATAACAACAGTCCTACTTGACTTTCTCCGTTGCCCCTTGGAATCATCAATATGGGCCTTTTTACTCCAAGTTTCTGATGGAAAATTCGAGGTAAGGTTTCATAAATGAAGAGGACACCCTCCTACAAATCCTCTCCCTTGTTTTTCCTTAAATTTGGCTGCCAAATGCTCATTAAACCTTTGATTTTGTCTCAAAATTGACCAAAAATCTGCATAAAGCACACATTAGACTTTTTGGCATAATGACTAACCCAATCCAATCTATTAGCATAAATATAATAATAAAAATGCAATAAACAAATGAGAATGTTGGATTAAGTCGAATTAAGAGGCAAAATGAGCCCATATAATTACCCATTTCTGGGGCTCATCACATGCCATGCTTTTTCGCGTTGATTTTGGACCTGTTGGTGAAATCCAGCTAGAAATCTCTCTTCCTCAAGCTCATCCAACTGTGTGAGCCTTTCCTCCAGGGCTCCACAATCTGTCATACCTTTGAGTGTCGCTATGTGCAGGCTAGGTACGATGTATTCCATATGCATGACTGCTTCAACACCACTGACCAGCCTAAAGGGAGTTTGTCTAGTCAACTTCTTGCATGTAGGTTGATAAGCCCATAGTACTGCAGGTATGCGTAGGTCCCAATCACTTCACTGAGCATTTAAAATCTTGGTCAGCGCATTTTCCAGCACTTTATTGAATTCTTCCACCATCCCATTGGCCTGTGGATGATAAGGAGTGCTCTTTTGGTGATATACCTGAAATTCCTCCATTTGCGCGCTGATCGTCTCATTCAGAAAGTGTGTATCCTGATCACTCGTCAAAATCTTCGGCCAGCCAAATCGTGTCACTACATACTCAAAGAGAATCTTTGCAGCATTCGTGCTTATGTATTCCTTCATAGGTTGTGCCTCCGCCCATTAGGTCAAATACTCCATCGCAATGATAATGTACCTCGCCCCTGTATTTCCTTGGGGCTGGATGGGTCCCACAAAGTTTATCGCCCATTTCTCAAAGGGTTGTAATGTCATCTGTGGATTCAGAGGCATCTCATCCCTTCGTGACGACCTGCCAGTCCTTTGACATACATCGCATGCCTTGCAGTACACTTTTGAATCTTGATGGAGGGTTGGCCACCACAACCCTACATGGAGAATCTTTTGTGTGGTCGCTCTCCCTACACAATGTCCTCCCACAGCGCCCCCATGAGCATCTGCAAGGATTTTGCTTCTTTCAAACTCTGGTACATACCGTCACAATATCTCATCGGACCCCATTTTGTATAGATGCCCAACAATGACATAAAAAATCTGTCGTGTGCACCACTAAATCCTTCTTTTGCTGGACGATGTATCCCTCTAGGGAAGTTCCCATCATTAGGAAGTGTATGATATCCTCAAAATGACCATCCATGATGTGCATTGCAAAAAGTTGCGTGTCGAGCAACCCTTCCTCAAAATTAGTGGTCTCTTCCCCTATTTCGATGCGCAACAGATGGTCTAGTCCTACATTCAGTCATCCAGACTTCACACTAACTTCAAAATCATATTCCTAGAACAATAACAGCCATCTGCAGATTCACCCCGCCAACACAGGCTTATTGACCAGGTACTTTAGAGTGGAATGATCTGTGTACATCTTAAAATGGCATCCTAGAAAGTAGTGTCTAAACATTTGGAGTGCATATACCATATCCAACCCTTCGTGCTCGGTGGTGGAATTTTTCTTCTCCGCCTTGGATAACCTTCTGCTCACAAACACGATAGGATGGCCCAAGTCTCCTCCACCAACCTATGTCAGTACTGGTCCCAGCGCTATACATGACGCGTTGACGTGTACATGAAACTCCTTCTTCCAATCCGAGAAGACTAAAATCGGTGCTTGACCATCCTTTCTTTCAATACATCCAAGCTCTTCTTACATTCCTCATTCCAGCAGAATGTGACATCCTTCTTTAGCAACTTCTCCATAGGTGCAGTGATCTGGGCATAACCTTTGATAAATATTCTGTAATATCCTGTATGTTCTAGGGTAGTGCGCATTTGTTTCACACTCCTTGGTGCCTTCGAGTTCAGTATCACCATGATCTTCGTGGGGTCTACCATCAGTCCCTGTCTGCAAACCACATGACCCAACAGGGTCCTAAAAGGAACACAAAACAAGCACTTCTTCAGATTGAGTGTGATCTAGTATCTTCGATAGGTATCCAGCATCAAGATCAAGCTTTTTGCATGGCGTTTCACGAGCCCAAAAACAGTCCAATCATCAAAGTATAATTCTAAGAACTTATGAATAAACTCTTTGAATGTAGGAACCACTATGTATGAGAAAATCACAGGTGCATTCTTCAACCCAAACAACATTACAGTGTACTAGAAACAACCCCACTCAGTTGCGAAGGTTGTCTTGCTCCTATCTTCCGGCGATTTTGATCTGATGGTACCTAGAGAATGCATCAGTGAAGGAATATGCATCTTGGCCACCTACATTGTCCAACACTTTATCGGTGAATGGATTCGGGAAACAATCATGTACACAAGCGTCATTTAACTTTCTGAGATCCATGCATATCCTTTTTTCATCCTTCTACTTCTTCTCTTGTACCACCGTTGGGCTTACCCAATAAAATTCTTCCATAGGCTCAATGATGTCTGTCGTGAGCATCTTGTCAAGTTCTAAGAGGACCTTCTCTTTATACTTCAACTTGAGATGGTAAGGTCTTTGCTTAACCGACTTTGCATTGGGCTTCAACGTGATCTTCATAACACCTAGGTCCCTGATTATCCCTTTTATATCCATAAACGTGGTAGGGAATAAATCCTAGTATTCACAGAGCCATTTAGCGACCTTATCCATCATCACGTCATCCCAGTAGTCCCCAATCTTTGCGAATTTAGGCTCTGCCTCCGTACCAATGTTTACCTGTTTCATTTTCAGCGGCACGATTATATTAGGATTCTCAATCTGTGGTCCTTCAACCTCACAGTTATATTAGGATTCTCAACCTGTGGTCCTTCAACCTCGTGGTGACCTTCTATTTAATGGATTTTAATCTTTCTCAGATCCTCATCATCTTCTTCAGTAGTTACGTTATATCATTCTAGCATGTGACTTAGCAGAGTAGCCCATTCAGGCTGAATTAGGTCTAAAGGATTCTGCAGTATCCTAAAGATTGATGGTTTCATCTCTTGTAGCACCTCATCAATATAGTCAAACCCATCTTCAAAGCTGAAAGTCATTATGAATCCTTCTCACAGAATATCCCATTCACCTGTACCATGGCAAAACTATGTTTCTACATACCAGCTCATCGGGACGACATCTAGGGTGTGACAGAACAAGTTCACCCATTCAGGTTGGGGCTTCTCTCCATAAGCCTGAGCCCATTTGGCCAATTGCACGTGTGTATCATCCCGCCCATCATATTTGTCTGTTATTCGCACCTTCGGCTTCCCAAAGTGTGTTCTCATCATCTTTGTACATTTGCGCCAATCATCAAAGCTTCCCTTGTGCGTACCCCACCATCTTGCAGGCATAGTGCGCAGTGCCTAGTCCAATGCCTGAAAGCACTGCTTTTCCAGTACCTCCCTCTCAAATACATCCAAAGAGGTATCTACATCATTCAAGCCATCATAAGTGGGCAAATTTCTTACCTCTAATGACACACATTGCAGCGACCGGGTCATCATGTTACAACTCAGCATGGTTACTTCATGTAGTCGATTCTGCTAGTGCTCTAATTCTTCATCAGAGTCTGACGTGCAAGAACTCTTGTGATCCCATGTAATTCATCCATCCATTGTTGGATTCAACCAGTCTTGGTCTCACGCTGTTATCTTATAGATATAGTCCAGATCATCACCTCTCTCATAATCGCGGACTGGTTCAGTATAGCGCAATCCTTTAGCATGATCTAGGGGTTCTATTAGGTGGAGCAATTTCTTCTCAAATATCATATTTCATTTCTTTAGGTTGATTACCCTGTTCATATCAATAGCCCAATCAATTCCAAGGAGCGCAGGATAGGTGTTGTTATCATCCAAAATTTCTATTACCTCAAAGTCAACCAGTGCGCACGCGCCTTCAATATCTACAGTAACACCCTGCAGCCAGCCCATAGGGATGATCTTCTGCTGATTCACAATCCTTAGCTGAATCCAAGACCACTGCAGAGTGGGTCTTCCCATTCATTCCCAAGTCTGTTTTTGTAAGACGTTCACATTTGACCCCAAGTCCAAGGTAAACTGATCCATTGCATACTCTCCTATCTGCACGGTCAGTCTCATCTCCCATCCCATCCTTGTTTTATTCTTACCAAGCTCTCATACTATGCACGGCTCAACCAGAGTATTTCCGACGCATCTATTTATGAGCTCCTGTAACCCCTTCACAGCCATGTTATCGCGTAGTAGCTTCATGTAGGTATCCAGGAAGGTTGTAAGCATAGAAAGGTCCATCTCCTGATCAAGCTTATCCTTGTTCCCTGAGGTGGAGGCCTCAGTGAAGCTCTTCTTCGCCTCCATGAATGTTTCACTTGTGCACTCCAAATTAAACTCTGTCTCCTTCAACCAAGCTTTGCGAATCCATGTGTTGTCCTCAAGATATTTCTCCTTATCATCTCCTGTTGTGATTCCACTTCACAGCACTATATTTATTTTCGGATCCTCTTCGTGTGGCTCAGATCTCATCATTTGCAGGTTTTGAGTTGGCTGAGGGGATAATGCCCCTTTGTCATGTATCCTAGCTATTAGCATAGGAAAATATTATGTTTGATGATCAAACAGAGTGCAATACTTGCATGATGGACATGTAGGGTTAGTGAAATCACGGGAATAGTGTCCTAGTCCTCCATAATTGCCGCAGATCAACTGTCCCCGACCTTTTCCAGGTTCTCCTCCACCTCAACCTCATCCGCGCCCCTGAAAGCTCATTTGGGCCATCCTCGCACTCTGGTCAGGGAGCCATGTTTCTGCTTGTACCCTATACGCAGGAGTTCTATTCATCATCAATTCGTAGCTTCTAAAATTATGCTCATCATGCCCTACCAACCTATAAAAGTTGCAGAACAATTGTTGTGTTGTTTGTACAAACTTCTGCAACAAATGACACTTATCTGTGGCATGCTTTCCTATCACCTGACATATAGCACACCACAATGTAGGCCCCACACTCGGTCTTGCCTGAGTTTTTGGCCTCAAAGTCATCGGTCCTCCTCCTGCAATATAGTTCGCAAAGACCAGACAATGGTCTTTATGATGCCCGTGACTCTTGCATTTCAGACACCATACCTCTTCGCGTAGCTCTAGCTAAACTATTCTATCCCACTTCAAACTTCGCATCTCCAGGAAAATATTTTTCAGCTGCACATGGATCTGTTGAACCCCTAGATTTGGATCTTGCATCAGTGTTTCATGCAGCCTCAATGCAATCTCCAAGGCCTCTTCCTGAGTCATTATCTTCTGTTGTGACAATGCAACACTTAGGTGAGGCAGGAGTAAAGCCACAAACCATTCGCGATGTTGTCTATCTGTTAATTTCATGTTAGCTTCACAGATTTTACACTTCAACCTTCGATCTAATTCCCAAGGTGTCTCATTTGGTTGCATTGCTATTATCTTGAATCCCACAATCGACTATGCCTCAGATTTAGGCCTACTGAATTCTTTATTTAGTGTTGTCTGGATGTCTGCCACTCCAGCATTCGGGTTATCATTAGAGTACTTGATGTACCAGGTTAGCGCGCGATCCTACAGAGCACTAACCAAGGTTTCCTTCTTCATGTTATCATCTATAATGCCCTGAGCTTCCCATAAAACTTTCAAAACGAACCAGAACTGGTCTGGGTCCTCATCTCCCAAGCCTTTGAACAAAGGCAACTTCACTGAGTTTGCCATAATGAATTGCGGTGGAGGTGGAGGTCGTATGGGTGAAGTCGAAGGTAATGGTGGTGAAGTTGGAGGTGGTGTGGGTGGAGGTGGTAGTCGCGGGAACCCTTATCTTATTAAATAAATAGCACTTCGCGGAGAAACCTGCACTATTCCCTCTTCGTCACCTTGTGGAGGTGAAATCAATGGACTATATTCATGACCCCTTCTTCCTTTGTTCCTGTAATTTTTTTTGCTTCACGTAGTTCCAAACATCAAGGTAGCTGCATAACCCATTTTTCACACAATAACATTTTAATCCAAGTATTCAAAGATTTCATGTACTTACCTCGCAAACCTTTGAAAAATTGTCGGTCTGCCTCACTATAGCTGACTGAGGTGTCGACTGCGAATTCAGTTACAAATCCTACTATGACACGATCGAGCCAATGATCGACAGCACGGTCGATCTTATCCTCACATGCTTCTAATCTCTACACTAGCTCCGGGGTCCAAACAATAGGATCGTCAAGTTTCCACCTTCCTTGGCTATCTGCTAGCTTCGCGATCCACTCGTATAGCTCAGCCGGAAAGGAAAAGGAAAAGATCTCATGTATTTCTGTATATAGGTACCTATCCAGCCACTGCTCCTTTGTCAGTCGTGGACTTCTGTTTTCCTGTGCCGTGAATTCGTGGATATTTTTATCCAACCAGTCTCTGATCTCTTTCTTAGTTGGATTCCAGTGATACGACATCACAGATCTCTTATGTAAATTTTGGTCCCGGAAATGGAACCATTTGTTGGCTTGTTGGGGCCTGGCCTAGGTTCAACATTAATTACACAAACAAATCCCCACACTACTGGTCCTTTCAGCATCATCTCGCAGAGCGCAGACCGAAGTCTCACCCGAAGTAGTATGGGGGGATACTAGAACCAAGTTTCCACACCCTAAGATGGTCGTGATGTCGTTTTATTCCTTCTATTCTTGCCTTCGCGTAGGTCACTTAGTTATAGGGCTTGCTAGACTAGCCCTGTATTCCAGTCATCAGTACCTCCACGAAAAGGTACTATCGACCTTCATTCAGCCTTAACCTGCAACTTAGGTACTTTCACACTGCTAGGGCAGTGTACCATGCAGATTCCCAAACTAGTCTAAGTGTCTTACTTATCTTATTAGATACTCACAGTTAGCACCGTGTAAATAGATATTCTTATTTGCATTTAGTTATCCAACATAATTACACACATTCATGCATCACATAAGAATTATAAAGGAAATTCATACATAATATGACAATATGCATTAATCGAAACAAAGACATAGAATTTACAGAATACTTCTCTTTATTGATATCTTCAAGCGATTACAAACTCTATCCGCCCTGCGCACACAGCTGTAGGGGTTTTTGCACTCAATTGCGGACTTCCACCCTACGCCTCTGCGCACTTAGCTGCAGAGCCTCTACCTATACTACAACTCGAAACTTAGACTCCTTACTTCAAAAATATGACTACCTAAGGCTTATCTCTTCTCCTTAGAGCTTACTTACTTAGCTATTTTTATACAATCCCATGGTCCACAGACCATGGGTAGATCTTTAACAGCTGGCTTTACATTACAAAAATAAGGGTGGACAACCCTTTATTACTCATGACACCTTCGCACTCCATGACCACAAAATGCGGAGACTTTATAATTTCATTACAAAATTTGACCCAAACATGGGCTTTTAGCCCCAAAAATGTCCTTGGTGGATCCCATTCCCAACGCCAACATAGGTGGCCAACCATCCCTAAGCCCTGTAATTCTACCATCGCTAACCCTCCTTCCATAGCCAGTCTCAATTCCCTGCCAGGTTTCCTGCCTGCGGTAGTTCTCCTCCTTCTCCCCCATTCCTGGGTCCTTGCAAACCCCTCTCCTGCTATGCATGGTCATATTAAATATTTTTCCTTTCACAATGCAGGTTTACAGGTAGACATTATCCCCATATCCCAACCCTCTTGCTTCTCCAGGGACACAACTACGTGCTTCTACATTATGCTCCCTACTTAGAGCCATCAAAATTCCCATACAGGAAAGGAGTATCTCAAAGCAGAGCAAGATGGTAAGGTTTCCCAATGGTTTCCAGTGGCAGAAGAAGACTATCACCACTATCCTACGCCCCTAAAACCTCACGTCCTTACGTTCCTTCCCCAAAATTATTTCCCTCTCCCCCAGACGAAACCATAAATAGGGTAGCATTATAAGATAAGAGAGATGGCCAATAACATACCCAGTTTCCTTCATGTGCAGATGATGGAGTTTCTGTTGCATGTGGAGCCACTGAACTAGCTCACCTCTCCAATTTCCTTTGTTATGAAACCAGCTCAAGAAAAAGATAGAAAAGATAGATCAACGCCTTAGAATTCAGCCTCTTCGAGGGGGCAACCTCCTTTACATTACATAAATGAACAATTCTTGGATGATTCAAATGACAAAACCTCCTTTCTATATATAGGAGTCTAAGGAGTCACAATATAACCCAGCCGACCTAACAATAATAATATAAAGCCACAAAAATAACAATAGAGGGATTCTATGGGGCACAGTAATAACAATATGGGAATAATAAGGGCACAACAATATTAATAAGGGGTACAACTACAATAGTAATGGGGTAATCACTAGTATTATAGGGACCCAACATGCCCCTCTCCTTCAAAAAAGTGTTGTCCTCAACGCTTGAGTAGTTCTGGATACTTCTGTATAAAATTCTCATCCTCCCATGTGGAATCTTCAGCGGATAAGTTCTTCCACTTGATAAGATACTCTGAAATTGATCGATTTCGTAGCTGTCGAGTTCTTGTTTCTGTGACTGCTTCTAGTTCCAATATAATTTTTCCTTCCTCGTCAAGTTCTGGCAATATTGTTTGAACTGGGAGCTTGTCGCCTATAACCTTCTTTAAACATGAAACATGGAAAACTGGGTGCAATCGAGAAGCTGCAGGAAGCTCCAATTTGTATGCCATAGTACCAATCTTTTGCAACACCTTGTATGGACCATAATACTTTGGTGATAATTTATTATCCTTCTTAGCTTGCTTGAGGGACATTTTCTTATATGGTTGTAGCCGTAGGAATACCCAATCACCTACATCAAAACTTCTTTCACTGCGATGTTGATCTGCCTGTTGTTTCATTCTATTTTGTGCCAACACGAGGTTATCCTTTAAGAGTTGGAGGACTTGTTGTTGATGTTCGATGTGATGTTCCACTGCTTGAACCTTAGAATTTTCTCTTAAATATGATGTGATGGATGGTGGTTGATACCCATAAAGTGCCATAAATGGGGTCATTTTTGTTGCTGTATGGAAGGAAGTGTTATACCACCATTCAGCCAGAGGCAACCATTTGACCCATTGTGTCTGTTTATCAGATACAAAGCAACGAAGATATCCTTCCAAACATTTGTTTACTATCTCAGTTTGCCCATCAGATTGAGGATGATAAGATGAGCTATGAGCTAACTGAGTACCAAGACAAGAAAATAATTCTGTCCAAAAATTTCCAGTGAAAATGGGATCTCTGTCACTTACAATAATCTTTGGGTTTCCATGTAGCTTTTGAATTGTTTCCATAAATGCAGTAGAAACTGTACTGGCTTTAAATGGATGTGATAATGCACAAAAGTGTGCATACTTGGTAAGTCTGTCAACTACCACCATGATGACACTCTTTCCCTCAGACTTGGGTAAACCTGTGATAAAATCCATTGAAACCTCCTCCCAACGTTGGCTTGGAATGGATAAAGGTTGTAATAGACCGGTGTCTTAATTGTTTCAACTTTATTTTGTTGGCAAACCAAACATTCCGCCACAAACTTTTGAATATCTGATTTAAGGCCATCCCAAAAAAATTCCTTCTTAACCCTGTGGTAAGTTTTTAAAAATCCTGAGTGCCCTCCTAAGGGAGAAGTGTGCAATTCCATAAGAATCTTTTGTTTTAGCTGGGAATTCTTACAGAGGTATAAGCGATCTTTGTACCATAACGAATCATTTTGCCAGCTAAATGTATCAGACATACTGGAATCTTGTTGTAACTTTCGAATAAGTGCCCACACTTCTTCGTCATTCTTCCATTCCTCCCTTGCTTCGTTTATCCAATCTGGTTGGATAATAGAAATGGCGCACAACAATGCTTCCACATCCTCATCCTTTCTTGAGAGTGCATCTGCCACCACATTTTGCTTCCCTTTTTTGTAGATGATTTCAAAGTCATAACCCAACATCTTTGTGACCCACTTTTGTTGCTCTTCAGAGGATAATCTTTGTTCTAAAAAGTATTTAAGGCTATCATGATCCGTTTTTACCTTGAAGTGTCTTCCCATTAGGTAGGGTCGCCATTTCTTAAGTGCATGGAGTATTGCCAACATTTCCTTCTCATAAATAGCTTTGTGTAAAAACTTTCCCTTGATTGGACGACTTTCAAAAGCAATGGGTCTTTCATCTTGCATTAAAACAACACCAATTCCATTTCCTGAAGCATCACATTCCACAATAAAGGTTTTTGTGAAGTCCGGTGTAGCTAAGACCGGTGCTTGGCACATTGCCTCTTTAAGATGTTCGAAGGCCTTTGTTGCTTCTGGAGTCCATGAAAATGCATCTTTCTTCAATAATGTTGTTAGAGGTGCTGCTATTCTCCCATAATTCTTAACAAACTTGCGATAATACCCTGTCAACCTGAGAAATCCTCGCAGATGCTTTATGGATGTGGGGATTTTCCATTCCTTAATGGCTTTAATTTTGCTAGGGTCTACCTTAACTCCTTCATGAGATACAATATGACCAAATATTCCACCTCTTGGACTCCAAAGAAACATTTGGATCTTTTTGCATATAATTGTTTCTCCTCCAATAGTTGTAGCACCCTGTCAACATGTTCAACATGATCCTTCCAAGACTTGCTGTAGATTAGTATATCATCAAAAAATACTAACACAAATTTTCTAAGGAATGGTTTGAAAATTGAATTCATCAAACCTTGAAATGTTGAAGGTGCATTGGTAAGGCCAAAAGGCATGACCAAAAATTCATAATGACCCTCATGAGTTCTAAATGCTGTTTTCGGAATGTCTTCAATCTTCATTCTGATTTGATGATATCCTGAACGAAGATCCAACTTGGTGAAGTAAATTGATCCATGCAATTCATCCAGTAATTCATCAATGACAGGAATGGGAAACTTATCTTTAATAGTGAGCTTGTTGAGCTCCCTATAATCTGGACACATGCGCCATGATCCATCCTTCTTGTGCACCAATACTACTGGAGCAGAGAAAGAACTTTGACTCGGTTGAATTATACCAGCCTCTAGCATTTCTGCAACCATACGTTCAATTTCATTCTTTTGGGCATAGGGATATCTGTACGGCCTGATGTTTGGAGGAACACTTCCTGGAATCAGATGAATAGCATGATCATGATCACGCATAGGTGGGAGACCTTTGGGAGTCTCAAATACCTTGGAATGATTGTCCAAGACTTTTTGGAGATCTGGAGAAATAGATGATTCCAATGTGGAAACATCTAGCGAACATAATTGTGCAATTACACCTCTTTGTTCCTTTTTTAGAAGCTTTGTCATACCATTAGAGCTGATTATCTTTCTGGTTTCCCTGCAATACCCCTTAATTCAACTTCCTTTCCTTCCACAGAAAATTTCATGAAAAGTTCTTGAAAATTAAAAGCTATTGTACCCAAGGATTGTAGCCATTGGACTCCTAGTACAACATCAGCACCTCCCATTGGAATGGAAAGCATTGGGCTAGTCAATACATATTCTCCCATGGATAGCTTGATATTATGGCACTTTCCAGAGCAATTTATTGTTCCTCCATTTGCAATCATCACTTGACACTCTGGTGCTGGATATAGGAAGCAATTCAATTCTTTTGCTACCTTACAATGAATAAAATTGTGGGTGCTTCCTGAATCAATCAACACTATTACCTTTTTCTTCTTGATTTGTCCTTCTATCTTGATGGTTTGAGGAGTGGTAATTCCCGCCAATGCATTACAAGATATGGTCGGATTTATTTGTTCTTCATCTAGGCTTTGTTCCTGGAGTATATCCTCTTCTTTTGACCTTTCTTGCTCCTTTTCTTCTTCCTCTTCACAATCTATGTAGAATAATTTCTTCTCAGCACACTTATGACCTTTAGTGTATTTGCTATCACAACTGTAACAAAGCCCTTTTGCTCTTTTTTCTTCCAATTGTTGTGGTGTCAACCTTATAGGTTGTGGAAGACTAGGGCAACAACACTTCCATCTTTATAGTTGTGAGTGGTATGCTTCCTGGTTGCCATAATTTTGCTTTCCATTTTTCTTGCTAACCTGAATGCCTTCTCTAATGAATCAGGTTCCCAAAGGCGAACATCATGTTGGATATTATCCTTTAAAGACCCTATGAACACATCAATCCTATGCTCCTCTGGAATATCTTTTACCCTTATGTTCAATTTTTGGAACTCCTCAATGTGCTCCATTATTGAACCCTTTTGTTTGAGACTTATCAATTGGCTAAAAAAAGTGTTGCTTTTTGTATCCTCATAATGTGCTATCAATTCTTCCGTAAAAATTGCCCAAGTGATAAATTGTTTACGAGAGCAAAGCCATTGATACCATACAAACTGATTTGGTTCCAAATATAAAGTTGCAATACGTACCTTTTGTGTGTTTTGCACATTATTGAGATCGAAAAATTGCTCCATCTGTAATATCCATGTTGCGGGATCCTTGCCATCAAACTTCCTCATATCGATTTTTGGAATATGGTGGTTCTTCGATCCAACATTAGAGTCTATGGAATCATGATTAACATTTCTTTTGTTCTCATCATGAGTTTCCTTTACTACCCTTTCACCATTAGTGACCCTTTCTTGTAGCAACTTATTCATATTTATCTTCAATTCTTCCATGTCTGTCTTCAAATCTATCTTCAAATTATCCATCTTAGCTTCCATGTCATTCATCTTAGCTTCTACACCTTTCTTTAAACAATCCATATTAGCTTCTACGCCTTTCTTTAAACAATTGATATTAGCTTCTACGCCTTTCTTTAAACCATCCATCTTAGATTATGTTCCTTTTTGTGCAACGGACAGTTGTTGCACTTGGTCTTGTAATTTTGATATATCATGTTGCATTTCTTCCTCTTCTTCACGAGTCATGCTAGAGCTTTCAGGTCCTTTCCTCGGGGCATCAGTTACCGATAATAATGCTCTACTATTCCCTTTGAATTCCTTCAAAATAAATTTTCAAACCAAGCTTAAGCAAAAATTTAAGAAAATCTACACACCTTTTTTCACTTTGTAGGAGCTCGATATTTCCTCTGATGTATCTCTGTACTTTCCAATCATCTAGATCTGAATTTGTGACTTGCAGTAGCCCTCTGTGTCCTCTTTCCAATGCCACAAGTCTGACCCAAATTGGATTCTCCAAGGAAGAGTTATGCGAAATCTCCCACAGTGACTTGATTATAGACTAGTTCAGTAGAGAGAACTTGTACGACGTGCCACGAGTCACTGTTTCGACCTTTGGATCTGAAAAATGCATACAAGAAACTACAGTCCGTCCTCTTTTGTACCTTCTTACGAAATTTCAATCCGATCCCCAGAGAGAAAGTTATGACGATTTTCCCCAGGTCACCTGTTTGGAATGTAATTCAGGAGTCTGCAAAAAGACCAACTTCCTCAGATCATATCTCCGCAAATATAGCGCAAAAACTCTGAAATTTGGACCCAAGGTTCAGCGCGATTTCTTCTCAAATGGTTTTTTTTGGAAACTTCTGAAACGTTGCAGAAAAAATTTATAGTGAAAATGCCACGATGACCTGTTTGGAGCAGCGAAACCCTAGAATCCAAAGCTCTGATACCAAATGTTATGAAACCAGCTCAAGAAAAAGATAGAAAAGATAGATCAATGCCTTAGAATTCAGCCTCTTCGAGGGGGCAACCTCCTTTACATTACATAAATGAACAATTCTTGGATGATTCAAATGAAAAAACCTCCTTTCTATATATAGGAGTCTAAGGAGTCACAATATAACCAGCCAACCTAACAATAATAATATAAAGCCACAAAAATAACAATAGAGGGATTCTATGGGGCACAGTAATAACAATATGGGAATAATAGGGGCACAACAATATTAATAAGGGGTACAACTACAATAGTAATGGGGTAATCACTAGTATTATAGGGACCCAACATCCTTTCTCTCGGCCGTTTTGGTGCTCACAAGACCTCCTTCCAGGGCGATTACAAACTACAACTCTTCCCCTCCTCTCGTCGGCACCTTTCATCAATGTACTATCCATCATCATGCAAAGGGCCACCGCACCCATCACCTCGAGCGTGTGGGGGGCAGTGGTTCTATACCTTGCAGTACCAACCATTATCCCCATCTGAGTGAGGTGATCTGTCGGCTCGCACCCCGATCGGGGGATTGGCCTACTGGTTGGTCATGTTGAAAGATTTTTCTTTGATCCTGTGCAAGGATTTATTCTAGTGCTTAGTGCCATTCATCCTAGGGTTGAATTGGCCATATTTTATCCACGGGGTCGTTTTGGTGACTGCATCCCCAATTGGATAGGAAATCCGCCACTTTGTTGCCCCCCCGTCTGACATGATTGACCATTATGTAGTCAAACTTGTGAATCACCTCTCCTATTTCTTGGATATTCTGGCAGTTCGCCAGCTGTGGCTGAACTTATCCCATTTGGTTCCATGGTTCAATATTGTCATCGTGTTAATGAACAAGATGAAATCCCCCTCCACCACTAGATTTGTATATCCCATTCAAATGACTATTTGCAGGCCTTGTTTCATAGAAGCAAATTCAACTTCATTATTACTAACAAACCCACAGAAGTCGACATAAATTAGACAAGTATTGGTCTAAGGATCCATTAAGAGACCACCCAATCTAGCCAACCCTAGGTTGCCCTTTGAGGTCCCATCAAAACTCAGCTTTATAAATCCCTCCATCGGGGCTGTGAAGTGGTCCAGAGATGTCATTCCCATCCTGAGTTTTTTCCAAGATGAGGGGGCTATCATCTCTGGTGATAGATTCAACCTCTGCAAGATTCAAGCTTCCTGGGGGGGTACCTTCCAGTCCTCCTGATGCCATTTTTCCGCTAGGATTATTTCCTAGATGTTCTGGATGACTCCTTCCCAGACTTTCTCTTGGGGTAAAGATTGATTCTTGAAAATTCAGTGATTTCGCTCCTTCCATATGGCCCATAGGGTTAATCCCAAAGCCATCCCCCAAGCTCTATTTACCACAGGGCTGGAGAATATGTGGGCTCTCCATAGGAGTATTGTTTCGCAGATGTTGTGGTTATCCTGGTCCATTCTTCCAAATACTTCTTGCAATTGTCTCCATTTTTGTTCTGCAAAAGGACAGGTGTTGAGCATATGTTCAAGGTCTTCATTGTGTTGTTTACACAACCAACAAAACGAAGGACCATGGAACCCCCTTCTTTGGAGCTGGTCCCATGTTAAAATGCGACCTCTACTTACTAGCCATAAGAAGTGTGACACCTTCGGCCACCATCCTCCCTTCCATATCTTTTTCCATATCAAGTTTTTCCCTTCCAGATCATTCCCCATCTGTAAATCATATGCCTCTTTTATAGTGAAGGTTCCTTTAGTGGTGTGTCCCCATCTTAGTATATCTAGGCCATTGAGGATGGTTAACTTTTTGGATCCAATTTCTTCCACTATTCTGACCCAGGTGCCTACGGCCAGTCTTCTTACTTCTTCCATCTCCTCCATCCTTCCTCCCCATGTCCTTCTTTCCATAATTTCTCAACCGTGTGGATGTTCCTATCTCTGGTGTATGTAAATATGTCCCTCAGGTCTTGCCTTCCAAGCAGTTGCTCTCTTTGTTGCTAGGAGTCTTGCCAAAATAATGTTGTTTTTCCATTGTGTATTTCCTAGAAAGCGTGTTGTTGGATGAGGTTCCTATTTTGGGCTACCAAGTTCCATATCGCCGATCCTTTGAGGGGTCCCTATATCTGAGAATATATTATGTTCTCACTGGCATGTTATATTTTCATGTCCATATTTGTTTCCAGAGGTCCATCCCTCCTCCTATCCATCTCCACCATAATTTCTCTCCCATTACTTGATTCAAAATATAGGGGTCTCTGAGGCCTAGGCCCCCTTCCATATTTTTTTAGTAAGAACCAACCATGACACTAGAGCCCACTTCTTGACTTGCTTCACGCCTCTCCATTCTAATTTTTAAAATCTTTCTACCATTTTGGAGCATGCCATTTTCGAGGCTGCCATTCCTGAAAGTTGATAAATCAGAATGGATTGAAGTACTACTTTGAGAAGGACTATCCTTCCCACTAGGTTGAGGGATCTAAAGGACCAGCTGCTGAGTTTTCCACTAAGTTTTTGTAGCATAGTTTTCCAACATGAAGTCTTCAATGAATTCACCGATAAAGGCATTCCCAAATATTTAGAAGGAAGGGATCCAATGCCAAACCCCAGGATCCGGGCAAGATAGGACTGAACATTCCCCTGGGTATTAAAAAATAAGATACAAGATTTTTCATTGTTGATCATTGTCCCAGAAGCCTCCATGAAGGTGTACATAACCTCTTTTATTTAGTGGGCTTCTCTCAATGAAACCTGGCAAAATAACATGATATCATCCACAAATTGTTGGTGGGTGATGGGCAGGTCATTGCCCCAGATCCTCAGTCCTTTGATCCTTGAGTCTCGGACTTCATTCTTAATAAGGCATCCCAACCCTTCCACCGTGAGAATAAAAAGGAAAGGAGATATAGGGTCCCCTTGTCGGAGGCCACGAGAGGGGTTGAAGGTAGGGGAAGGGGAGTCATTGAGAAAAATAGAGAAAACTGGGGAGGATACCATAGCATATATCCAGTTTATCCAGCATTGGTCAAACCCAAAGGCCTTGAGAATGTTATTGAGGTATGCCCAGCTTAAATGGTCATAGGCCTTGGAGAGATCCAACTTGATCATCATCCCTGGAAGCTTTCTCGTCTTTAGCGAGTGCACTATTTCTTGTGAGGCTACAAATCTGTCTAGGATTTGTCTTCCTTCCATAAGTCAAGTTTGATTAGGTGATATGAGGTTGGGCAGCAGGAGTTTGAGATGCTTTATGATCATCGTAGCTATGATTTTGTATATTAAATGACATAAGGAAATGGGTTGGAACCCTTGCGAATCATCAGATTTCGAGGTTTTTGGAATAAAAGCAATGAAAGTGGCATTGAGGCTAGGGTATACCTTTTGATTACGATGCGATTCTTCCACCACCTCCAGTATGTCTTGTCCCATGAAGCTCCAAGCTGCCTAGAAGAATTCCACTATGAAACCATCTGGGCTAGGGGCCTTATTTTTCTGCATTCCTTTTACTACCTCTTCGACCTCCTCTAGCGTGACTGCTCGCATCAGAGCTAAATTATGATCTCTTGATACAAGTTGAGGAATGTTGCTTGTGATCCTTTGTATAGCTTCAGAGCGATCCTCTAGTGGTTCTGTGAGGAGATCTTTGAAATGGTCCACCAGTAGTTCCTCCATTTCCTCGTGTTGAACCATTCAATTCCCCCCAGCATCTTTCAAGGAGTAGATTTGATTGTGCTGCCTATGTTGAACCATGGCTTTGTGAAAGAAACATGTGTTTCATTCGCCTTCCCGCAGCCAGTTAACCCTTGATTTTTGTTTCCAAAGTATTTCCTCCTATTTTCTTCTTTCCTCCAACTGATTAATTAGCTAACCTTCTTCTTTCACTAGGTTATCTGATCTTCCTTCTTGAATGATCTGTTGTTGCAGTTCCTCGATTCTATTAGTTAGCTGGTTTTGGTCTTTCATAATATGCCCAAATTCTTCCTTATTCCATTTCCTTATCTTATGTTTAAGTTCCTTCAGCTTTAGTTGGAAGGTGTGCATACAATTCCTCCCTTGCTCTTCACTGTTCCTCCACCATTCTTCATTTTTTTTTAGTAGATCTAGGTCCCTTAACCAAAAGGCCTCAAATCAGAATGGGTGGTTCTTGGGCCTTGACTTCAAGTCAACCTCCAGCCTTATCGACTAATGGTCAGAGTCCATGCAAGGGAGGATTGAGGCTTCCATGAATATGTCCTTGTTTATGGTTTTATCTGAGATCAAATATCTATCTAGGCGTCAGGGGATTTGGTGGCTTCCTCCCCGCCTATTTTTACAAGTATACACTCCATTAATATCGACAGATCTACTAGGTGCAGCTCCACAATAAGGTCCCCTAAAGCTTCCATATCAACTTTTGTTCGTTGCATCACCCCCTTCTTTTCTACTAGAGAGGTTATCATGTTAAAATCTCCTCCTACTACCCATAGATCATCTGGGTACAAATTCCTCAGCTTTGTCAAATTCTGGAGAAATGCCCCTTTTTCCCCTGGAATGTGGGGCCCATAGACCCCTGTTAGTAGAACCCGCTCCTTGGATCCAATGTCCCGAAATTTGCCTGAAAGTATTTTCGGTAAGATGATCCATTCTTCAAAAATTATCTCTCCAGGATTCCAAATGGCAAGACCTCCCGCACTGCCATTGGCATCCTGAGCAATTACTTCATACTAGGGTTTGAAATTTTTGAGGATTTCCTTCAGTTTTCTTTCACTGATCTTTGTCTCTTGTATTATCATAATACTTGGCTTATCTCTTTTTAATCTATCCTTAAGATACCTTTGTTTGCCTCTGCTGTTGAGGCCTCATATATTCCAGGATGTAATGATCATTTCAACGGTTTGTTGAGTTGATGAAATACCTCTGATAATGGCACTACCCTTCCATAGTTTACCAATAGCTCTCCCATTCAAAGTTCTTTGTCCGCACTTCTTTCCTCCTTTTCCTTGGGGTCTAGGATCTTGGGCTTGGCTAGCTTGGGAGCCCAAATGCTCAGGTTGAACTATGATGGTTGTACCCTGCTTGGCTTTGTATTGTTGAAAAGTTTCTTTGTATAATTGCTTTTGATCTTCTGGGATGAATCGTTCATCTAGGTGCCTCCATTCTTGTAGTAGACGTTTCATCACTTGTTCTTCCACACTGAGATCTTCCTTCTGACTATTAATCTCCATATGGACTTGTTCTACTACTTTCATGGGGGTTTCTTTCCCTCGAGGTTCCACTTACGCCTTTCGCTTGGTCTTATTCCGCTTTGAGGGATATTTTTGGGAGTATTCTGATTCCATTGGGTTGTCAGGGATTCCCTCTCCTTCCTCCTCCTGTTGTAGGATTTCATACCGGTTGTGGTTGCGTTGCTCGTTTCCACTCTGTAGAGGTGTGTGGTTCCTCGGGTTCCTTTGGTTTCTCTTTCATCGTTAGACTTCTTGGAAACCCTTGCTATCTTCTTTTTCCTTCGTTTCCCCATCTGTTTTAGTTTCTTCACGGCCTTCATTCTGGTTTAGCGGGTAGGCTCGGAACAAGTGCCCATATTCATGGAAACACCGACATTTGAAAGGTACGTGCTTGTAATCTAGAGGTTGTTGCCATACCTCGTGTTCTAGCTCTATGAAGTCGGGCAGTGGCTTTGTGATGTTCATGTAAACACAGATTCTAGTGTAGGAGGTATACCTTCCCCGTCTCGTGGAGTGTGCAACCTTGACAAAGGTTCCAATAGATTTTCTGATCCACTTTAAGATTTCCGTGTCACAGAAATCCACTGGTAAGGCGAATAGCTGAACCCACACTAGGGCGGCAAGTAGTTTTTCCTGATTTGGGTTGTAACATTCCTCCCAGTGTCTTATGAAAAGTCTTGCATTGTTGAAAAAGTATGGCCCATCCTCAAAAACTCTTTCCTTGTCCTCCAGGTTGGAGAATATCACTATAAAGAAGCCTTTCTCTCCCAGTTTGAGGTCAATGTGGCCCTTTGGTTGCCATCTAAGTTGGATCCATTTGATCAGGTCCTTCTCTGTGAGCCAGGCTCCAATAAATTTGCAGATGAGGGTGTGATCCTTCATATACTTCTTGTATTCCTCCAGCTTGTTATTGGGAATGATGAATCTCGGTTTCTTAGCAACCCATGGTAAACACTGTCCTCTCAAACCTGCCTACCACTGAGCTCCCAGAACAGGGGTCCTTTACCATAGTGGTTGTGGTTAAAATACTCAAATTATATATAATTCATAAATTAAATTATGATTCCAGTTTCCAACAAAATTTTATAAATATTTCATTAAATTAAACCACATAAAATTTTAATTCAAACCCATTGATTAACTTTAATAAAAATTGAGAATTCCAAAATTTCCACATTTAACCACATTTTAAGTAATCCATAAAGTACTATCCCGACAGATACACTGACTGTCAAAATTCTTATCAGTGGAATAAAGCTCGAAAAAATCGATTAAGTCAAAATTATGATCGTTGAACTCTAAATGCCGAATTTTCCACATTTAACATACTTTTCAGGTGGCAAATACCTTAATATATAATCGTGCACTTAAAGAGGATTGACTTTTAAATAAATCCTCTCCTTCGCTCCTCGTCATAATACCAGAATGTCTCCGCCATTCAATCGTTTTCAATGCTCCTTTGCGACACATTTTTAATGATGACTTTGTTACCATGTTACTAGATTTTCAAAAAGTCAATATTCTGATATGTGTGGTTACAGTTGCCTATGCGCTGGATCAAAAACTTTACAGCCATTAGTGCCTGCGATGAAAGCTGAAATAGTCTATTGATTGGAATGTGTGGAATTGAAGACGGTAGAAATATTTCACCGCGTGACAGTTGACTACATAACCTTGACAGAGCGAGTGCGTTGACATAAACAACTGTGCAGCAAGAGAAACTATATAGTCATAGACGCTAAGCTTCAATTATCTGTATATTGAAGCCTTCAGACAACAAGCCTGCCCTGATGTGTCATCGATCTGAATAACTGGTTATCTCGCTGTATTGATACCAACGTTACTATGTTAAGCTTCAATAACTCACCACATGATTGTTCGGAGGTGGAGGTGCCTTCATACTTCAGGTGCCCCATATCGATGGAGCTTATGAGAGACCCCGTAACCGTTTCCACGGGCATGACGTATGATCGGGAAAGCATAGACCACTGGATTTTTTCGTGCAACAAGAAAACATGTCCTGCTACCATGCAGCCGCTAGAGAATTTCGATTTAACTCCCAACCACATGCTGCGTCGCCTCATTAAAGGATGGTGTGTTGCAAACAGCTCCAAGGGCGTGGAGCAAATCACCACTCGCCGGGCGCCCGTCGAGTCTGATCAAATCTCCTTGTTACTTCAAGCTGCACTCAGATCTCCAGCAGTGGAAGGCATCAGTGCATTGAAAAAATTGCGATCCATTGCGCGGGAGAGCGAGGGAAACAGAAGGTGCATGGCGGCGGCCGGTTCGAGTATTGTTCTTGCATCTCTGATCAATTCGTCTTGCTGCGACGCGAATGACAATGAAAAGTTCAGGGCTTGTGAAGAAACTTTGGGTATATTGTATCTGCTTCCTATGACCGAGGAAACTGCAAGATCTTTGTCAGAGGCAGCGTGCATTAGGTCCATGGCCTTGGTCTTGCATAAGGGAAACGCTGAAGCTAGACTTCACGCGGTCGTTTTATTGCAGAAGGTTTCCACTTGGATATCTGATTGGGAATTTATGGGCAAGGAAAAGATTGATATTTTCCAAGGTCTCCTAGAGATCATAAACGGTGAATCCTGCCATCAGGCAATCATGGCAGCCTTGGTTGTCCTCAGAGCAATATGTAAAAGGTCCAGAAAGAACAGATTAATGGCTATAGAGGCAGGCACAGTATTTTGTCTGATTGAATTACTTGCAGAGGGCGAGAAGCCCAAGTGTGAAAAGATATTAGATCTCTTGGACATGCTACTAGACTATGTGTTGGAATATTAATTCCAACTGCTGTGCAGCAGCAACAGCTGTTTTACTTTATTCATTTGTCTTTATCTGGCGCCCCACATTTTTCCCCCGATCTGTTAAATCACCGCTATTACCATATTTTCACCGTTTGCTTGTTTGTGTTCCCAAAGGAGGAGGAAGATCAGATCTGGGCTCTGCGCCATAACAGCTCACCAAACAGCATTAAAGAAGAAGCATGGCCGAGAAGGAAAGTACCAGCCGCAACACTTATCAGTCTTGGGTTTCAGCACAACCGACTCAAGAAATACAGCAAAAGATCAGATTTGTTCATTATGAGCGGCAGATTGCAGCAGAGTCTCTGTCAGAGAGTTGAGGCGGTTGATGGATAAGTTATGACCGCTTCCTGCACTATATATATGTGTAGACACAGCAGTGTAGAAGACAGAGAAAGATAGAGAGCAGAGGAGAGCACGCAACAGCGTGAGTATAGTTTTCTGTTAGTGAATATGGAAACGCAGCACACAGCAGTGTTAAGAGTTTAGCAATATAGCGCAGCAGCGCTGGAATGTAATTTCTGTGTTTTTAAGAAAGAATGTGCAGCAGCATGAGGTCACATGAATGAAGCCATTTTGCACAGCAGTGCTGAAATTTTATGAGATAGTTGTTGTGTGGAACTGAAGCGTTCCTGATGTAATCCCTCTGTCAAGAGGAAGATGCTTTTCAGCATAGTTTGGTGAATCCCTCTGTTGAGAGGAAGATGCTCTTTAGCATAGATTGTAAATCCCTCTGTTAAGAGGAAGATGTTTTATAACAGCAGTTGTGGAAATTCCTCTATGTGAGGAAAACTTAGTTTTATCAGTTAGTTTACTTTCATAAATAGAAATTCCTTTCTGTGCGTTTTTGTTTCACCAAAAGTTATTTCGTCAAAATTTTTACGTTGCTGAAACACCGTTGCTGAAACACCTGTTTCAGCAACTGAAAAAAAACTGTGTTGCTGAAACACCGGTTCCAGCAAACGAATTTTTCTGTTTTTCTGAGTTAAAAACAGAGTATTTTCCTGTGTCAAAACCAGAATGTTATTTTGATCAGTTTGTGATCCTGAGGCAAAGTAGAGTATTATTTTATGCTCGGTTTTTGAGTTTTTGAATTATCAGAAAACAGAGTATTGCTCTCTGTTCATATTTCTGTTGTTTCGGAATTTATCAGAAAATTCTGAACAGTGGAAACAGAGGATTTTTCCACTGTGTTTTGTTTGGAATAACCAGAAATTCCTGACATGGTATCAGAGCTTGACCAGGCTCTTTGAAGGCGTCAAAGAAGCTGAAGGAAGATTTCTTGCAGCAGCAACTTCTCCAGCAGCGTGAAGACTCAGCCAAGAAAAATATAAGGTATTTCTCAAGAATTTCTTTTGTGTTGCTGTTGAAGAAACAATCAGTTATTTTAAAATACTCAGTCAAATGGCAAGGTCAAAGAAGAAAGTCACCAATCCTGCTAAGAATGTGTCTCCCTCTACTCCCAAAATAGAAGACAATCAACTTGAAAGCATTCTATTTGAGGCTTCAAGACTTAATGGAAATTTTGATATGTGGGAAATAAAAATGAGGACTGTCTTACAGTCTCAAGGGATTGAAATTTGGGAATCAGTGATTGATGATAGCAAGATGGATAGAGAATCCAAGGAGTGCAATGCAAAAGCAGCAAAGACAATTTTGGATGGGCTGCCTGATTCTTTAAAGAAGAATATAGGAAAATATTCATCAGCAAAGGATATATGGGACAGACTTCATGACCTTCATGCAAAGGGAGCACTGACCACGACAATCAGTCAAGAAGGAAATTCTGAACCCATCATAGAAGCTGAAAATGAGAAGGTTGACCTCATCAAACTTCAAGTACAAGAAAGAGATGAAGAGCTCGCCAAGCTTAAGAAGGAACTTGATCAAAGCAAAAGGAAGCATCATGAAGAAGTCATATCCATGACAAATCAGTTGAATAAAGCAAGGAAGCAGGAAGATATCTTGTCAAATCAACTTGAACAAAGGCACAAGAGAGTGAACAAACTTGTAGAAGAGATTGGACAGTACAAGGTAGAGGTCTCCTCCCTTAAGTCTGAATTACAAGAAGCCAGGAAGCAGGCACAAGAAGCTGAGAAGAGAATGGAGAGCAGTCAAGCAAAAGATGAAGAAATCTCCAAAATGAAGACAGATATTATCTCTCTTAAAGTAGTAGCAGCTGAAGCTACTTGTAGCAAGGAAGAAACTGAGAAACAACTTACAAAGAAGAATGATGAATGTGAAAAGTTAGAAGAAGAGATTGTCCTCCTCAGGAAGAAGGTTGAAGGGATGAACAAGATCATGAAGAGCTCTCAAGCCTTGGATGATATGCTCAGCTATCACAGATCTCCATATGATAAGTCAGGACTGGGGTATGTACGTGAACCCACAAACAAGTATGAAAATGCTTTAAGCAAAGGAGATGTGAAGAAAGTAGAAAGAAATTGTGATGCCCCTAGTTCCAGCAAAGGCAAGGAGCAAAATCAAGGCTGCAATAGAAGAAATTCTACTCCAAGTAGAAAACTAGCTCCAAGAAGAAATGTTGATGACGACAAAGATGCGAGAGGCAATGGTTATCAGCAAAGAATTTCAAGGCAGAAAGGCTTCGGAAGTACATCAAGGAAACCTCCATATACCAGGTATCAAAGTTCATTTTTTGGTTATTGTTATTGTTGTTCAAACTTTGGTCATATGGCAAAAGACTGCAGAGCAGCTCATAGAGATAGATGTTGCAGTCTCCGACAATCTCCAAGAAACAATTTTGCAAGAAGAAATCATGAATTTTTATTCATGAACAATGTTGAATGTTTCAAGTGTCATAACATTGGGCATATGGCACGTGACTGTAACTTGACATGGGCCTTTACACAAGCTAAACCCATGCAAAAGAAGAAAGTTACACAAGTATGGAGGAGGAAGAAAACACAGTCCGAAAGTCCCTTGAGCTCTCTAGCCGATCTAAGTTTCTTTTGAGAAGATTCTGCCGAAAGAAGATAATGCATACATTAAAGGGGAGCCTGTAATTTTTTTTTATCATTATTGCTGAACTGTATTAACAGTCATTCTTTGATGAAGATCTTCTTATAAGGAAGAGATATGGAATTAAATCTCCCATGACAACAGAGAAGGAGCAGGTTGCTGATATTCTGACCAAACCATTGGATCAGAAAAGTTTTGAGTTTTTATTGAAATGTCTGGGTATGATTGAACGCCCAGCAGTTGAAATTAAAAGGGGAGTGTTGGAATATTAATTCCAACTGTTGTGCAGCAGCAACAGCTGTTTTACTTTATTCATTTGTCTTTATCCGGCGCCCCACATTTTTCCCCCGATCTGTTAAATCACCGCTATTACCATCTTTTCACCGTTTGCTTGTTTGTGTTCCCAAAGGAGGAGGAAGATCAGATCTGGGCTCTGCGCCATAACAGCTCACCAAACAGCATTAAAGAAGAAGCATGGCCGAGAAGGAAAGTACCAGCCGCAACACTTATCAGTCTTGGGTTTCAGCACAACCGACTCAAGAAATACAGCAAAAGATCAGATTTGTTCATTATGAGCGGCAGATTGCAGCAGAGTCTCTGTCAGAGAGTTGAGGCGGTTGATGGATAAGTTATGACCGCTTCCTGCACTATATATATGTGTAGACACAGCAGTGTAGAAGACAGAGAAAGATAGAGAGCAGAGGAGAGCACGCAGCAGCGTGAGTATAGTTTTCTGTTAGTGAATATGGAAACGCAGCACACAGCAGTGTTAAGAGTTTAGCAATATAGCGCAGCAGCGCTGGAATGTAATTTCTGTGTTTTTAAGAAAGAATGTGCAGCAGCATGAGCTCACATGAATGAAGCCATTTTGCACAACAGTGCTGAAATTTTATGAGATAGTTGTTGTGTGGAACTGAAGCGTTCCTGATGTAATCCCTCTGTCAAGAGGAAGATGCTTTTCAGCATAGTTTGGTGAATCCCTCTGTTGAGAGGAAGATGCTCTTTAGCATAGATTGTAAATCCCTCTGTTAAGAGGAAGATGTTTTATAACAGCAGTTGTGGAAATCCCTCTATGTGAGGAAGACTTAGTTTTATCAGTTAGTTTACTTTCATAAATAGAAATTCCTTTCTGTGCGTTTCTGTTTCACCAAAAGTTATTTCGTCAAAATTTTTACGTTGCTGAAACACCGTTGCTGAAACACCTGTTTCAGCAACTGAAAAAAAACTGTGTTGCTGAAACACCGTTTCCAGCAAACGAATTTTTCTGTTTTTCTGAGTTAAAAACAGAGTATTTTCCTGTGTCAAAACCAGAATGTTATTTTGATCAGTTTGTGATCCTGAGGCAAAGTAGAGTATTATTTTATGCTCGGTTTTTGAGTTTTTGAATTATCAGAAAACAGAGTATTGCTCTCTGTTCATATTTTTGTTTCGGAATTTATCAGAAAATTCTGAACAGTGGAAACAGAGGATTTTTCCATTGTGTTTTGTTTGGAATAACCAGAAATTCCCGGCACTATGCAGAAGGAAGGGCTGCCTTGGCTGATCACACGATGGGTATTGCTGTAGTCTCCAGGAAGATTATTAGGGTTTCAGAAATTGCCACTCAGAAAGCAGTTCGAATTCTTTGGTCTCTTTGCACATATTCTTCAACTGCGTCGATTCTTCGGGAGGTGCTTCAGTGTGGAGCTGTGTCTAAACTTTGCATGCTTCAACAACTCAGTTGCGCAGAGAAAACGAAGCAGAAGGCGAAGGAGGTATTGAGATTGCATGCAAATACTTTTAGAGTCTCCCCTTGTCTTCCGTACCTAATGAGAACTATCATGCACAGTTTCGAAATTTGATCTGATACAAGAAATTTGATCTCATACAACCACGCAATTAAACAAAAGATGGCTTGAAAAAAGAAGCCATTTTCGTTGGTATGTCAATTTTATTGAATGGGTCGGACTTTAATAGTGTTACTTTAAAAAAAAACAGAGAAACTTGGCCGGTGCATACAGATTCGATGCGTATGAGCATCGTTATAGTTGTCGCCATGTATATGGGCATTTCTATTTCGAAGAGGGAGAGTGCAAGATTAAATACTGTGGATATATCAAATAGTAATAATCGTTTTGGGGAGATATTGGATTATTATGAGATTATTGATGAATAATATCCTTAACCAACGAAGTTGTTTACAAGGTTAGTGGAGAGTGATATCTATTTACATTATGAAAACTTAGTCATCATCCTCCTACCAAACGAAATTATCAAATGATATCATCACTTACACACTAAAAAATTTGACACCACAAAAATATAGGTACGAAATATAAAAAAAAGAACAGGGAGGTCAATTAAACATTGATATAAGTTTCTTGTGGTGGAAGTAGTTGAAGGCTTTAGTGCATTGAAAAATATTGTGTGTTGTTTTAAATATTGTTTTTAAGCGGGTGCCTCAAAAGTTATTGTCTTGAATATTATTGTTTTAAAAAATATTGTCTTAAAAAATTGTCTTTTAGGAAACAATTTCATTTTTCTCTATAGAGACAACTCTAGGATTAGAGACAATATGTCTTTAATACTAGCTATTGTCTCTTGACAATAATTTTTTAATTTAAATATCACTTTTGTCTCTTTAGAGAGAATATAAAACAATGAATCCAGAAATATCTCACCATTGAAATAAATCGATATAAAAAACATTTAATTAAAAATAAACTACAAAATGGTTGATT
Organism: Pinus tabuliformis; assembly: GCA_031772625.1. Lineage (NCBI taxonomy): Eukaryota > Viridiplantae > Streptophyta > Pinopsida > Pinales > Pinaceae > Pinus > Pinus tabuliformis. The sequence continues at coordinate 1,667,975,823 of CM062819.1, read as the reverse complement.
AATTCAGGTTAGCTCACAGTGGAATTGGACCACCAACCTCCTACTTGTAAGGCAGACACTCTTCCATTGGGATAGAAAACATTAAAGAATTACGTGAAGAGTTATGGCAATCCTGAAACCTACATTTATAGCCATTGATTAAAAAAAAAAAAAAAAACTATAATCTTTATAAAAACTATAATCATGGAGACCATATTTTTAACTTACTAAAACTAGCAATTGCCCCAAAAGATGCAAACAGAGGAGGATTTTATCTCTAGCAAAAACTTATATTAGTATACAGTTAAATGTTCATGTATACATGTTATCTTGCTACAATGGCATATCCCTGTGTTGGGATTTCATTCCATGTTAAGACTTCTTTTTCTTCATCTTCTTCTCCACACATGTATGTGTCCATTACTGTGTATATGCACCCATATAAAATTCTATAACAAAATGTCTTGATCTCCATATGTAAAACAAAAAGAATCATGATTTTTGAATCCACAATCTGAGATTGAGTCGTTATTAAAGCAAAAGAAATGAAATGGAGTGGATACATTCTCTTGCACCTTTGCAATTAGTTCTCCATACTTAAAAGTTAATAGACCTGGAATATGTTTTTCCTTTGAATTTTAAGCTGGATAGATTCATGGCTCCATCCTAGCTCCACAATTATTCGGGGCCCTCTATGGCTTGGGAGTTCCACACCAACCATTGTTTATGATAGTGAAGAGTACTGATGACCAAGAACATGTGCTAAAAATTTCATCTATGTTGCTACTAAATTCAGAGATATATCATGATAATGAAAAAAACAACAAGTTTCTTATTAAACAAGTGGATGTTGATTATAAAAAGGAGAGGATGACATAATGGAAGACAAACTACTCTTCAGTAGCCAATGCCAAGAAACCATGGTGCACACTCAACAAAATAGATAAGCATAACATGTGAAAAGTTGCAAACTATGAACTGTAAAGCAAAAGGTCAAAGAACTGCTTACCACAATTGCTCCAGTAGGATCTATCCACCAGTACAAAGTACTTGCAAGAATAGTAGCAATTAGACCAATTGTGTTGGTGATCACATCAAAGAAATGATCTTGAGCATATGCCTTCACAATCTCATTAGTAAAACTTCGACAATACATTACGAGGAACAACTTCACAAAAGTAATTGAAACCATAATTCCAACCACCCAATGCCATTTGTCACCATCTAAAGATAAACCATCCTCCTATGGAAATTTGGAAATAGAGTTGAAAGAAGTTAATTCCTTGTATGCAAATTGGAAAAATAGTCTATCTCTCAAAATACAATACACAAAATTCTCACCATAAGGTACATGATAGAGAAATCAATAGTATGATATGAAGCATGGAGTAGGATTATAACTACACAAAAAAACAAGAGTATGTAAAATGATTTATTAAAAACAAAATTGTAAGACTTAACATACAAGTAGGTCTTGAGAAAGGTGCATGGGTTTTTGGTGTTTGGGGGTTGCAAGCCCATGATTCCTTTTAATCTATATTGATAAGACTAGAATTTGTAAATAAAGGGGTACTTGCAAGAGTTGATGTCAAGATAGGAGGGTTTCTACTAATTTCCATACAAGAAAACAAGTCAAAAAGATTTTAATCTATATTTGAAAAATATAAAGAAATTCTACCAGATATTAGAGAATATATAAAACAATAAATGAAGGCTTTGCAAACATAGTTTTCTTGTTAGGGATTATAGAATCTTCAAATGTAAAAAGAAAATGTCCAAATAACTATTCTAATTTGACATTCATAATGAAAAATTTAGAGTATCTTACAACACACTCAGGCTCACCAAACCTCTCTGGTAGTGAAACAACAACGTGTTTGACCTACAAAATCAAGAGCATATAAATTCTATTAATGTCTAAAATGGAGCCCCAAAAATTCCTTGTTCAGAAAGAGAGTTCAACTCCTGAGACTTGCAGAAGGATAAGCTATGTGATCTGTGTCCATTTTGATATCAAGGAGTTTAGGACCAAATTTCAGCCAAAGAAATCATGGGTTGCATTGTACATGTATGAGGGGGACTAAGAACTCTAGTCAAAGGTGCAACATGCAGATTCGACCTTGTTGTTTGGATGAAGTTTGATTTTTTTTCATTCTCCTATCTTGTTTTCTGTTCCTATAATGTTTTATTGGTTTTGATAGCCGTTCCACAACTTTCACTAACTTTGTGTGTAGGTGCAGCTTCTGTAGCTATAGCACTCTCACACTGCAAGCTTGATTCTGCAACAGTTGTTGTTTGAATCCACCTTGCCCAGGCTTGCACCGTCCACCCAGAGAACAAATTATGAAATCAATTATAGCACAAATCTAACTCTAATTCTTTGTGAAGGGTTCATTCACTAGATTTCCTTGTTTGAGCTGGAATAGGAATTCAATTAGATCCAATTTATAGCTCCATTTTCATGGCCGTTGGATTTTCATTGTCCTCCATTATTTATTAACAATCCCTGGAGAAGTAAACAACTTTGGAAATTACTAATAGTTATGAGATGTTTGCAAAGTGTCTCCTCTCCATAGATACAATTTAGCTTTGAAAGTTGTCAATCTGCTCCACTTTCTATTTGTTTTTAGTGGTCTAAAAAGTGTTATTATCTCTTATTTGGCTCATAGCTATAACACCTTTCTGAGACATCGTCATCATATTAGCTTTTACTTACATGTGACTATCATTACTCCTAGAGAAGTGAATATCTAGTTCAGGAAGGCAACCTAGACACCATGATACATAATGAATGCTACCTGATTTTACAAAATGGATTCGGTATAGATTTGATTTAGATTTAGTGTCAATAAGAACACAAAAGAGTAAGCTATTCTGATATAAATACCTTCAGGTGGTTGAGATATCATCATTTGAATCTCAAGTGATGAGTGGCCAACCCAAGTAACAACACCAACAACTTTTAGGTCAGTATCTACATGGATTGGCTTTTTTCAACACCATCTTGTCAATTGATGATGTCACTAGTAACAATGGTCTTGTTGTGTTGTCCTCATCAGCACAAGCCTACAAGAGAGGAAACCATTAAAAATATAATGTAAAATTTTCCACTTTCAACCAAAAAAAATTCTTGCATAGAAAACGTTACATCTGCAACTTTCCCAATAACATTTTTTATCAATTTAAACAACATTAAAATATACAGATTCACATTCCTACAATAGATGGAACATTTTAGGGTTCTTGCTAATTTTATTTTCTTCCCAAAAATTGATTTGCAAGTGTCCATTTTTTAACAAAAATGGTTCACCCAGACTCTCTAGCATAAATTTCTATTTCTTAAATAATTGCCAAAATGTTATAGAAACTATATATAAAATCCTTAGAAACTTGAATATTTTGGCATAACATTTTATAGTTTCCATTTTAAGTATCAGTAAGATTTACGAGCCTAAGAAAACACTCTATTGAAGTGGAATTTCGTTACACTATATAGGTCCTATTTGTCAATCTCTCTTATTTGAATGATTTTTAGGTTTTGAGGCAGGATCTTAGTGAAATTAAATATCATTTTATTTCCTAATTGTTTTATGGCATTTGGAACCATTTCATTTTGTCAAATGAATTAGTTCTGAAAAGGGTAAATTAATAAATTATAAATATTTATAGTCAACAAAAAGAACTAATGAACTCGAGAAAGGTGGGCCTTGGTGGGTTCATGTGAGTCCAGGAAAATTGTGGTGGAATAAGGCATGTTGTAGACCAACAGTCATCTAAGGTTGTGTTGCAGACTTCACATTCCAAACATATTAACCATAAAATGGCCATTAGATTGGAAAACCTTTAAACATAAATTTTGCAACTAAAAAATCTCTAAACTCCAAACAAAAACTATAATTAGGTTAAAAATCAAGATATTCCCTCAAAAGGCCAGCCAAATACAAACCACACAATGTTAAAACAAGCATCTAGTCCCTGTGAGAAGGCTGCTTCTTGGTAGCCAAGTCCATGGGGCTTCATGAGAGGTATTCCCAAGAATCATAAGAGTTTTAATACCTTGGTGACTAGTATTTGACACTGTGGGGTCATGTTAAAATATTTTATTTCCAATAGGTGAGGCAACATTGTTTCTTACATGGAGTGAGCACCATCATAACCATGCAAGAGTCACCACACAAAACTCCAAATGCTGCATGACAAAAAAATATGGTCTTTTTATTAGCTTGCTACCTTGAAGCAAAGAGGCAAAAGTAGGGAGAGTTGAGAGTCGAGACAACCAAAGTTCTAGTAGCATGATGGCTTCATACCCAATTTCTCTGTCAGCAATTGCTTCACCATTTTCTCTTTGAGTCTTAACAAAATATAACAGTGTTGGCTAAACATTGTTATCCTAGAAGGTATCAACAAATTCTTTGTGGGGCCTTCCCTCTGTTTGGGCCATTTTGTAACAGTTTAACAACTTCTTAATATATGGTGGAACAATTAGGTGTGGGAAGAAAAAGATATTCCTCCATAGACGTGAGAAAGAGGGACCTTCCCTCTATTGTGATTTTTGTAAATACGGATTGTGTGAAATTTTCCAGCATATGCAACCCCTGAAATAATGAAACCAATCCCAGTCTACTATGGGGTGTAGGTGCTACTAGAATTTTGTTATTGTCATATGCTTTTAACATGAAGTAGAAACTATGTCTTGATTTAGGCAGTTTCCAGTCATTCAAGCAAACTTGACAAAAATGTGAAGCCATTCAAAATCTTCTACTTGCAAAACAGTTGTATTTTAGGCTATTCTAGAAACACCCCAATCATACATACTTGTTGGTTCATCTGTTTAATGACAGTTTCCATCTGATGCTTCCATTTTCAAACCTTAAAAATAGTTAAATATTTATTAATCTAAACCTCAATCAAATTGATAACTTGGAACCACTATCAAACATCCTGAAACAATTAATGGTAATGTTAAAAATTTAAATAAAAAGATGAAAATTTAAGCATTTAACATTACCATTAATCACATAGCATTATTAGGGCCTTAGGGTTGAATATTAGGCTGCCTATTCATAAATTATTGTTTTTTTTTTTAAATTGTGTTCCGAGGGTCCTTGGTTGCAATGTACAGAACTGGCCAGCCTTGTACAGAACAAGCCCTTTTGGTGAAAAAAGACCAGTTTGGTACAGAACCAGCAGGTTTCATACACCCTACAGTTGAATTAGGTTGCCCCATTCATAAATTATTGTTTAAAAAAAATACAAAAAATTGCATTCAGAGGGTCCTTGGTTGCATTGTATAGAGTCGACCTGTTACGTACAAAACCTGTCGATTCAGTGAAAAAAGGTTGATCCAGTACTGAACCAGCCTTTTCCAATTTTGTGCCACCAGTGAGACCAACCAGTTCCACCAGTTCTAGTCCGGTTCTGATAACTCAGAGAGACATGAGATGGGATGTTTCCCAAGAAATGGGGATAATTTCCATTTTGTGGTGACACATGGGCACTTCCCCAAAAAAGTGGGGGTGCCTCCCCCCAATTAGCTTTTCCCAATGGCCTTTGTAAGAGGTAAAAGAACACAAAATAGTGTGATTGTTACAACTTACACGCAAATGTCAATATTTATTATGAACAGTATCCCCTTTGCTGAGGACACTGACTTTTCCCACGACATTTCCTAAAATTTGGGGGATTTCTCCACATGTCCCTGGGATGAATTTACCCATCCTGTGTCCCTGTGTCCCAGAAACATGGTCACAGGCTTACAAGTTCTTTGATACACTAACTTCTAGACTGACAACAGATGAACTAAAGAAATTTGCATGTTCATGCAAGTAAGACATGATAAATACCACATCTAAATAAACACTTGAACTACTAAAAAAATTGACCTCAACACCCAAGCAGAATTTTAGATTCTAGAATCAGAACAACAATGCTCACCATTAAATAACACCCCTCCTCAAACTTCTCTAGAAAACCAGCCACCCATCTATCTGCATTTTCAACCCACTCACTGTGATGTATTCCAACTCTTGTGGCAACGATATGTAACTACAAATGTACATATTTTTCATTAATAAGACTGAAAACTTTCAAAAATCCAACAAAAGTAGAGAATGATTCTGACAGTGGTCTTCCTGCTAAAATAAGGAATCCAATCAAATAACCATGTAAATGAATTGACTTAATTTGCATCAACTCAAAGAAAGACTTCAAGTGAAAAAGTACCAATCAAACAACATACCTTTTTCCCTACACACTCTTGTTGCTCCTTCACCTTCTGATGCAATTTAGTTATGCTCATGTTGACCCTCAATTGCTTTTCTTGTAAAAAACACAACAATATCGATTACAACATTATCATAACTGTAAAGCTTATATGGCCATTGTAAGGAAACACATGCCATCCTATAGGATGGCAAACATAAACCCATACTTTCTTTCCCAAAGGCACAAGTACTTTTAAGCACAAAATGTCACACATGCTCAACATTAGAAACAATTCAGTCTGCATTTCTTGGAAAATGCCTTTAGAGACCAATTAATTGTTACTCATATAGAAAAATCACCCATTATGCAATCTCTCATAATCTGCAAAAACCATGCCATGTTGCCATAAACACCACAGAAATCATTTATAAGTAACATAAGGCGCCATCTGTATTTAGGAAAACGGCTACAGAAGAAGTGCTGTGGAATTATTTGGAGATTCATGATAAAGCTAATGATTGGAAGCCCATAACACAGATGTCCTTGTTACAAAGCATACAAAAACTGAACAAATAAATAGTTTACTGTAGTCACAGATAGAGATAATGAAGATAACTTGAGGAAGAACAAAAATGAAGAGGGCATGGTAATATATTGTAGTATAACACTATCAAGCATAAAAAAACTACAACACATATCAATGTGGGACATAAATGAAGAAAGTTGAAGAGAAAATTGAAATTCGGTGCAGAAAGGAATTTAGCTTGAATTCTTAATTGTCTTTCCCATTAAGAAGTGCATATCAGATCTCTTTCTATTGGATAATCATGATGAATGATACCTAAGAGATATGCTTTAGCATGTTAAGAAAATATTGATAATATTAACCTGATCAAGATGTCTTTGGCTAATTTGAATTTCAAAAGTTCAGAACACTTTATAAGGTCTCCGAACTTCACAGATGATATTTTTGATCAGTTGTTAATTGGTAAATTTTATAACTTCACAACCTCAGTACTAAGTAGGTAATTAAATCTTTACATCTATCTCAATTTCTCTGTGTGTTTAAACTTTGAACTTTTTTAATTCAAAAAGTTCAAAGTTGCAAAACACAGACGAATTGTGATAGATGTAAAGATTTAAGTACCTACTTAGTACTGAGGTTGTGAAGCTATAAAATTTACCAATGAACAACTGATCAGAAATATTATCTGTGAAGTTCTGAGACCTTATAAAATCCAACTAATTTTAAGTTGCAGGAGTAAACTGATCTTCACATAGCTGACTCCAAGGTCCTTCCTTGTGTAACCTCGAGCCAAGTTGCACATTACATATTCATTGTAGTCTTTCAGCATGTGCATTATGATATCTGATGTTGAGATACCCTCAGTATGTTTTGTTTCCTTAAATTTTCCAATTGATTTGATCTGAAGAACATATGTTTTGAAAATTATTTTAGGCCAATAATGATTGATGAAATCACCAATTCAGAAAAGTATAATATGAGTTACCTCAGAAATTGCAACTATTACTTACATATTCATACACATCATTGCCTGCTCCACTTGCATCAGCATATCTGCAGAAAAATAGCATAAGAACATTCAGATCAAAAAAATGACTTGTTATCCAAAGGTACAAGAAGTTAAGAGTTGATTCTGCAGGTTATGATCATTCTTGGCACCACTTGAAATAAATATTACTTGCATATCAAACCAAGTTATCATGCAAAAATATTACAAAAAATTCAATTCTTACATGAACATGGAAATTACAAAATCCCTTGTGGCTAATTAACACCAGGCATTCTTCAGGTAAACCAAACCATGTACCTAATTAATACAGAAGCTTGCTGATTTATAGATGAAAAACCAGAATTATAGGTTAAGAATGGCTTATAAATTTATAGATTTATATATGAATGGCTTAATTTCTTTGTGGATATTTCCCTCTCATAGGGTTATACCATGTAAAACTTTCTGTGATGACTAAAGACCTATTTCTTTGTGGTTCTAGTTCTCGTGATTTCCCAAATATTGGTTTCAACATGGCATCAAATTTCTTGTGAGGTTAACTCCTTTTTATTCAAAGATCGAGGTAGATTACAATAGCTACAATGTGCTTTCTTCTCCTTGTGAAGTGTTTTCTCTATTTTTATGATAAGACTTGGTAGTTGTTGAGTATTTAGTGAGATTTAGAACCATTATTTCCATTCTAGAATCAAACCTCTTGAGCTCCTATTAATTTCTCTTAAAGATCCAATCCTACTCCCCATTTTCAGCAAAATCAGTGCATCGTGGAATTTTGATTGTTCCATTGCATCCAAAGTAGTCCTTTAAGTCAGATATGTCTTTCACTTCATCAAAAAGTCTTTGTTTGCCTAAAATCTAAAGATTTCCCTCATGGCCATCCATTTAAAATGTGGTACTGGTAACAAAATTTTGATTTTATAAAGATTTGTTTTGGTATTATTCTTGTAATTGCATAGTTATTTTGGCTTTCTCAATGCCTTATTTTGGTGTTCCCTAATATTGTTTGGAAATGCACTATTGTTTTAGGTCTCTTAGACCTCTGCTGTTCACAAACCCCGAGGTCCTCACTAGCTTCCTGATAGTCCTTGACTTTATTTCCTCACCTTTTTCTAGCAATCTTTTTTTCTTGGTTCCAGGCTCCTCCCACAACATGGTTCTCTTTGTAGTAGTCATGCAACATTTCTCCTTGTGGGTATTGTTTTCTATCAAAATACCCCACCCCACTGCTCCCCCACCCCAACCTCCTTTTCAACCATCCATGCCAATGGAAGCATCCTCCTTGGTACCAATGCCCTCCCTGTAGACAACAATTTCCTTAGTAATCACCCCCCATTTCAAGTGGTTCTATCAACTGTTACTTCAATCACACTGCCCATAGTTGGTAATTCTTAGAGATCACACCCCTTCAAGCATTAATCTTACCTACAAACTAAATATCACTGCTTGTTTTCCAAACCAAACACTTTGACCATACATGTTGAAAATAGAAACAAGAAATGCTAAAAATAACATTGCTATAAGTAACATTTCGGGATACATTCCAATTTTAGTTAGTCCCTGAACTAAAATTGAGAATTAAAATTCGAATTTGATCTTAGCAGCTATTTGAAAAGTAATTAATTAATTCATCTTGAGTTAATTAGTTGGAGAAAATCAAACATGAAGTCTATGTGAAGACATGCAATAGTTTTCCATTTTATTGAGGAAGTTATCCCTTAATTAAGGAGATCAGGATGAGTTGTACTATGAGTTGTAATTAGTTAGCTTAGTTAACAGAGTTAAGTCTAGTTAGATTAGTTCCAATAGTTTGTGGAATTGATTGTGAGTTCAGTTAGTTAATGCATGCATGCATGTAACTAGTGTACTTCAGATAACTGAATATTCTCTCATAAATAACTCATGCATGTCAGTTCAGTCAGAGACCCAATTGAGATCAGAGGATGGGACAGTGTACTATCAGTTGTAGGAATATTCCATTGAAGATATCTCTTGCATGCAAAAGGAATTCATTCCTTGAGGATTGCGCAGTTATTTCTGAGATTGGTGAGTTGTGTGAGATGTGAATTCACACACGTGGAAACTAGAGGACCCAGGAGAAATTGCGCAAGGAAATAGGAGGCTTGGAGGACTGAAGGAAGGCATATGTTGTGTCTATTCAGTCTATGAGCAGCATTGAGGGATTGTACTGAGAGCTGGATAGCTTGTGAGCTAAAGCTTTGTGTAATCCGAAGATATTTCCACTTGTATGATAATATAGAGATCGAGGTTTTTAGCTGGGGCTTTCCCAAAAGTATTCTTTTGTGTTCATGTGTGATTTATTTTTCATTCTCTATTATATGTGTTCTATTTTATCTTGCTCAAAATCGATTAAGCTTCCGCAAGTTTGTTTGTAGAAGTAGATCAAGTATTTTTCTTTAGTATATTGGATTATCAGGTGATCTATATTGGAAAATTCTACATGGTATCATAGCAAAGGTGATCAAAGTGGAGAACAATATACAAATAAGGGAGAAGTTCAAAGTTTGAAGTTCATGATTATAGAAATAGAATTTTTATCACATCTCAAATTTCACCAATGGCGTTCAACGACTTGAGACTCGAGTATGCCCTAGATGGCAGCTTGAATTATATAGCCTGGAAGGATAGCATGGAAGTGGTATTAGAGGACAACAGTTTGAAGGACTTCATTGATCAAGAGGTCCCCAAGCTAGCAGCAGCTAATGCCTAATAATTGGCGGAATGGAAGAAGTGTGTGGCTAGAGCGAGGGGGGTTCTTTTGGAGGGAGTTCAAGACCACATTGTCTCGAGTCTCCATGAGAAGGAGACACCGTTTTCAATGTGGAAGACATTGAAGGATCTATATCAGAACATCAACGATTAGAGGAAGTTGGCACTGAAAGACAAGCTTCGGAAAATGAAGTGTGAAAAGGGCGACATGATCTCTACATATCTGAACAAGATCACCACCTATAGGGATGATCTTGGAAGTGTTGGAATCATGATAGCTGATGATGACATGGTGATTCTTGCTCTCCTCGATCTTCCTAAGAGCTGGCATAGCTACCAAGACTCGGTAAATGGAAGAGAGAAACTTCCAGATTGGGAATGGTCGTGGTTGGATCTAATGCAAGAGGAGATAAGGAGAAGCACCAGAGATGGATCTTCATCAAAGCATGATGATGATGAAAATCTAGCCTTACCGAGTAAGGCAAGGACAGGGAAAGGGAAGGCTTCCCATTCCAAATTGAGTTCTTCCCATGGTGGGAAGAAGATTGACAAATAGAAAGTGCGATGCTTTCATTGTCATGAGGTGGGCCATTATGCAACAAATTGTCCACAGAAGAAATCAAAGAAGGGATCTTCGAAAGGATCAGATGGTGAGGCATTGGACTCACAGTTCGAATTGGATTTCACCCTCATCACATGCATGGTGTCATTGATGGTGGGTCGTGTTTGGTACCTGGACAGTGGAGCCTCATTCCACATGACTGGCGACAAGAGTTTATTCAGTACCTTGGAGGAGAAGGACCTATAGATGCGCATAGAGATGGGTGATTATGGAAAGTACCATGTTTCAGGTGAAGGCACGGTTGTGTTTCAGAGGGAGAATGGAGCTCCTCTCACCCTGACTGATGTAAAGTATGCGCCTGGTCTGAAGAAGAACCTGGTATCCATCGCTATGTTGGAAGACAAAGTATATGATGTAGTCTTTAGTAAAGGAAAGGCATTCTTGAGGCACATTGGCACTGGACAAACCAAGAGGATTGGGATTCAAGTAAAGAATCTCTACAAGCTGGAGATAGATGATTGTGCTGCATTGAGTTCCAAAGCAGAGTTGGTTCAAAGCCAAGATATTGGCAAGCTATGGCATAGAAGATTGGGTCACTTGAACCATGGGGCCTTGAAGATCATGCGGCAGATTTCTACCAGACTTCCCAAGGGTAAAATAGAGCAAGTGGATACATGCAAAAGCTGTACCTTGGGTAAGTATGCAAAATATTCCTTTCAGGATCGAGACAGTCGAGCTGGATCAATCTTTGAGCGAGTGGATACAGATGTGTGTGGACCATTCTCGATAGCCTCCATCGCTAAAAAAGGCACTATGTTATTTTTATTGATGATTTTTCTCGTAGATGTTGGATATACTTCATGTAGAAGAAGGATCAAACCTTCTCAAGGTTTTGTGAGTTCAAAGCCTTGGTTGAGAAATAATCTACAAAGAAAATAAGGGCCTTGCGAAGCGACAATGGTGGAGAGTATGTCTCCAACAGTTTAAGGACTTCTATGTAGCAGAAGGGATTAAATGGGAGTTGACGACACCCCATAACCCACAACAGAATGGGGTGGCTGAAAGGAAGAACAAAATGATTGTGGGATAAACTTGGGTGATGTTGCATGACCAAGGCCTACCACTTCATTTCTACGCTGAGGCATGAAATATAGCAGTATACTTGCAGAATGGAAGCCTGCATCGTATATTGGGGATGAAGACACCAGTAGAGGCCTTCTCCAGGAAGAGACTAGATGTGAGTCACTTCAGGATCTTTGGATCATTGGTTTATTGCCATGTGACCAAAGATGCCCGAAAGAAGCTAGAGTCAACAGTTGAGTTGGGGATACTTGTGGGGTACACTGATACACCCCACAACTATCAGGTGTTCTTGCCTACCAGTTAGAGGACAGTGGTACACAGAGATCTAAAGTTCGACGAGCAGAAGGCCATGCAAATTTCCCTTAAGAGGGAGCTCAAGTTGCATGCAGAGGAGGAACTTCTGGTTCCTAAGATGGAGGAGCCTCAGACTGATGTGGAGCAGCCACATGCAAAGTATCCAAGAGTGGAGACGTCCACTCATGCAGAGTCTTCTAGAGATGGGTGGAAACGCTCAAGGGAAGCTGACAAATTGGTGATGGATGCGAGAGAGAATGTGGGAAAACCATCCTCTCAGCGCAGATAGAGGAGATCACCTGAGCGGTACATTGGTTACATGGCCCTTATTGGCGAGTGTGTAGAGACCGAACCATCTTCCTTTGAGGAGGAAGTGCAGCAGCTAGTCTGGGTTGATGCTATGGTTCAGAACAGTGTTTGGGATGGTGTCCCAAGACCAGAGGACAAGTTAGTGGTGAGTTCCCAATGTCTTTACAAGGTAAATGAAGAAGCTGATGGCAGTGTGGAAAAACATAAGGCAAGATTTGTTGACTGTGGTTTCTCACGGGTTGAGGGGATTGACTATGATGAGACTTTTGCTCCTGTATCAAGGTACTCATCTATCAGATCGATGTTGGCACTATTAGCACAGATGGGCTGGACGATCCATCAGATGGATGTGAAGACTGCATTCCTCAATGGCAAGATTGAGGAAGAGGTGTATATAGAGTAGCCGGAAGGATTTGATAACTTCGATCGCGAGTCGCATGTTTGTCGACTCAAGAGAGCTTTGTACAAGCTGAAGCAAGCACCTTGTGCTTGGTACACCATGATCGACAACTATTTCATCGGGTTGGGCTTCATAAACAATGAAGCAAATGCGAACCTTTACCACATCATGGTAGAAGGTAAGCCATTGATCATTTTTCTTTATGTTGATGATTTGATATTGACAGGTGATGATGAGTTGATCAAACATGGGTCTCATGCACTACTTTCTAGGCATGGAAGTTTGGCAGAAGGATGGGGAAGTGTTTGTGTCTCAAGGCAAGTATGCCAATGAGATACTCAGGAGATTCCACATGGAGAAGTACAAGCCCATGTAGACTCCTCTACCAGGTAACTAGAGGAAGGAGGATGCTACCTCAGGTGAGGTAGTAACTGCTACTATTTATCGGCAGCTTGTGCGTTCATTGATGTATTTAGTGAACACGTGACCAGATTTGTGCTTTGCAGTGAACCAGCTAAGTCAAGCTATGGTTCAGCCTACCAAGCTGCTTTGGAAGGCAGCAAAGCATGTTCTAAGATACCTCAGAGGCACATCTCAGTATGGATTATGGTACAGATAGACAGAGGGGGTGAAACTTCAGGGCTTTACAGATGTAGATTGGGTAGGGAGTCCATCATATCGGAAGAGGATTTCAGGAGGAATTTTCAACCTTGGTTCAACTGCAGTTTCTTGGTACAATAGGAAATATAGGTTAGTTGCACTTAGCTCAGCAGAGGCTGAATACATGGCTGCCAGTTAGGCAGCATGTGAGGCCATTTGGATGCGGAAAATTCTAGTTGGATTGTTTGATCATAGGATGGATCCAACTATGATCTATTGCGATAATCATAGATGTATCAAACTCTTTGAGAATCCAGTATTTCATGACAGGTCCAAGCACATCAATATCTAGTATCATCATCTTCAAGACCGTGTGGTGAAGAGGATCATGTTATTGCAGTATGTGAATTCGATCAAGGAGTAGGATGCAGATATTTTGACTAAGGCATTGTGAAAATGCAAATTCGAGTTCCACAGAGACAGGATCGGGGTGATAGATAATCCCTTTCTTGTTGAGAATGAGCGTTGAAAATAGCAACAAGAAATGCTAAGTATAGAAGTGCTAAAAATAGCATTGCTATAAATAGCATTTCAGGATACATTCCAATTTTAGTTAGTCCCTGAACTAAAATTTAGAATTAAAATTCGAATTTGATCTTAGTAGCTGTTTCAAAAACAATTAATTAATTCATCTTGAGTTAATTAGAGAAAATCAAACATGAAGTCTATGTGAAGACATGCAACAGTTTTCCCTTTGATTGAGGAAGTTATCCCTTAATTAAGGAGATCAGGATGAGTTGTACTTTGAGTTGTAATTAGTTAGCCCAGTTAACTGAGTTAAGTCCAATTAGATTAGTTCCAACAGTTTGTGGAACTGCTTGTGAGTTCAGTTACTTAATCCATGCATGCACGTAACTAGTGTACTTCAGATAACTGAATATTCTCTCATAAATAACTCATGCATGTCAGTTCAGTCAGAGACCTAGTTGAGATCAGAGGATGGGACAATGTACTATCAGTTGTAGGAACATTCCATTGAGGATATCACTTTCATGCAAAAGGAATTCATTCCTTGAGGATTACGTAGTTATTTCTGAGTTTGGTGAGTTGTGTGAGAGGTGAATTCACACAGGTGGCATCCAGAGGAACCAAGAGAAACTGCGCAAGGAAATAGGAGGCTTGGAGGACTGAAGGAAGGCATATGTTGTGTCTATGAAGTCTATGAGTAACATTCAGGGATTGTACTGAGAGATGGATAGCTTGTGAGATAAAGCTTTGTCTAATCCGGAGATATTTCCACTTGTATGATAATACAGAGATCGGGGTTTTTAGCTGAGGATTTCCCCAGAGTATTCTTCTGTGTTCATGTGTGATTGATTTCTCATTCTCTGTTATATGTGTTCTATTTGATCTTGCTCAAAATCGATTAAGCTTCCGCAAGTTTGTTTGTAGAAGTAGATCAAGTATTTTTCTTTAATATATTGGATTATCAGGTGATCTATAGTGGGAAATTCTACAATACACCCCTACCACATGGAGACAACATATGGCTAAAGCTAATAGGAACATCTACCACCTTTCCAAGTGGAAACACTGTATTTCCAAGCTAATAGGCATGTCAAACACCTTGCAAAGTGGGACCAGCTAAACTCTGCCCTGCAAACAACTAGAAGATGACAAGGGCATGTTGACTACCATGCAAAGTAACACATCAACATCCTAATAACATTACCTACCACATGGTACAAACATTGCCTTCTATGGCAACAATTACAAGACAACTGCCATGTCACCTACCACATGCCATCACCAGAGCAATGCCACTTTTGCAAGCATGTGATTTGACAAAGACACATCACTTTGCTATGAGTTGTTGCCATGTGCTACTATGTCATCTATGATCTACCACATCAAAATTTTGAAGAACCCCTTTCATTGAACTTTCAATTTTTTATGGTGATTTCAAACATGCAAAGTCCACTTCAAGTGCAATTTTTTGCAGAGAGTGTTTTTTCATTCTCTATGCAGTGGTGCAGTTAGTTTTTGGAAATTTCATTGTGTGGTGCTTGCTACTACTCATTTTTCTAAGGAAACCCCTTCTAATCCTCATTTCTGGACCTTTTTAAATGCAAGTATTTAGCCATACAAGCACTTTTTGTAGTATCATTTATTGAAAGTGCATATTTTTCATGCACTTTACATTGGTGCAATCAAGTTTTGTATTTATAGCAATTTTATTTCTTTTCTTCGTGATGGATAATATGAATGTAGCTCACCTAATCAGTGTTTATTATTACTTGTCGAATATCTATTTAGAAGTTTGGGAATGTTTAGGATCACTTTGGGTACAAAAATTGCACCTTTGGATGCCTCAAAGAAAGCCAAGTGAGATAAGAGAGCCGATGAAGCTCTTGGACTCTGGCATGTCTCTTTGTGAAGAGTTGTTTCCTCTTTGAAACATTGATACTCCCTTTAACACAACATGGATTTTTTCACCACTTGTCCTTGATGATTGACCATTATGCATTCTCTTAACATGATGACTTTTGATGGCAATGATTCCTTGTTCAAATAATTCTGAAGCTTACAACCCAATCTAAACTAATGAATGGAGTTCCAAGTGATGTGTCCATGAAAACTAACCTAATGAATCGATTTCCAAGTGATGTGTCCATGAAAAATCAAGAAATTTATTACTCAATACTAAAAGCTTGTGCATTTATGATGCCTACCTAAAAGGCGTAACACTATATCCCTCAAGTCATGTCCTAGAAATGCTAATGGAATCAGAAAAAGGGAAGTAATTGGAAAGGTTAAAGTTGAAGATGAATATCAAAAGGATTTCTATATGCATTTATAATTTCAATATTTTTACAAATCCTGTATCCCTTTTTTTGAATTCTTTACAAAAATTTGTTGTAATATATTGCAAGTATTTAAATTTTCAAACAATGCAACTATAAAAGATGTAATGTTATTATGATGTGGGGTGACTTTTGTGTAAAAGATGTAATGCAATTGCCAAAAGAAAAGAACAATACAACCCTATGGAAAATTAACATGGTATCAAAGCTGAGTTGAGGAAGAGTCAATGAGATCACCCCTTGAAGAAATTGATGATGAAGTTACTCTGTCTTCTCTTTGAGAGAATCTAGAGCAAAAAAGAAATCTGAGACAGGCACAAAAGGCTCAAGAAGAACAAGCTGGCTTAGATAAGGGCTGGATAGAACTGGATCTGGATGAGTCAGAAGAAACATATGAACTATGGTTTACTGATAATAGTTACAACTCATTTGCATTAGCTGGAGATGGGGAAGCTTATGTTGGTGAGTCCACATGGGATCCAGAGTTTGCAAAGGATCAAGATCCTAGTCTAAAAGATCATGAAAAGAAAACATATGAAGGTCGAGAGTTGAAATATTCCTCAGAAGAAGATATGTTGAGAAAGAATATTATGCAACTAATTCAAGGAATAAGTGATGAAGTCGGTCTCTTTGCTATCAATGCCTTGGTTGCATGATAGATGAGTTCATGATCAAACAAGGTGAAGTTTTAGAAGCTGTTGCACAGACATATCTTAGGATTGCACTTCTAGCTACTGTCATGGACACAGAATATCAGTCTATAACTTATGGAGCAAGAGAACATGCATAAGCAAATTAAGAGACAGAATAAAATGGAGGAAGAGTTCGAAGAATAGGAAAAAGTAAAGGAGCTTGAGAGCTTGATATTTTCTCTTAAAGGAAGAGAAAAGGAGTCTGCAGAGCTTTCTTCCAAGACTGGGCAAATGAGAAATTCACTCTTACAGGTAGAGGCTCAAATCAAAGAGTTTCAGCAGGAGCTTGAAAGTGCTCAAAAGGGACAGCGTCTGAAAGAGTCATCCATTGAGAGACTTGCATTAGTTGTTGTGGAGAGAGAGGATAAAAAGGAGAAGCTGGTCAAACTGCATCAAGAACTTAATGAAACAAAACTTAAATATTTGGTATCTGCTAGGAAAGCGATTTTTTTTCCAAGAAAGAGGAAGCCAAACCAGTTGAAAGAAAAATTAAATATTGCATATGAAGAAGCCATGGGATCCTTGCTGGCTTAGAGCAAGAAAGTTCCACCTTGAAATCCTTATTAGAAGAAGAAAAGTCAAGTGTGAAGCACCTGAGTAGTGAGTTGCAAGGTCAATTGAAAGCTCAGAAGCTTTACAAAGCAAGGTTGTCACTTTATCAAGTGAGTTGACTACAGTAGTATGAGTACAAGCACAACCTAGGTCAGAAATTTCAAATTACTAGGTTGGAAAATGATAGAGATGCAATGTGTGATTCTCTGAAGGAAAAGGTACATGAAGCAGAACAAAAATCAGCCACTGTGGAAGTAACTTGAAACAAAGTGAAAGCCATGTGATGCTACTTCGGAGAATATGAAAAGTAAATTGATTGCTGCCAATTACTAATAATAATTCAAGACTGATGGGAGACTAGAAATACTTGTGATACAAATGAATTAAAAATTAAAATCAAACCTGCATGGGCCAGAATTGAATATACTTGGAAGCCCTGTATTTTCAGAAAATGAAACGACTGTGCTAGAAGGCCCAATTACCCATCTCACACTATTTGATGCAAGCATCATAGCACTAGCAACCTTCTCCTGTTCATAAACAGGTGTTAATACTAGAACTAAAAGATTCAGTAGAAAGAAATAAGTATCCTACACAAAGCCACATGACATCAAATCACCTGTGCCATCTCATATCTTTGCTTTCGTAGCTTATCTTCCTGCTTCTTCCTCAATGACTTCTGACCTAAAATCTTCTTGATGGCATCAGCCTATAATATAAAACCACATAAGAACTTAGTTACATTAAATTTTTTATATAAATCTTCTATGAGAAATACTCCCACTAGAAATTCCCACAATTGTAACCCCACCCACCCACACATAGCCATGCATTCCTGAATCTCATTGGTAGCCTTCTACAACTTGCGCTTAGTTACATTAAATTTTTTGTATAAATTTTCTATGAGAAATACGCCCATTGGAAACTCCCATGATTGTAATCCCACCCAGACATGCATACCTAAATCTCCCTTGCAACCTTCTCTACTTGCATCTTGCGTCTCTGAGTTGCCTCTCCTTTCTTCAATTGTTGTTTCACCTATGATAACTTTTCTTTCCATTCTGTCAAGTAAGAAAGTACGTGTTAGGAGAAAAGAAATAGATGCCTTTACAAATGCTTTTGAACCCATGTGGTTGCACATCCTCATTATTAATAATGAGATAACAAAAAAAAAATTGCACCAAAATTTCATCTCACTCACTTTCAATGATAAAATTTACATTATAATTCACCTTACGAGAGAAAAAAATCACACTTCAGCATTAATCAGAATAATTAACAAAATAGGGCATATATGTGTAAACATGCATATACCAATTTCATCTAGAAAATTTTAACATATATTAGAATAGATCACAAAATAGTGGACATAAAAGTGACAACATATAGATACAAACTACATGCAGCATTAGAAATACATCAAATAACATCTATTAGACATTTACAAATTTGTTGGCTCAACCCATTCAGTGCTACAAATTACAAACGTGAGATTGTGGAGTCAAGACCCACCAAGCTGTATTTGTCAATATTGTGGACCTCCCTTGATGTTCCTACCCAGTTAGGTTACCAAAACTGCAACCAACTAGTGTACACTGGGTACCATTCTTGAAGAGGGAAAGTGCCCAGTGGGTTTCCCCATGATGTGCATTTCTTTGGCGAAAGAACTGATTAGTAATGTACTAGTGCAGTGCCAGTGGCAAGAGGGGAATGGAGAGGGAACTTTGTGCAGCTATCCTCTACCAACGGTTTTGAACATACTTTTCAAGGTCCAAGCAAATGTCCTGCTCTCACAGGTAAGAATGAAATGTGCAAAAGAGTAAAAACCGACATGCAAACCTATATATATATATATATATATATATATATATATATATATATATATATATATATATATCAACCCCAGATTCAAATTTAGATCATCCTGAGGGCTTCCATCCTTTTAACCTTACCAAAACTGTGCAATTGTCTACAGATACACTAAGTCCAACACGATCAATTAATATAAATATAAATTCACTCTAAAACTTATTTGTATTTTTTTACTTTAAGTAAATTTTTATTTTTATTTTTAATACAAGTATCATTTTGTTATTGTTTAATATAATGTTATCTAACATAACATGAGATCTCTCCCATTTCAAGCTGTAGAGCACCTCTCGGTGCAATAAAGTGACATAGGCCAATTAATTCACATGTTATAAATAATGTTAAGTCATAGTTAGAATAAATTTATCCCTTAATATAATAAGGTGGTTGTACCAGGGATACGAGATGACATCTCCCTTTATGTATTGACATTCATAACAGTGAATAACAATCAAGTATGATCTTTCTCATTTTCTCTCTACTAGTCTTCTGCTTGCTATTTTGTGTGTGGCGTGTGCATCCTCTAACATGGAATCAAAGGCCACAGTAAGGATTGGCATCCACACTATACAGTCAAGGTTAAAAACTAGATTGATGCAATATATTAGTGCATAATATAGTATGAAGCCAAAGGATATTGACATGGAATAAGTTAATAAGTGGACAAACCCACTTCCTTTCCAATTGTAATTCTCCACACAATGTCTTCCTCTATGTATCAACATCCATCATGGTTAATAACAATCAAGTATAATCCTTTTCATTCTTTCTCTCTGTTAGTGTTCTGCTATTGTGTATGTGGCATGTGCATCCTCTGACATGGCATCAGGGCCACAAGAAGGATTGACATTTATGCTAGAAAGTGAAGGTTAAAGAATAGATTGATGCACTAAGTGAACACATAACTCATTACAAGGCCAAAGGAGATTGGCATCGCAGTAAGTTAAGTGGACAAACCTACTTCCTTTCTGACCATAATTCTCCTCTAAATCCATGAGAAATTTTGTTGAAAGTCATAGTTTCACCAAATTGATGGGAATTTTGACCATGGAACTTTGCTCCCAAGGGCTTTGGCCCATGTCAAGATGACTAATGACCAAGATCACTGACATTTTGAACAAATAAACAGAACATGACCCAACTTTACCACACCAAAAAAAATGAACTCACTGGAAAGGTTAAATTTGTCCACTTATTAACTCACTCTAATTGGCCCACATTGAGGCAGAGTGCAAAGCACATAATAACAAAGCAACAAAGGCCCACCATGCTCAGAAACAACATGAAACTGTGGTAAGGCATTACAAATTCAGAACTCAAAGGAGATGAGTATTTGCTATTTTAAATAATATATTTAAAATGGTTTCAGACATTAAAGATGAAATATAAGAAATTAAAGGAAAAAAATCAATAGAAAGCTTGGAAGGTCAATGTCCAGCAGAGCCATGACTTCCAACAAGATATCATGACAGCAAAACAACACAGGATCTGCACAATAAAAACCTGACAGTGAAGATGCTACACAGGTAACAAGCAGAGGTTACAGAAGCCCAATCTATTTTGGGAAAAAAGTGCAGAACAACACATGCACAAGATTAATCATGGATTCAGACAAATACACCTAGACAGGGTCTTCGTGAAGGAGATACATACACAGAGACATGCAAAAATTTTTTGAAGTATACACGCATGAATTGTTGCATAGTAAGTCACATGAAAATCCTGACAAACAGGAATGTGATTAAGCAACAACAAAACAACAGTGTACAAGTAAAGCACATACATATCTGCAAGAGTGCACATTGATGTGGGAAAAATTCTTGAGTTTATGAGTTTGTAGATTGGAAGCAGAAGGACGTATGCAAACAACAACGCAACTTGTGCTCCCAAAGAAATTAGGTTGAATGTACAGCTGGACTAGGTTCATTTCCTGAGAGACTAATTTTCCATGGAGAATTTGTTTACCGAGTAGATTATGTTTATGGCATGTGATCAGAAGGTATAGTGGTTCTGCGGAAAGCCAGTACTTGGTTAGGGGATTCTGGGTGCTGAATTGATGCCACCTGATGCAGGATAATGTTGTGTTCGACCATAATAGAAAATAGTGCTTGGCTGTGATAGCAGACAGAGGATGCACATAAATTCTGTCAATAATTACCAAAAAAATTAATAATAAAACTTCGCAATCTCAGAGATAACTTTTTATTTAGATATTTGAGATTTTCATAAGTTAATTAAAAATGAAATTGTCACTGCTTGAAGATTTCAGAGGAAGGGATCATGTGTAAAATTTCATAGTATCGAATTATGTTGGAAACATGGTTGTGGACCACATGAGGTAAATTTGCAAATCACGTGTTGGTTCTTGGAGGTAACCATTGGACTGGGGAACCAAAAGATGAGGAGAAAGGACAACAAAGAGAATCTTGTTGTACCCTAGCAATGAAAGTCGTCAGCATAGCCATACGGCTGGAAAAAAAGGTTTGGTTAGCAAGAAGTTGCCCCAAGTGAGAAAAATCATAACAAGAGGTGAGAGAAAGCTCCATGAGGCAGCAATAATGCAAGTTGTTGTTTGCCAGAAAAGAAGTGAAGTGAAGGAGATAAAGTTCTTGTTTTCAAATTTCAATTTTGTAGATGTTTTGAAGTGTGAAATAGTAAAGTGGTATTTTGTCATGAGAATGTCACAGCGTATGATGAAGAGGAGGGACTGGTATGTGTCCTTTGTGGAAGTTAAATCCACGGCACAAACATATACTAAAGGAAAAGGTAGGGCCCATGTTGTTGAAGAGCATGAGAATGTACAGTTACAAGTAACAAGCAATGAGAAGTTTATGTTCAAAAACAGTTCTTTATATTCCTGGTCTAAGTAGAAAATTGCTTTTTGTTAGCCAAATTACAGAGAAAAATCCGCATGTAGAGGTTGTGTTCACAACAGGCAGATACTTGGTGAAGAAAATGGGCAAAAATATCATAGCTTTGGGGGTGGAACAACATTCATTGTATAGGTTCGAAGATGTGGCAATGAAGAATCCAAAGGATGTGGTAGATTCACATGAAATGGTGAACAGTAGAGATACTTACGTCGGCTCACTTTGGCAATGGTTAGCATTTGTGTTTGCAACATTTTTCTCTTCTAAGTAGGTTAGAGATGGTTGTTAGTCTACCTACTATTCAGGGGAAGGTTGGAGATGTTCAACACGTTTGGACAGGGAGCAGAACAAGGAGATTGTTGACACAAGCCAAGATAAGAAAGCAAGTAGAGTGTTGGAGTTTGCGCATGGGGAGATTTGGGGGATTCTTGTCACTTGAATTGATCCCAAATCAGTCTGAAGGGGGTCAAATGATCATTTAGAGAAGGTACCTTTGCTAACAGCACAATCCCTCTCTCCAAAACTAGTACACGCTAGCTCTAAAGGAGTTTCCTAAAAAAAATCATATGCTTGAACTCATATTTAAGAGTGACCAGTGCCAAACCTAATGGGAAATGGAAGAAGATAAAAATATAAGAAATTCATCAAAGTAATCAAAGATTTAAATTTTCTAAATAAAACCTGAAACACTAAGATAATAAGACACAGAGCCGCGATTAAAATCTCAACAATAAATAAGTAAATAAATCCAACAAATCTGATTTTAATATAATCAAATATGTAGTCATATATAGTTCTAAAATAATTGAGCTAAGAACTGTTCCAAGGAAACGAAGGGGGCTTGAAGGTTTGAAGCATTGTCATAACTTAAAACCTCATTGACTTACACAACTATAGACAAGAAAAATTGAATATGGACAAAGATGGAAGAACTGTGAAGGGCACTGATAACTTGAACTACCATTCTTCCGTCCTCACACAAAGCAAGAAAAATATAGGTCCCAGGTAAGCCTAGCCTTGATGATCATATCCTCAATCAAGTAGAAATCCCCTGCCTTGAATAGGAGGTTTAACACTTGTCTACTCATGCATAACCCCCCTTGATAAAAGCGTGCCTTGGTTAGGCTCAAATGAAGCAACCTAATCATGGCCATAATACCTTTGTCACAGATCCAAAACAACACAAGCTTTGATTTTTTTATGGAGATATTGTGCAATATCTCCATGAAAAAATTAATCACAATACCCTCAAGAAAAGTGCTTGAGTATGCTCAAAATAGGTTCCAAAACATAAAAATAGGATAATGTAATTTTATTTATATCCAACAAATGACAACAAAAGAATGTCAATAGCACTACTGAGTGCTAGTGTTGATTTTTTGTGGGAGCACGGAATATGGCTCCTAAGAAAAAAAGCACATTAGGATTGAGTGACCTTGTACCTGGATTAACTAAATTGATTACATATTTATAGGTTTTTGTATCGTCCTGGTTTCTCTTTAGTTCTCCTGACGATGGACTCATATCTGTAGTCCAAAATGTATGTCGTGCACAGAAATTTCACACAGGTGTTCAGATAAACTGTGAAGGAAAAATACTTTTATCATTCATACACCCTCATTTGAGCAAAATTGTTGGAATTTTTTCCGAGAGGATGATTTGAAGAGTGCCCCAGGTCACCAGGACCATAAAGCGCAAAATTCTAACCCCATAGAATGTGATGGCCAACGATATTTATGAAGACAGTGCAAACCTCACTGTGAGAATGGGGATCTTTAATAAGCATGGAGTTACATCTGAGCCATGAACTTCACCAGTTTAAAAATAATAATAATAATAATTAAAAAAAAAAAAATTAACATGTTGCTACTGTATCTGTTATTCCCAATTCCTCAATCTGTAAGTGTGGAGCAGAATAATAAGAAAAAGTGCTAATGTCTCTTAGCTCACGAGCAAAAAATAATTTATTTGCCCTAGTAGAGGTTAAGCAAGTCCATGAGAGCCATTCATTATATGGTCCCTCACAAATCTGTATAACACGACATGATCTAATGCTTATTGTGAGTATTGGATTACAACATAAATGAAGAGGGTTTGCTATAATGCTTGATTTCTATATTAAGACCTCGGAATCCATGAAGTGCGCACACTGTGGATTCCCAGAACAATAACAGGCTGTGATCGAAAGGTGAAAATACAATGGAAGAAGAATTAGATACATACATTGGTCTTCAATTGGTTGATGATTTTGGATCTGAAAGCATCGAAGGTGCCATCGTTCATCAGAGATGAAAGCACATCCTGTGGTGTAACCGGAGACCCCATCCCCATCATGCCCTTGGTTTCTAACTTCCGACCTCTTGTTTTCAGTAATGACGAAACTTTCATTCACAAATAATGTTTCATACATGCAAGATGAAGAGAGCTAAGTATGGAATATATTGGACATGCTACTTCAATCAATGCTTCGCCAGTAGTGCCCTTCCTAAAAGCCTAAGGCCTCAGAGGAGGTCCCATTAGACAAAAGTCAAAGACTAACCTCCCAGGTGAGGGAATAAGAATACAGTTGAGATCGATCAATCATCCAGTTTCCCCCTTGATCAATATTAGTATGCTCATAACATTAAGTGAAAGCACATGATTACAAAATGGTTAAAGTAGTTGTTGATGGATGACCTACACGTCAAGAAGGAATGTCGGATGGGAGAGAGAATTTTGACCAAAGCAAGAAATGGACGATCCTAGCATCAAGTTATGTGCTAATCATATAGGGCTGCTAGCTGGCTGGCTGGCTGTCAAAGGAGGATAAATATTTTCTCATGTGGGTTACCCAATTTTTGGTGGATAACAAGGCCATAACCAACTACAAGGGTTTTGACAAACTACCTAAGTAAGAAACACTTTACATATATTACTAAGCATGGTCTAGTGACAATACACAATGTTACATCATCACAAAATTTTGACTCATCATGATACATCGCAAAGGTCTTCGTGAAGGAAAAATTAATCATGTAACACTAGGCTTGAACATCAGCTCAAAATTGTGTACAGGATCAACAAAAATGTTGGCGCAATATGGTGAAGAAAATGTGGCCACCCTAACACAAATCTGAGGGATAACACCGCCCCACAAAAAACAAATAACGAAAAAAAAAGGTGCCTAACCTACCCTAAACCCTAATCCTAAGCTACGTACAGATGGCCCCCCCTATTTGCCTCACACCTTTCTTGTTGAGATTTTGCAAGCTTATGAAGTCTTTGGAGTTGTAGTCGATACTCAAGAGTATTGATTCAGAACAACTCTAGGGCAGATTGAGAGTGCTTCTTGGGCTGACTTGGAGGTGTACTTGGGAGGAATTCGAGTATTTCTTAGGATAACTAAGTGATATCATAAAATTTATTTGGATTTGACAGAGTCCTATACCCATTTTCCCTGAAGTGCTCATGAGTCATCACGAGCCAAGCTCTGGGTTCCTACTTGAGTCCCTATTGTTCCTTTTACAACTTACATATAAGGTTCATTTTCTTCTTTTAGCATGGGCACTTGGGGCTGTAGCATAAAGACTAAAGCTCCATTTAGAAAGAAATTGTTGGCATTCCCTTGATAAATCATTCATTTGATGTAATATGTCACCACTAAAACCAACTTGCTTGTCTTCATTTTACGTCATAATCAATGCCTAACTTATGTGAAAAAGCTTTACTACTAGTGGTTATATGGTGAGGTGTGGACTTATCTAATGTGTTTGATTGGGTACTGTCGAAGGCATAAAAATGAGCTTTGGAATAAGGCATCAATAACTTTCCCCAATGATGCAGGACTGTCTACTGCATAGATAATATCATGGTTTGATCATCACATTCTTTGTAGTCAATTCAGTACATACGCATTATACATTATCCCTCTAACTATTTTTCTATCGTGACATGTTTCAGGTGTTGAAAAACTGAACATCTAACATTCAACAATTTCTTCTATCCATGGGACAAAACTGTTGGGAGTTGGCACCTATTAATGTAGCTAAAGAGCGGGACCATAAGAAAAATGACTAGATTTATAGAAGCAATGTATGGTATATAAATTTGATTTCTAAATCAGATTCTATTAAAACCATTTACAGTGCCATAATACATAACCAAATAAAAATCACTATAGCCCAGTGGGCTATCTCGAGTGGTTTAATGCTTTGAGCTTCATGTAGAGGTCTTGGAGTCTATCTCCCAGACTGGTTGCCCCTATTTTTTGACTCAATTGATATTTCTCCCAGGTCCAACATTGTAATCAATGCCAACAGGTTTATGTTGGGTACCATCCATGAAATGCACAAAAGTGCCCAAGGTTTCTCTATGAAATTTTCCATGGAGAACAGAAACAAAATAACAATTATTTCAGATGGCCAACAAGTGGAATGGAAAAAAAAACTAACCTTAATTTGGCATTCATTGTCTCACACCTCTTGCAGAGCCAGGCTTTTCTCAGCCTATCCTACATGACAAATAAATGTCGAGGAATGAATGTTACAGAATATCATAATAGTGGCCTCGCAACATTAGTCTCACATGCCATGGGCTCGATTCTTCATTCTATGGTCATTCTTCCTCGAAGGAAGCCAGGTCGTCTGATGAACTCCTACCGCGCTTGCCCATTTCTCGGCACGACTCAGCTGCGGAGTATAGATCCCAGGATCTATATGGAAAACCGAAGCACAAATTTGAAACCCTTGAACCAACAAGGGTTTTAAAACTTGACGAACAAATAAAACCATGCTTTGGTATCTTTTGCTGTTGTTAGAGTGAGGTGTGGAGGAGTAGATTTGAGTAAAAGAGTGAAATGTTGTCGCCGCCCTTTTTATCTAATGAGAGCTGCAAAAAGATAAATCGAATACAAAATACTCAATATCATGTTTCACACAATAGCCAGATCCCAATCAGCTCATGCTATACAGAGGATGAAGAACAACTCAAGACATCCAAAGGGCATGGTACGCATTTAAGCAAGAAATTAATAGGACAACCAAATAAAACCCTTGACATCAGTCACACAAACCCAATAGACTTTTTTTCCCACAAACCTTCTCATAAATGGATGTTGAAACTATAAAACATGAAATTCATGGTTTAGGCCAACATATAAAGGAGTTATGAGATAAACCAATCGCGGATTTCTCAAATATACTAGAAAATAGCAAGGAACCCAGGGTGCATACAACATGGAAAAAGGGTAAAATGAATTTCCACTGACAGTCAATAATATAACTGCAATACATAGAAAGAAAGATAAGTTTTCAACAATCACATATGTACTCACATAAGTTTCTAGCTCTCCCACAAAACTCAGAAGGGGATGTTACACCAAATTTGAAAAACTAAATGATCAACTTGGGGAATTGTCGAGATGTTCAGAGTTCGAATCTGTTGCATGAAAGTCATGATAGAACTCGCACTTATTTCTTCAATATTAGCATGATGTGCACTTTGGAGTCCTCGTTTTTCCTACGTGATCTCCTACTCAAATATCCCATTTTAAAATTGGGTTAAAAGAAACTCTACGCAGTGACCATGTTTTGACCAGCGTGGTCACATTTGATTTCTTGTATTTTTTCTAGCCTTCTCACCATGGATTGGGAAATTTTCCTTCCTATTAGAATTTTTTTTTCACTTTCTCGCGAAATTTGAGAGAGTTGGAATGGTTCTCGCCAAGGTTTGCAAGTTCCCACCTTTTGTTTCTAGGACTTCGTTGCACTTGGGTTTGGGTGAGTAGAGTCTCTTGAGTCCTTGTTGGTCCACTTTGGTAGGGAAAGGGTTCTCATGTACGTGCATGTAATGATTTTAATGGAGGGTGTTATAAGATCAATTTAAGAGAATATCTACAAAATGGAGAGGGTCATGACATCAATACAAGGATCTCCATGGGGTTGAGGGGTAGGGTATGGGTAGTCAAAGTAGTAGTAGATTGTAATTAAGAGTACTACATATTACTTTAGAAAATCTTGATTACAAATATGTATATTTTATGGTGCAAATGTAACAATGTTTTGAAATTCTTTTGTAAGGCATGAAAATGGTTAAGTTTGGCATGCTTTTTAGAGATATGCATGTGTACGTAATGGTGGAGTAAATGACTTATGGTGGGGGGATGAGGTTGAACCCCAAAAAACACAAGCAAGGAGATAAATTTAGGAAGGTTGGTGGTGTGGGTCAATGAGCATTGGGCTATTTAACTTGCTTTGACATACATTTGTCTTTTGGATTGAAATGTTTTCGATGAACACAAGCAAGTGGCGATTTGTTATGAAACCAACTCACAAAAAGATATAAAAGATAGATAAAATCCTTCAAAATAAGCCTCTTCGAGGGGGAAACCTCCTTTACATTACACAAATGAAAAATTCTTGGATGATACAAATGACAAGGCCTCCTTTCTCTATATAGGAGTGTAAGGGGTAATAATATAATCAGAGCCGATATAACAATAATAATGTAATGGCACAACAATAACAATAGTGGGTTTCTATGGGGCATAATAATAACAATATGGGGACTACATGGGCACACCAATATAATAAGGGGGTTGCACTAATAACAATAATGAGTTACACTAGTAGTATAAAGAACTAACATCCCCTCTCCTTCAAAAAGTGTTGTCCTCAACGCTTGAGTAGTTCTGGTTGCTTCTGTATAAAATTATCATCCTTCCACGTTGAATTTTTAGTGGGTAAGTTCTTCCACTTGATGAGATGCTATAAAATTAATCGATTTCGTAGCTGTCGACTTCTCAATTCTGTGACTGCTTCAGGTTCCAATATGATTTTTCCTTCCTTGTCAAGTTCTGGAAATATTGTTTAAACTGGGATCTTCTCCAACTTTTGAATGAGTTCCCACCCTGCTTCGTCATTCTTCCATTCATCCCTTCCTTTCTTTGGTTGGATAATAGAAATAGCACAAAAGAACGTTTCCACATCCTCATCCCTTCTTGAGAGTGCATCTGCAACAACATTTTGCTTCCCTTTTTTGTAGATTATTTCAAAGTCATAACCCAACATATTTGTGACCCATATTTTCTGTTCTCCTGAAGATAATCTTTGTTCCAAAAAGTATTTAAGACTATCATGATCCATTTTTACCTTGAAGTGTCTTCCCATCAGGTAAGGTCACCATTTCTTAAGTGCATGTAGTATTGCCAACATTTCCTTCTCGTAAATAGCTTGCTTGAGGGACATTTGTTTGTATGGATTTAGCCGTAGAAATACCCAATCGCCTCCATGAAAACTTCTTTCATTGCGATGTTGATCTACCTATTGTTTCATTCGATTCTGCACCGAAGTGGCGTTATCCTTTAAAATTTGGAGAACTTGTTGTTGATGCGCGATGTGATTCTTCACTGCTTGACCATTTTTCTTCTTGATATGTTCTTCTATCTTAAGATTTTGAGGAATGGTAACTTCTACCAATGCATTACAAGATATGGTTAGATTCATTTCTTGATGCTCAATGTGATCTTTCACTTCTTGAACATTTTTCTTCTTGATATGTCCTTTTATCTTGAGAGTTTGAGGAGTGGTAATTCTTGCCAATGATTTACAAGATATGGTCGGATTCATTTCTTCTTTCTCTGGGGTTGGTTCCTGGTGTATATCCTCTTCTTTTGACGTTTCTTGATCCTTTTCTTCCTCCTCTTCACAATCAATGTAAAATAATTTTTTCTTAGCACACTTATGACCTCTAATGTATTTGTTATCACAACTGTAACAAAGCCCTTTTTCTCTTTTTTCTTCGAATCGTTGTTGTGTAAACCTTGTAGGTTGTGGAAGGCTAGGAGAAAAAACACTTCCATATTTATAGTTGTGAGTGGTAGGATTCCTTGTTTCCATAATTCCTCTTTCTATTTTTCTTGCCAACTTGAATTTCTTCTCCAATGAATCAAGTTCCCAAAGACAAACCTCATGTTGAATGTTATCCTTTAAAGTCCCTATGAAGACATCAATCTGTTGAAAATAGCAACAAGAAATGCTAAAAATAGCATTCAAAATATTCCAATTTTAATTTGTCCTTGAATTAAAATTGAGAATTAAAATTCGAATTTAGTCTCACTAGCTGCTTGAAAAATAATTAATTAATTCATCTTGAGTTAATTAGTTGGAGAAATTAAAGCTAGAAGTCTTTGTGAAGTCATGCAACAATTATTCCTTGAATTAAGGAGATTATACCTTAATTAAGGAGATAAGGATGAGTTGTAATTACTAAGCTTAGTTGACTGAGTTATGTCTAGTTAAATTAGTTCCAAATAGTTTGAGGAACTAATTGTGTGTTCAGTCAGTTAATGCATGCATGCATGAAACTAGTGTACTCCAAATAACTGAAGATTCTCTCATAAATAACTCATGCATGTCTATTTAGAGAAATACCGAGTTGATATTAAAGAAAGGGATAATGTACTATCAGTTGCATGTTTTCTCCTATAAAGGAAACTCATGCATGCAGAAGGAATAAGGTTCGTTGAGGATTGTCCAGTTTTACAGGGTGTGAGATCAGTGTGAGTGATCAGTGTTATAGTTCATAACAGTAGGATCACCTAGGAGAAACTACGCAAGGAAATGGGAGGCTTGGAGGGCAGAGGAGAAGGCTTGTGAGAAGCTTTGATTTCCTGTTAGCATCGAGGAATATTGTACTGAGAGTTGGCTAGTTGTGAGAGCTAAGGCTTTGTGTAATCTTGATGTATTTCCACCTTGTATGATAATACAGATAGTGGGGTTTTTAGCTGAGGCTTTCCCCTGAGTATTTTCTGTGTTTCATGTGGCAGCATTGATTCTTCTCCTTCTGGTTATATGTGTTCAACTTGATCTTTCTCAATATTTAAGCTTCTGCAAAGCAAGATTTATAGTAGAAGTATATTATAGTATTTTTCTTTGGTATATTACATTATCGAGTTAATCTATAGTCATATTTTCTACACATATCTCAAAGGTAGATCTGTAGAGAATTTGCAGGAAATTCTACACAATCATTTTCTTCTCTGGAATATCATTTACCCTTATATTCAATTTTTGAAAGTACTCAATGTGCTCTGCCATTGAACACTTTTGTTTGAGATTTATCAATTGGCTAAAGAAGGTGTTTCTCTTTGTATCCTCATAATGTGCTATCATTTCCTCCATGAAAATTGACCATGTGACAAGTGGTTTACGAGAACAAAGCCCTTTATACCATAAAAATTGATTCGGTTCTAAATATGAAGATGCAATACATACCATTTACAATAGTTTCACCTCATGTAGATCAAAATATTGCTCCATTTGTAGTATCCAATATACTGGATCCTTGCCATCAAACTTCCTCGTATCGCCTTTTCTTGATTTTAGGAGCTCAATCTTGAGACGACTATAAATCTATAATTTTAGATCTCCAAGTTTTGGAATTGCATCCTACAGTCACCATCTGAGTGCTCTTTCTAACCCCGCAAGCCTGATCAAGATTGGATTATGCAAGGAAGAGTTATGTCAAATCTCCCACGATGACCTAATTATAGACTAGTTTAGTAGAGATCACTTGCATGAAGTGCCATGTGTTATTGTTTCAACCTTAGAAACTAAAACCAATACACCAAAAACTACAGTCCGTCCTCTTTCTGAAACTTCTGACGAAATTTCAATATGATGCTCTGAGAGAAATTTATGACGATTTTCCCAAGGTCACTTATTTAGGATGTAATTCATGAGCCTACAGAAACCCTAAATGTCCTGGATTGTATCTCAAAAAATATAGTGAAACAAGATTTGACATTTGGGCCTAAGCTTCACCAAAATTGTAGCTCAAATGGGTTTTAATTTCAGAGTCTAAACCTTCACAAAAAAACAACTATAGTGATAATTCCACGATGACCTGTTTGAGATGGAATTCTAGAGTTTTTCAAAACCTTAACTTCCTCAGATCATATCTTCGAAAATGTAGTGCGAGAAGATCAGAAATTTGGACTAGAGGTGCAAAATGATGTCAGATCAAATGGGTTTTTGTTTTAGCTTCTGAAACTTTGTAGCGAAAACTTTATAGTGAAAATTCCACGATGACCTATTTGGAGCAGCGAAACCCTAGAATCCAAATCTCTGATACCAAATGTTATGAAACTAGCCCAAAACAGATAGAAAAGAGAGAGAAACACCTTACAATTTAGCCTCTTCGAAGGGGCAACCTCCTTTACATTACACAAATGAACAATTGTTGGATGATACAAATGACAAGACCTCCTTTCTAGATATAGGCATCTAAGGGGTCATAATATAATCAGAGCCGACATAACAATAAAGATGTAAGGGAACAATAATAACAATAGTGGGTTTCTATGGGGCACAATAATAAAAATATGGGGACTACATGGGCACAACAATATCATAAGGGGGGTGCACTAATAACAATAAGGGGTTACACTAGTAGTATAGGGACCTAACACGATTATTTGATTTGAGACATTGCACTATGGTAGAAGCATCTCAAAAGTTATGAAAGAACCTGTTTGGCTCAACAATCACAACTAAATAGAATATTCTATTTAAGTCACTTGATACTTAGACATAGCCCCATCTTCAATAAGCAACCCCCTTAAGAAGGTAATTCAGTCTAGGAAGGGTGAACATGTCACATGGCACATGTGCAGGAATAATAGCACACTATACTCATGTCCACTATCTCTATCGCCCACCTCCTCCTCCAGGGATGGGGCTAGATAATCTTGCCTCTATCACTTCTGATGACTAATTATGGTAACTTGTGTCTTGTTAGTTCTTTTTGTTTTTTGGCATGTAAGGCCTATAAGGCTGTGGGTCTCCCAGTTGGGTATTTTTCTTTTTGTTAGTACCATGGTAATAGCATTGGTCAACAAACCTAGTCGGGGTGAGGCCACATGCATTTTGATGCCCTTGTACATACTTTTTGATTAATGAAAAATCTTCAACTTACAAAAAAAATTAACACACTATACTCACACACAATGCAATAAGCAAGCCCCCATCGATGTTATGCACTACTTTAAATGGGTTTAGTAGCCTTGGATGGCTCTAAAAATCATAGTTGAATGTATATGATGTTAACTAATTTAACCAAAAAAACATGCCTTCGAAAATGGTAACTAGACTTACACTCCATTTACTACATTAAACAATCAAGTGAGGCTTTAATAATTGTAACCAAACATACAAGTCGTTGATCAAGTTAACCAACCTAACACACCTTTAATAGTGATAACCAAAATGTACATGTTACTAATCAAGTGACCATTGTGTCATGCCTCTAACATGTGCAATTGAACATAAATGTTGTTGGCGGGGTTGACCTATCTAACATATCTACCACAATTGTAGTCAAACATGCATGTCGATTCGGTTAATCTCCTAGATAATGTTAATAAAAATACATGTTAATATCCAACCTAACATGTCACTAATTGTATCAATGGAATGTGCATGTCAATGACTAAGCTAATTGACCTGATATGTTGTTCACTGAGATGATTAACACATAACTCACTAAGCTGACCAAGTTGACAAACCATTGGTTTTGTCATTGAACTGACATGCCTTTAATAGACACAACTAAATGTACATGATGTTAAACCAGTAAACCATCATGACATGCCTTTAACAATAGTAACAAAGTGTGCAAGTTCTGGATTGGGCAAACCAAACTTGTAATGTACTTCTCCCTTAT
The DNA here is from genome assembly GCA_031772625.1 of Pinus tabuliformis. Taxonomy (NCBI): domain Eukaryota; kingdom Viridiplantae; phylum Streptophyta; class Pinopsida; order Pinales; family Pinaceae; genus Pinus; species Pinus tabuliformis. The sequence goes on along the minus strand of CM062819.1, from coordinate 1,667,941,586 downwards.
CCAAGATAATGCTCTTGATTAGAAATTGAACAATGTATCGTGACACTGGCTTTCTCTCTTCGTGTGAAATTGCTCAATTAGCATCTAGATACCTTGTGAGGTAAAACTCAATGTATGCATTGTATTTGGTATTGGGTCAATTATTCATTTTTATGTCTTAATATCATGTTAATGGCCTTCGAATGAATGGTCAGTCTTGAATTAAAATTTTGACATGGAAAATCCCAATTTTTCAATTTTGGCAATCAAAGGCATAGTGCAGGGACAACGTGTATCCATTTTGGTGGACAGTGGGGCAACCCAAAATTTTATTGATGCACAGTTGGTGGATTGTAGATGCATTCATAGATTGATATATATCCTAAACAACATAGGCGAGAGAGGATGCCCATGCTTCACCTCAGTTGTCTTCTTGATTGTTGGTTCGATATGTTGAGGATATGGTTGATGGGACGAATGTTGAGGATATGGTTGATGGTTTGATATTGAAGTAAAAATCATTCCTTAACCCTTTAGCAAAAGAAGTGTCTCCTCAAGTATTCCAATAATATCCGATTAAGAATCATAACATTTAACTTGGAATTATGGCCCACCATGATCATCTAATAATTAACTGAAATAGCACTAGAGCCCAATTTAGGGATTGGGTGGATCATATGGTGGGACTATGCTAGTGGGAACCCTAAATAAATGACTTGAAAACCCCTTGATTTTCTACCTTGATGGAATTCATCTCCCAAATTTCTTGTTGGATACACAAGTCCTAGAAAACATGACAAGGAAGATGAGAGGGAGTTGACAAGGACATTAGGTTGTCCTAGAACATCATGCCTATTAGAAGAGAACTCGGGGGGGATTTGGTTTGTGACTAATCTCGTGGTAGGGAGGAAACCACATTTCTTTCTAGAAGGTGGAGAAAATGTTTGTGCAGACTCGCAAGGCTTCAGATAAGTATTCTATGGCTCAGATGTATAACTGATAACCAGATACAAATCGAATTAGTGTTATGTGAGGATAACTGAAAGGAAACTGTAAGTGTAGATATTTAGTATATAAATTTGCAGAAACTGAGTCTCCTTTTATGACTGTTATTAATGCTCTGTGAAATAAATTAAACTCACATTTTGTATGATGAAAAACCAAATAAATGATCTTGATAATGACTCTAGCAGGAATTAATCTATCTTGACTGATAAAGAAATAGCAAAACAAAAAGGACAATAGAATTGCGGGAAAACTTAATGAGGAAGACCAGTAGGGAAACTTGGTTAGTCTTTTGGCCTAGTCTTGCAGTGGCCAAGCCAGAAGACAGTCCCAAAGTCTTGAATGTTAGATGGAGGGTGCAGTTAGGTATAAACCTTAGAAAAATAAATAATGTAGGCAACATGTAGTATAATCGAGAAGAAAATACATAATATCATAACTTGTTACAAATATAATTCACATTCTGTCAAACCCAGAAATTCAAGAGGAACAAGTCTACGATACTGTAAAGAATAAGACAATTGTAGGAAGTAACAAATAGTAATAAGAACCACATTCATAATCTTAGCAAAAGACAGTCAATTGAATTCTCAGTTTCAACCCCTCTAACGATTGACGTGGTAGAACCATTCATAATATAGAAACTATTGTAACCATTAAACAATTACGATCATAGTACTATTAACCATATAGAGTCACTCTAATTGTGTTGAAGCCATAATGCCAGAGTTCGACACAAGTATATTAAAAAAAAGGTTTTGACCCGAGTTAATTTTCCTTCTAAAACCCTAACTAGCTGAGAAGGAGCGAAACTTAAGGAAATTACATTACAGACCCAAAATTAATAACCAAGTCTAACAGATGTGTCAATGGAGACCAAAACCTGGAATAGCCTGTCAGGCTCAAGTGGCCATTATGACCATTTACACTTTTAAGGAAATAGGACAAGCAAACCCTAACTCTTCATGTCACCATAAGTCTATGAAATACCTGGAAAATACAGAGTAATATAATCTTGAGCATGATTATTGGAAATTCGTCGTCCATAAGTGAAACGAGAGGTGGAACACCTGCGCAAACCCGAAAGCATTTAAAAAAGGAGGGTTGTTGAACTGTAGGTAACATATCATAACCATTCCATCAATTTCGTAGATAATACCGAGCCATAATGGAGTCTTGGGTAACCCAGTGAGGGTTAACAGTGAATACCTGATTTCGACCTCTTTCTGCTGGAGCCATTGCCCATGGAAATCGGAACTAAGCCACTTTGTCTAGTTGCATATCAGTATCAAAACCCCAAGTAAAAAAATGAAAACTGGAAACTTAGCACAGAAACAATATTAGGTTCATTAGCAAACCTTACATCGCCATTATGGAAATCGGCGGTAAAATTTCACAGGGAAGGGTGCAAAGGTTACCTTGCCAAACATATGGAACCTGCGAGGGAGAAGTTGTCTGGAAACCCTACAGAAAACAGTGCGAATGAACCTCGGCCAGCATGGATCGGGCGGGTAGTTACCATGACCAAGCTCAAGAAAACCTTCACCGTCGGATGGGCATCTACGTCCTAGACCGTTGATGAGATCCAACTCTCGAGATAAAGACAGGTATAAGGATTAGAAAAGGTCTCCATAAGTTTCCAGTGCATGAATTCACTGCGAGGTAATGTCACTATTGGGTAGTGTTGCTAAGAATATGATAAAAGTTCATTTTACTTCATTGAATCCAAAACCATCAAGGTAAGTTAACAAGGTATGGTAATCATTTTATGGAACGATAAAATCTTGTTCATTTTCCTCTTCAATTGCAACCTCCCAGTGAACTAATGCTTAAATACAATCACTATACTTAACAAATCCAATAAGGAGGACTCAAATATTATCCATTTATAAAACCTAAATTTTAACCACTATTGGTGCCTATGCTAATGAATAAGCCATATTACATTTATCGCAGGAAAACTACCTAGTATGAATTATTTAATAATAACTAACATAACTGACTTTGTATACATTACATTAAATGACCACCATACTTATAATATTATTAAACATTATGGACCCCATTACATCGCTAAGGGTGTTGTACCTCTGAGATAGTAGTAGGTCAACTACCAATGCTAGAACATCTAAAATAATTGCTTTGGGGTTTTTGGTTTAAATTTTTGGAAGACCAATGAATGAAGACAGATGCAAAATTAAAGTAATTAATCCTTTGGGTTATATTAATACTTCAGCAAAGGGCTGCTATAAAGCATTACGCAGAGATATAGATCAAAAATGGTAGTGAGTAGAAGATAGCAAAAAATATGGTTATCACAGTTTCTAGACTGTAAAATAGAACAATCATAAGTTGGAAAACCTTCTAAACTATGTTCCAAAGGTTCAAGGCAATATACTTAATGCTTACACAAGATGGTGATGATTTATTCATTAGAGGGGATTAGTTACACAGACAGTTGCATTAATCTAGTCTCTTAATAGATGATCACTTTAGGAGCTTATAGGAATCAACTGAAACCCAAATTGTTCCTACCTAGATATCTCTATATGTCATAAGCATATGAAGAAAAGCATAATGATCGAAAACTGGAAAAACTTACAGGATAACAAAAACTGTGTAAAACCAGATTCAGAATCCTCTGCTTTGTATTAAGGTTCGAGAAAGACTGAGTACATCAAGTGTCTGCAAAAGATTCCTTCAAAGGTGGCTTCCAGGTTCGAAGTAGTATTAACAGCCAAGACTTTACAAGCAATGAACTATGAATATTGAACTCCAAACCATTTACAACTCTAGAAAAGAGTAATTTATACAATAATAAAACTAAAAAATATCCTAAAACTGTTTTAAGATTTATTCTAGGAAAGGAGAAGATCTTCATGCAAGAAGATAGGGGCAGCTATTGAACTACTTCTTGCTGTCCCCTTTTATTCAAGCTGTGCTGGCTTCATTTGTTTGATATTTTCCCCTTTAGTTGATTTTCTGTTTGTATCCTCTACGCTGGCCGTTTGCTTCATTTAACCTTTTTATTTGACTTCTTTAAACTTTGTAACTCTGGCTAAGTAGATTTTGACTGCGCATTTCAGTTTTTACTGTGTTTTTCACAGTAAATCACTCATTTTGTCTTCAAACTATTAGACAAGCTTGTTTCTTTGTAAGCATGAAACAACAATATCCATACCTGTAAAACACATAAAATGTTAAGAAAAACATGGTGATAGAGGAGGTCATGATGGCTCCGCTGAGCTCGAAATGCTATCGGAGGATTCTGGGGAGTATCAGAGGGTAGATGATGGTTTTTATGAGTCACAGAGGCATTATTGGGTTGTACTGTGTAAAACAAGCAAATAGAACAAAAATGTCCTTTTTGTTTAAATGGAGAGAAATTTATTTTTTTAACTATCGGGTAGAGGTGGAGTGAAAAAGCAGCGCGGAGGATTAATCATGGCGAGAATGGTTTTAATATGGGTTTAAAACTTGATTAGTGAGGTTAAATGGAAGTTTAGTTACTTCGTTTAAATCATAAAAATGATTTAACAAAGAAAAACTTTGCAAAGATTCTTCCCATCGTAAGCGAAATAAGAAAAAATTTACATATATTCTTTGTACGATAACGCATGTGACTATTTCCCATTCTCTTTCGGAACAGCGGGATCTGAACCCACGACCTCCATCACCCCAAGATGGCGCGCTACCAAGCTGCGCCATGCTCCGTTATAACTATCAACCAACATAAAATTGATTCAAATGTTAATGCCCGAACTTAGATCTTATTTGGACTTATATTATATTCACAGATCACTCCCTCTGCTAGACACGTTCCATAACATTGACGATCTGGTGTAAATAAGCTAATATGGTCCCTACAAATATGGTGGACTTGAAATTTTATAAATGCGGGCAGATAATGATATCGGGTCTGGGCTTTATATCGCATATCACAATCGGAGTTCTGCGGGGGTAGGCCCATCGCAAAGGAATGCGATAGGGGCTGGATGTGATATAGCAGTGAATTGTAATATATATATGGGTCAGGTACGTTGCACATTGCATATTGCAATGGTGGAGGTTGGAAAGCGGGGAGTAATGGGTTTGGTCGGGACTTGTCGCTATATGGGTCAGGTCCGTCACGCATCGCATATCCCAATGGCGGAGGTTGGAAAGCGGGGAGTAATGGCTTTGGTCGGGACTTGCGACAAGAGGTGGATGCAATGTGGCATTAATATATATATATATATGCGTGAGGTCCGGGCTTCCATATCGCAGTCAGGGATTGTGATACATGGAGGGTTATGCTATAAGCGAGACTGTGATGGAGGGCGGATGTGAAATGGCCGATGAAATATGATATATATAAGCCTTAGGTCTGGGTCTATCATATATCACATATTTCAATCGGGGAAAGGTGCATTTATATGAAAGGTTGTGATCGACCATGATTTGTGATGCGATATTTGTATAAAATACATAGTTTTTAATAAAACTAAAGGAATTTTAATATAATATAGGAAAGGGATAATTTAAGGATTTAATAAATAAAGTAAGTGTTAATATGAAATATGAGCGGAAAGGGGGAAATTTATGTGAAAAGGGGAATTTCACTAAGTAAAGTGATTTTTAATGGTTTATTTTCTTTTCATATAAGCATCAATACTTAGGGAAAATATATTTTGTGGGTTTTTCATGTAAAAAAGGATTTTGTATGGGATTTTCACTTTTCCTAGGTAAAAAGGGTTTCCTTAGGGAAAGGGCTTTTTATGGAAATGAATGAATATGAATGTATGAAGGGGAAATTAGTAAATATATGAATGAATAAGGATGAGGGAGGTTAATTAATTAATGTTGTAAACCTTCATTTGTGTTGTGTAACTACCTCATGGACATAGAACATATGGTAAAACATAATAAATGTATACTTTGTCCAATCAAACATCATCTTCTGCAACCTTTCTCTATTTACCCTTTGCTTATCCTATCATTTTTTCTTTACTTAATGGGTGCATTTAAGCTAGCAAACCCTTTTCCTTTCTTCTTATTTAACAAAAGAAAACTATCTAAGTCTACCCTTATATCAATCCAAGGGCTTAGATTAAACTGATGAGCACCTTATTATTCTCTACCTAGCTATTGATCTGCCAAGATTAAACAGTTTGGCAAGATCTTTATTCACTAATTATAACATCAAATTTAAAACATGAAGCAGTCAAGATTAAACTATTTGATTGTCATGGGTTGTGGCATTTAAAACAAGCTACATACAACAATTATTTTGTAGAAACAGAGTAGTGGCATTTAGACTTGCTCACTTTGAGAATTTATTTCTTTTCTTTTCTTTCTAACCTAACATTTTCTTTTTGCCTTGATTTTTTAGAGCATCTAACCTAACATTTTCTTTGATATGGACATCGTCATCAAGATTTATTTTTCAACTAACATTTTATTCACTATTGTTATGTCCATATCCTAACTTAACATTTTTTCAAATATTCTATCTAATCAAAACCAAAAAATGCTACAACATTGTCTCCATCTAGGGAATGATTTCTCCTGTAGAATGCAAAGAATCTGCAGATCCATGTGCCTTCTCCTTGGGCTATGGATTCTTTGCTGTAAGAAAAATCTCACTCACATCTTGGAAAGGAAAAGAAAACTGAAGTATTCACAATGAAAATCATTTCAACTTCTTAGTACTGAATGCAATGTTTGAGAAACCTTCCATTTACAAGATAAGTGGAACATAGCCCCTCAATATTCTGCAGCACAAAAGTGTTATTACCCTTTACTTCAGCAATTGTTAAAGGTCCAAACCATAGATTGTTGAATTTGTCATGCTTTCCTTTCTCTTCTCTTCTGGCATCCCATCATAAAAATAGATCAACTTCCTTAAATTCCCTTTCCCTGGCTCTTCTGTCAAACAGGGTCTTCATCTTATTCTGATATTTCATCAATTTGTATTGAACTTCATCTCTATTCTCATTAAGTTCAATAATCTGATTTATTCTTCTTGAGAAATCATCAGATTCATCTGTTGAATCCTGCAGGAATTTTAAAACAGGGAAGGCCAAATTGGTAGGGAAGATTACATCTTTCCCATAGACTAACTGAAATGGAGATTTGCGAGTTGATCTCTTTGGAGTGATTCTGTTTTCCCACACTGCTTAAAACAAATGTGAATCCCAGCTCTTCTTATGATCAACTAGAGTCTTTTTTATTAACTTTACCAAGCTTTTGTTTGATGATTGTACAAGGCCATTACCTTGAGGGTAGTATAGAGTTGAATGATGTAATAGAATCTGATATTTCTGGCAAAAGTTAATCAATTTAACACTAAAAAAGGTTGTTGCATTATCAATGACAATCTGAGTTGGGCAACCAAATCTAGATAAGATATTCTCCTCAATAAACTTAATTACTACTGCATCAATAACATTTCTGACTGGAATTTCTTCCACCCATTTAGTGAAGTAGTCTGTTGTAGTGAGAATCCATCTATGCTGAGTACCTGAAGTGGGGTGAATTTCTCCAATAAAATGTAATCCCCATTGAGAAAAATGTTCTGAAACTATTGATGGCATGAGTGGAAGAGCCACTAATTTTTGTTTAGCAGCAAACATTTGACAAGGAACACAACTTCTAACCTTTGCCCCTACTTGTAAGAACAATGTAGGCCAATAAAATCCTCCCCTTAGAATATTGTATGTTGTTGCTCTCCAAGAATAATGTCCCCCAGAAAATCCTATATGAAACTGATCAATGATTCCTTCAGTTTCTGATTCTGTTAAACATAATAACAAAATATTTAGTGGATCTTTCCAATACAAATTTGCATTTATAATGCAATACCTCACTGATTCCAACTTAAGGGTTTTACACTGGGTTTTGGAGAACGATGCTGGACACTCAAAATTGATCAAGAAATTTACAATATCTTGATACCAGTTTGACAACAAATATTTTTCATCAATGTGTATAGGATTGATCTGCTCTGAAGGTAGAGGTTCTTGTGGATTCTCCCCTCTAGGATGAAGAGAAGGTTCTTGTGGATTCTCCCCTTCTGCAAGGAGAGAAGTTTATTGTGTATTCTTCCCTTGACGATGAAGGGAAGGTTCTTGTGTATTCTTCCCTTGTATTTCTAAAACAGAATTGATTCCAAGTACTTTGTAGTTGGATTCAGCTAGAAGCTTGGCTAATCCTTGACCTTTTACTAGTTTGGTAGTCTTGATAGTTAGATCAAACTCTAGAATTTGAGTGATGCATCTACCTCTTTTCCCATCAGTGTCTGGTTGGGTTAGAACAAATTTCACAGCACTATTAGGAACGTAAGCAATAATAGGTGAATGTAAGACATACATCATGAATGACTTCAGGGCTTGAATAAAGGCACAGGCTTGCTTCTCAATGATGTCATACTTCAGCTCAACATCTCTCATAACTTTGCTGAAAAAGGCTATGGGTTGGTCATGGGAATCTTCATTTTTCTACAATAAAATAGCAGCAAGGGTTGTTTCAGAGGCAAAAGAGAAAATAATAAATGGCTTAGTATAATCAGGGCTGGCTAAGGTGGGAGCTTCAGAGATTGCCTTTTTTATTTGTTCAAATGCATGCCTAGAAGAGGGAGTCCATTTGACTTAATTGTCCTTTCGGAGCATGTCAGTTATGTCTTTCATGATCTCTGCATAACTTGGAATAAACCTCCTTAAAAAATTAATCTTGCCTAGAAAAGCTTGAATCTCCTTCTTGTTTCTAGGCAAGGTCAATGATTCAATGGCAGATACTCATTTCGGGTCAATTACAACTCCCTCCTTTGAAATAATATGGCCCAATAGTTTTCCTTCTTTTACAGCAAACATTGACTTCTTTGGGTTCAATGATATTCCAAATTTCCTACACTTGTCAAAAACCTCATCAAGTGCTTTAAATGTTTCTCATCAGTTTTAGAAAAAATAGTTATGTCATCAAGATAAATAACTACACATTTATTTACCTGACCTATGAAAGCTATGTCCACAACTCTCTAAAATGTTTCTCCAGCATTTGTTAAGCCAAATGGCATCCTTGTGTACATGAATGTAACCCAAGGTGTAGTAAAGGTTGTCTTTTCTCTGTCTGTTGTATCAATGTTCACCTGATTATAACCTAAAAAACCATCAAGCATAGAAAGTCTTTGTGAACCTGAAACCATTTGTAGTAACTGGTCCACTTTGGGGAAAGGATAATTATTTTTTAATGATGCTTTGTTCAAATTTCTAAAATCCACACAGAGTCTTATTTCTCCATTTTTCTTTCTAACGGGAACTAGATTTGCAACCCAATTAGAATATCTAAGAGGGAGGATGATATGGGCATCTAACATTTTCTTAATCTCTCTTTCTCTTGTTGGTAGAAGAGTTGGATTTATCCTTCTAAGCTTCTGTTGATACGGTTTTTCTTCTAGCTTTAGAGGAATCTTGTGTTGTATTAACAATGTACCATAGGTCTTTAAATCAGTGTAAGTCCAAGCAAAAACGTCTTTATAATTTTTCAGAAACTTAAAATACTGAGCTTTAATTTCTAGTTCTAGAGATGCACATAATTTAATTTTTTTGATATCTTCATCAGTTCCAATGTTAATATCTTCCACATCGTCTTATGAAGAAATGGACTGCGGGTTTTGGAAAACATCACTTTGATCAAATAATTTTTCTAAAGGAATGAGTCCCTTTGGAATAAAATTATTAGATAATTGAATAATGTCATGATTAGCAATTTGGACTTTAAAATCTAAAGTATCATTTCCTTCTGCATTTTCACTTATTTCAGTTCTATCATCACCAATTTGCAGAAATGAAAAATCATCTATTACCTGTAGAAACAATTTCAATTGTTCATCATCTTTGAATATTTACCAATGTTTCAGATTATCTGGGATAGAGGGCCTATATTTGACTTGAAATTGATAAAGTACATCAGTATGATCAGGGATTTTAAAAGCGTTGGCAAAGACAGCTAAGGCATCTGTGTGAACGTTCTGATCTCTGGGAATGTGAGTCAAATTAAAAGCATCAAACAGGTTTTCAACTGAATCCCATACTTCATTTCGATAGGACCTAATTCTAGGGTGCTTGGTCTAGAAAAAATTCTTTACTTGCTTAACAATAAGCTCAGAATTAGTAAAACCACTCAAGTTCTGAACTTTTAAGCTTTTGGCTATATTCAATCCTAAAAGGAAGGCTTCGTATTCAGCTACATTATTAGTGAATTCGAAGTCTATTTTACATTATTGTGTTATATTTTCCTTTTCAAGGGAAATTAAAACTACACCAGCTCCTGCCTCATCTTTCGTGCATGAGCCATCAAAGAACAGTTTCCAAATATTAGTTTGGTTTGGTTTATAACTTTCAACCACCTCTTCAATTTTGACTTGAGTTTTACGTTGGCTTGAAGTGAGCCGAAAACAACCAAAGTCTTGATCTATTGCATAAATTGGATTGTTCCTTGGCTGGTCAGTTTTACAAACAGTATGTGCAAATCTTACCTCTCTATATAATCTTAACTGTTGTCCTCCATAAACAGGAATAGTAGCATATGACATGTCCATCTGTAGAGTTCCCCCTAGTTTGGCATAACAAGACCTAGAAAGGAGAATTCCAAACTTGGGGGGGATATCTGTTACAGCAATATCAAGCACTACTCTTTTCACTGGAATTTGGGCAAGGGTAACCACTAGATCCTTGATCAATCCCAAACAGGGCACCCTTTTGGAATCAAAAGTGTACAGGTTATGGTAGGATTTAGTTATTTCAAGTTTCAAAAGGCCCATGATAGCTTTCAGCATAAGGTTGTGTGATGCTCCTGAATCATTCATGCAATTGTATAACATGGAATCATTTGTTTTAAGAGTTACATAGAAAGGAGGCACTATCTCATCTATCATATCCGACCTAGGTCCAAAAACTGCTGCTAGTTTTTCATCTTGCAGAATTATTACATCACCTTCAGCATCAACTGAAGTATTTTGAATCCATTTTGTAACTAGTCTTTTTTGAAAGTTCTGACAATGGAATTGGTATCTTAACCCTCTCTAATTCTTTTTCAACATTAAACACAGTTAGAATGTTTTTACCGGTTTGGTTCATATCATTTGATTGATCTAATGGCTTAATAAGAGTTGTTTGAGCTTCAATAGTTTTGGTATGTGGTTCAATCACTAGAGTTTCCTTTGGAGGTCTCCTAGGACCATGTCTAGGTCTACGATCATACCTTTTGTTTAATTCTGCAATTTAAAATTTTTGAGAAAGCATGATATTTAGATACCTATGAAGCTTCCTGATCTTCTTGAGCCTGATTCTGTTGTGAGAGAGGAATGATGGTTGTTTGATTAGAAGAAGAATCCATACTATTAATATCTTTAGTAATTGTCATAGTATTATCATCAGGTTGTTGGTCATCTATGAATAGAGGAGTAGGAACCTGTTGATCATTGCTAGGTCTCTGAAGAATTTGTAGTGGTTGGTTTCTTTTATACTGACCTTGGTTTTGGTTTTGAGGTCTAGTAACTGTTTGTTGTATTGTTCTAGGTTGTGTCTCAATCTTTGAAATCCTATTTGATAGGTTTCTAAGAAGAGGTGTTATTTCATCTATTTTTGACTCTTCTGATTTAGTCTTTGAGGAACTAGAGGCTTCTTGAGCAGATTTAAGTTTTCTTTGGACCTTTTCTTCCTTAAGTTTTAAAGATGTTGAGGTTTCCCTATTTGATTCTACTTCTATGGCATTTGTTTGCATATCTTCAAGGGTTCTTGCAGTTATCTCATGTAACATAACAACAAAGTCATCATCAAAAGCTTTAGAAAACCTATATTTAGCTGCTGCTAAAGGGGGCTTACAATTAGCAGGCATTTTGTGATAGATTTTGTTAAATCTTTTGATAAAATCTGCAATTGGTTCACCGAAGTTCCTTTTAAGATCTTCAAATTCTGTGAGAAAATAAAGAGGATAATTTTTGACACCCACTAATTTTTAAATATGGTTGTGAGCTCTTACCAATTTCTAATGGACGTTGCTGGTAATTGCCTAAACCAAATCCTCGCATTTCCTTCTAATGACTGTACAAACAATCTCATATAAATGTTTTTTGCTTTTATGTTCATGTTGTCTGCAATGTCAAGGAAAGCTTGAAGATGGTCCTCAGCTAAGGGACCAGTTTCTCCATTGTACTTGGGAAGGTACTTTAAATATCCAGCTGGGAATGCATCAAGGTTATTAGGTAAGACTGAGGTAGCATATCGAGCCTGTACAATTGGTCGGAAAGCCATGACAGCAAGTGGAGTATGAGGTGCTTGAGGTATATGAGGTGCTTGAGGTGTATGGGGTTGTTCGGGTGGAGTATGAGGTGTTTTTGCGGATGTAGAGGATGATGAAGAAATAGAGGAAGAAGATGGTGATTTAGGGGTTGGTGAACTAGTTGGAGATGAAGGAGGAGGAGATCTCTTGAAAGACTTCAAAGGAGTCTTAAAAACTAACTTTGGGACCTGTAAAGGAATACCTTCTTTTGATTCAAAGAGAGGATTGGTATATACAGAAAATGTGTCTTCAGGTTGATCAAAAGAACAAGCTTTAGGTTGATCAAAAATGGAAGGAAATGGACAGGTGGTAGGGGATATGAAATCTATGGGTTTATATTCAAGTAGATTAACACCCAAATCAGATTCAGTTTTAGGTGATCCTGGTGGTAGTGTGGGTCTTGGATGAGATTCTAATGAATGAATAAGGTATGCTAACTTGAAATCAACTCCTTTATTTAGAAGTTTAGCAACCCAAGGTGATAAATGGAAGTAATAAAGATCATATGGGATATTACTATAGGGGTCAAATGATTCTAATTCTTCACACTGTAGGACTGAAGAGGAAGAAGAAGATGGTTGGTGTCCCCTTTTAGATCTAACTTTTCTCAGAGTATTTTCAGGATCTGACAAAGGACTAACTATGTCACCTTCTAGACGAGATCTAGTATGTTTATAAGGTGCCAGGTTGGGAGTGTGGAGTTGCCTAGTTGAATGATTTTAACCTTTCTAAATCCTTTAATCAACTTTAAAGGAAAAGAGTGAATGAATATCGTTGTCCCAAGGGAAACTTTAATGAAATTTGAATCCCTAGAAATGGTGCCAGTTTGATGCTGTACCTCTGAGATAGTAGTAGGTCAGTTACCAATGCCAGAGCATCTAAAATAATTATTTTGGGATTTTTGGTTTAAATTTTTGGAAGACCAATGAATGAAGACAGATGTAGAATTAAAGTAATTAATCCTTTGGGTTATATTAATACTTCAGCAAAGGGCTGCTATAAAGCATTACATAGTGATATAGATAAAAAATAGTGGTGAGTAGAAGACAGAAAAAAATATGATTATCACAGTTTCCAGACTGTAAAACAGAACAATCATAAGTTGGAAAACCTTCTAAACTATGTTCCAAAGGTTCAAGGCAGTATACTTAATGCTTACACACGATGTTGATGATTTATTGATTAGAGGGGATTAGCTACACAGATAGTTGCATTAATCCAATCTCTTAATAGATGATGACTTCAGGAGGTTATAGGAATCAATTGAAACACAAATTGTTCCTACCTAGATATCTCTGTAAGTCATAAGCATATGAAGAAAAACATAATGATTGAAAATTGGAAAAACTTACACGATAACACAAACTATGTAAAACCAAATTCAAAATTGTCTGCTTTGTATTAAGGTTCGAGAAAGACTAAGTACATCAATTGTCTGCAAAAGCTTCCTTCAAAGGTGGCTTCTAGGTTCAAAGTAGTATTAACAGCCAAGACTTTACAAGCAATGAACTATGAATCTTGAACTCCGAACCATTTACAACTCTAGAAACGAGTTATTTATACAATAATAAAACTAAGAAATATCCTAAAACTGTTTTAAGATTTATTCTAGGAAAGGAGAAGATCTTCATGCAAGAAGATAGGGGTAGCTATTGAACTGCTTCTTACTGTCCCCTTTTATTTAGGCTGTGCTGGCTTCATTTGTTTGATATTTTTCCCCTTTAGCTGATTTGTTGTTTGTATCCTCTACATTGGCTGTTTGCTTCATTTAACCTTTTTATTTGACTTCTTTAAACTCTATAACTCTGTATGAGTAGATTTTGACTGCGCATTTTAGTTTTTATTGTGTTTTTCAGAGTAAATCGCTAATTTTGTCTTCAAGCTATTATACAGGCTTGTTTCTTTGTAAGCTTGAAACAACAATCTTCTTCCCTGCAAAATACATAAACTGTTAAGAAAAACATGGTGACAGAGGAGGTTGTGATGGCTCTGCTGAGCTCGAAATGATATCGAGGGAGTCCGGGGAGTATCAGAGGGTAAATGATGCTTTTTATGAGCCGTAGAGGCATTATTGGGTTGCGCTGTGTAAAATAGGCAAACAGAGCAAAAAATGGCCTTTTTGTTTAAATGAAGAAAAAGTTAATTTTTTAAGTATCGAGTAGAGGTGGAGCGAAAAAGTAGCGCAGAGGATTAATCATGGCGGGAATGGCTTTAATCTGGGTTTAAAACGTGATTAGTGAGGTTAAATGGAAGTTTAGTTACTTCTTCATTTAAATCATAGAAATGATTTAACAAAGAAAAAATTCACAAAAATGGATATGGCGAACATGAAATTTTATAAATGCGGGTGGATAATGATATCGGTTCCGGGATTTATATTGCATATCACAATCGAAGTTAAGCAGGGGTAGGCCCATCGCAAAGGAATGTGATAGGGGCTGGATGTAATATAGCAGTGAATTGTAATATATATATGGGTCAAGTCCATCGTGCATCGCATATCGCAATGGTGGAGGTTAGAAAGCGGGGAGTAGTGGCTTTGGTCAAGACTTGCGACAAGAGGCGGATGTGATGTGGCATTAATATGTGTGTGTGTGTGTGTGTGTGTGTGTGTGTGTGTGTGTGTGTGTGCGTGTGTGTGTGTGTGTGTGTGTGTGTGTGTGTGTGTGTGTGTATGTGAGGTCAGGATTCCATATCGTAGTCAGGGATAACGATACATGGAGGGTTATGCTATAAGCGAGACTGCGATGGATGGCGGATGAAAAATGGGCGATGAAATATGATATATATAAGCCGTGGGTCCGGGTCTATCATATATCGCATATTGCAATTGGGGAAAGGTGCATTTATATGAAAGGTTGTGATCCACCATCATTTGCGATGCGATATTTGTATAAAATACCTAGTTTTTAATAAAACTAAAGGTTTCGGGGTATGTTATTAAAGGAGTTTTAATAATATACGAGAAAGGGATAATTTAAGGATTTAATAAATAAAGTTAGTGTTAATATGAAATATGAGCGGAAAAGGGGAAATTTATGCGAAAAGGGGAATTTCACTAAGTGCTTTTTAATGGTTTATTTTCTTTTCATATAAGCATCAATACTTAGGGGAAATATATTTTGAGGGTTTTTCATGTAAAAAGGGATTTTGTATGGGATTTTCACTTTTCCTAGGTAAAAAGGTTTTTCACCTTAGGAAAAGGTATTTTTATGGAAATGAATGAATATGAATGTATGAAGGGGAAATTAGTAAATATATGAATGAATGAGGATGAGGGAGGTTAATTAATTGATGTTGTAGACCTTCATTTGCCTTGTGTAACTGCCTCATGGACATAGAACATATGGTAAAACATAATAAATGTGTACTTTGTCCAATCAATCATCATCTTCTGCAACCTTTCTCTATTTACCCTTTGCTTATCTTATCATTTTTTCTTTACTTAATGATTACATTTAAGATAGCAAACCCTTTTCCTTTCTTCTTATTTAACAAAAGAAAACTATTTAAGTCTACCCTTATATCAATCCAAGGGCTCAGATTAAACTAATGAGAACCTTACTATTCTCTACCTAGCTACTATTATGCCAAGATTAAATAGTTTGGCAAGATCTTTATTCACTAACTATAACATCAAATTTAAAACATAAACTAGTCAAGATTAAACTATTTGACTGTCATGAGTTGTGGCATTTAAAACAAGATGCACACAACAATTATTTTTCAGAAACAGAGTAGTGGCATTTAGACTTGCTCACTTTCAGAATTTATTTGTTTTCTTTTCTTTCTAACCTAACATTTTCTTTTTTGCTTGATTTTTTAGAGCATCTAACCTAACATTTTCTTTGATATGGACATCATCATCAAGATTTATTTCTCAACTAACATTTTATTCACTATTGTTATGTCCATATCCTAACTTAACATTGTTTCAAATATTCTATCTAATCAAAACCAAAAAATGCTACAACAAGGGGATCCCACCAATTCATCCCCTTTGAAACACATTGCTCTCAAATTTTAAATCTATGGTGTATGTCCATAAGCCAACTTCCTGTGTATGGACATTGCGCCCAACCCTAAGAGTGAAGTACTCCAAGAGGTGTGTTCATAAAGGGATCATCTATAAACCAAGGTCCCATGTACAAGTACTGCACTCCACACTAAGAATAAAGTCATCCAAGCAATGCATGACAATCAAGTCACCCAAGAAAGGATTACATAATCTTATATCCTAGGTACAAGTGTGCATGTTGGGTCCTGACTAATCACACATGAAATTGATGAATATACATGAGGATATTGTTAAATATTATCACCATGGTCATATGGATCCAAACATCTTTCCACCAAGATACTATGTCATCCATAACCAAAATATCATCCACATAGATACGAAAGGTTATTTATTGATATGGAGTTATGTACTCTATGGTATATACAAGTATTATTACACCAGAATGTCACAACTAATCATCAGCGGACTTATTTTACCAAGGTCCCTTAAGATTTTGCTAAAAACTTAGCAGGAAGAATTAAAGTGGAACTTCAAAGTTTAATTCGTTTTACTATGACTAGCTTAGGTAGGAGGTGCCATATGAGATCCTGACAGTAATATCAGCATATTTTACCAAACCACTATCTCTTTCCCCAGGTTTCTCAATTGAGGCCCTAAATTTTTTTGAGGCCTACCCATATTGCTTAGAAGAACATAATATGCCATCCTCAAAATCCTCCACTTCCTTGAGTTGAAAAATAATATTAGGGGAAGGAAAAATTACTTTGAATCCTAACACACTAATGGGATTTTTGCTACTTGTCTTATCAAGAAATATAATTCTATTAATGAAACAAGATGACTATGTAATCAACAAATGTTAACACTCAAAATAATTTTGTGAAAAATTTCCATCACCTAAGGAGAACATATAGACGAAGGGGATACTAAATATGAGGCTCCCATAATAAGTACAACTTAACCTCCACTCATCAATATCCCATTCTATTAGTTTGAGTTAATTTGATTGTCCCTCTATAATGCATCCATCACTACAACACATGAACTCTTGAAGCCTAATATTTTCATATATTGAAAAGGCTTGGTTGATCCAATCCCTCTACTCTAGTACATCTCACATGGATATGTTGTCAATATATTGTGTGTAAACTTAAGATAATTTGTGATCCCATTTTTAGTATCAGAATTAAATATTCTGGTCCATTATCTACATTATTTTTTATAAACATGAGAAGGATACATGAAAAATTGACTTGTGACGTGACTTCTAAACAGTCCACAACATCATAATATGATCCATAGAAACATCACTAAAAGTCAACCCTGTTGTGGGGAAAAGTATCTGATGCGGATGACCCTATCCCTACTCTAAAGGTGACAGTCTTTAGCAACAACTGAAAGAAAAGCTTTGATGTTTTCCTTTATGAAAGTACAGAGAGGGGGAAGAAATGATCAACCAACCTGGTATCCTTCGCTTAGTCGATCTTGATCCTCTCTCTTTGTCTCTTGTTCCCAGCTCCTTGCTCTCTTTGCCGGTTCAGCTACACACAAGCCCTACACAAAACGAGAGAGGAAACTACAAGATACAAGTACTCATAACTGATGCATGGATTAGAGTGAATCAAATATACATGTAAATACAATACATCAATGCAATACAAGTATATAGGAGAACATGCAAAACTTTATTGATAGAAGTAACAGGGTTCTGAGAAGGTTACAACCAATGATGGCTCCAATCCAGCAGCACCTCCCCAGCAGCAAGAACTCTCCTCTTCACCTCTAGTAAAACAATCACCCAATAGCTCTAACTGTAATCCAACAACACCTCCTTGCTTTACACAAAATTCCAGCCTTTTTAGACCTCATAGAAGAGCTCTATATATAGGATAGAAGAAGAGAGGATGAGTCAGCTTGAGACTGACATGAAGCTGCCTTGTGTCCTCTCCCTCTTCAGTTAATCTTCAGTTCTTGAGTCCACTTGGAGATCCTTGGTTACACATGGTGATCAAGTACCTCTTACTCATCACAGGGCGAATCTTATGAACCAAGTGTCAGTTTGGAAGCTTCCTGGGCAGTTGACACCTTGCAGGATGACTGTGCCACTTGGCCAATCTCGCCCAGCGCAGGTAGCCTTCATTACTTTTGACTTCCAGCGCAGGTACAGAGTGGGACAGTTGCATTACAGCGCAGAAGCTCAGTTAAGCAGCTGACATGATCCAAAATAAGCCTGTTTTGAAGTGTTTTCAGGTGGAGAACTGATTGGAAGTGCTGTTGTTTGACGACCTTGTTCTTTTAGGGGTAAGAACAACATGTTTAGGGACTGAGGATCCCTGTAATTATCGACATTCCATGCTCCATGATGCGAGGCATAAAAATGTCTATAACAGTTGCCCCCTAAAGTATGAGGCCGTTTATCGGGTGAAATGCTTTATCTAGAGGATCCGAAGTTCGTTCCAGTGCTGAGGAGAGTGCCCTGTAATACAATACAATACAATACATTATTTTTCATTCATCATTATTCTCATGATCTAGCTGAGGCGGGCATTCCCATGCTCAGCTTTTATAAATACATTTTGGTACATATGACAGACGATCGTCTGAAGATAGACTGATAATTTTCTGCTGAAATTATCATCCTTTGAGTAGGATGATCATCTGCTGCAATGATGTACATGGCAAATGCTTTTATATTTCCTGAATATATATCGCAGCCCGGATGGATGAAACTAGATCCGGGGTCTTCAAACTCGTTCGATCTTCACTCTAAGTACAAGTCGATCCATGTGAGAATTGCGCTGAAGTCGAACATGGAAAGACATCGCTTGATTACCGGTCAATAATGAAAACCGTTAATAAGCGCGAGAGGAATCACCAATAATGACGATGACCCTCAAGGTACTGCAATACAATTCACATGGCGTGAATAAAGGACTTGGCGTCGAACGCCACGCAAAATCTTCTGGTCGAAGGTCATTGATGTATACTTGTCGCCGGAAGTGAGAAACTTGCCATTGAGGCATGCAAGCTTCAAAGTACTGATGGGGGTGTTCCTAGATCAACTTCTTGGATAATGAGCTGAGGTCGACAAGAAGCGATCCGTCAAAGGAGGGCCTTAACGAATCCCACATCAATGACACGGAACGGAGCTAATGACTTTAGTGGAGGTGAAAACAAACTGTGACATATGATTCAGGGTGGCGATCATGAATGGATGAAGGATAATGTATGGCAGTGGATGGGACACGGTTGACACTTTCAGAATGACCCCTCTTGAACATATAACGACACTAATGCGATGGATCGGTAGCATTACCCCAAATGTGGATGGTGTGGCGAGGACCATGGTGATGAGACCGGTGAATGAGACAACCCAACCCGATATGGTACGGAGGAAAAGTGTCATGTTCAAGAGTGACTTGCTACCATTAAACTTTGAATGTTCTCCCAATTTTTCCCCAGTCATTTCTGACCAGTACCTCTTTATTTTTGTCAAGCTTGAGGAGGATAACATATGCTTGTTCTATAACCTGCCCTTCGGGCAAGCCCATCGCTATGATTTAACGAGCCTAGCGATAGGGAAACTCGTTCTCGTCTAAAGACAAGTTTGTCGCTATTTAATGAATTTAACGAGTCTAACGACAAGGATAACCCGGTCCTTTTCATTTTTAGAGAGTCTGAAAAGGTACAGAAAGTTAACTCCATGATTTCTTTTTCGTCATCTAATCCCTTAAGTCCGAAAAAGTATAAAACAATACAGAAGGGATGAATTTTCGATTGCTTTAACGAGCCGAACAAAACAAGCGCTCGATCTTTTTGTGCAATAATCCCTCAGGTCCAAAAAGATTAAAATCTAGAGGAGGGATAGCGTTCCGGTCGTTTAACGAGCTGGAAGGCCAAAACTCGGCAAACTTTTCATATTTTACGAGTCAGTGAAAAGAGTTCAAAGAAGACTCGTCTTTTGAGGAACGAGTGATAAACAGGGATAGCAGCAGATTCCAAGTACAGGTTGGAATTTTCCAATCACGGTAGTGTCACAAGGATTGCTAGGTGAAATCACTCTTCGCAGCTGTTCCTCAAAATAGGTAAACACACATATGGAGATGAACGATTGGCCAAGTGAACGGATGGAGGTGACGGTGCACAAACACGACCAAGGCTTTAATATGGCTGTCAAAAGTTACATTTACCACGGTTATTTACCGGTTCATTTTTTCTGGATGAGCTTGAACTCTGAGGGAAACTTTTGCTCACAACTTATGTTTATTTTTTAACGAGCATGAACTATGTGCTAAAACTGCTCGGTGATTTACGCATGCCCCCAGCATCATAATGACGCATGTCAAAGGAGGGTGCCCCCCAAGCTTCATTGCATTCAACTTGGTGATTGGAATGAAGGTTTACCATTGAGATCTGGACAGGGGATTGTTTCATTTTTTAATGAGGTTGACATAGTAAAAGAATTATCCTCATGGTTTTTCATTTTTTAACGAGGTTGACCTGAGATAGGAACTATCCTCGATCTTTCAGATCCGCTAGAAACAGAAGGTCTCATATTCCATTGTGGTCATTTCCGTCAGATTATTTGAAGGCGGAAATGCGGAAGTACCCATTAAAGTAGGGTCTTTTGGGAAAATGACTCCGATATTTTGGAGAGAGTGATTCCTTCTTTGGATCATAGGAATGCTTCCCGTCGTAAATGGTGGCACAACTTTTGTCAAAGTTGTCGTCGAACTGCTTGGTTGATCATTTCCTTTACTGTTTGACGACTGCGGATGTCCGCAGTTTTTGCACTTCGTCGAAATCAAAGCATCATTTTGCTGTTCAGAGGTCGACACCATTAGTACTTGCGACGGGGAAGCATTTCTACTATCAACCAGATTTTGTCCTTGATTGGGAAACGGGTCAGTCAACACGGCTGAGGTTTTCGAGCTCTTAAAGAATCTTTTAAGCTCAGCTTTGTATGGACAATCTGCTGTCCAATGATCCTCATCGCATATATGACATGGTGTCGGGGGTCTCCCTTTCCTTTTCTTTATCTTCTTGCCCCCTGGTTGCTTCAGTTGTTTGCCCTTGTCGGTCGACATGGCATTTACTTCTGAGGCAAGAAGTCGCTCATTTGCATTTTGACTAGAATTTTTGCGTTTGCCAGTCACGCCATTACTGGCGTGAGAGTTAGTATTCGATCCAGGAGGGGGAGGAATTGAAAATTCATGTCTAGGGGCGTCAGGTATTTTGTCGTAGAGCGTGCCCGACTGAGTATATACTAAGTCTAAATATTGAGCACGAGCAATGACTTGCTCCTCTGTTACGACTCCTCCCTTAGCCACATCTTCCGTTATAGCTGGAAGTAACGACTTTATAAACCATTCAGCTAACAGCTGATCGGGAACGTAAGTTTTCACCATTCTACGACGACATCGCCACTCATGTATATGATCAGATATGTGAGTGGCCGTTGTCTGTTTGAAGTTGGTAAGGAGTTCTGTCCCTGTTTCATACCTTATCGGTAATTGAAAATGGGTTAAGAAAGTCGTGGCTAAGGAGCTGAAATTGTCGAAAGAGGCTCTTGGCAATTCAATGTACCATTTAGCCGCTGGACCTGTCAATGTCCTCTGGAAGAGGCGAAGCCTTATCGAATCATCATTCAAGGTATTCGACGAACACCACAGATGGAATGTCATCACGTGATTCGATGGGTCTTCACCCGGATTTCCATTAAATTTAGGAATATCTGACGGAAGTTTATGTGGAATCACTGGCCACCAAGGGGCATAAGCAATTGGATCATTCGTCAGCCGGTTTAGATCTGGTAGTTCTAGAGTTGCTACAAAGGGCAACTGTTGGTTCAGGTTAGGTGAAGCATATCCAGGATAAGATGGTATCGCCTGAGCAATGGGTCTTTGCAGACCAGCATTATGCTGACAACTTAGACAAGGTTGATGGGCATAACCATTATAGTATAGTTGCCCATTACTTACAAAGACTTGTTGCTCAGGTCCTTGATATGATTGCTGGAATGGCGGTTGTTGAGTTTGAAACAGCTCTGGTTGTTGGACCATTTGCTGTTGACCAATACTGGATGATTGACCAGGATGAGTAGTCACAGTACTTGTTTGAGCCTGAGTCGCTCCAGATAAGGAGGCACTACCCTGAGATTGTGATTGAGTCGCTGAGCCAAGAGGTTGTTGTATTACAACAGGTGGCGCTTGTACTTGCGACACATTCGCCATACCAGGTATAGTGGCAACATTCGACACAGGGTGGACTGGTTGCATAGAATATACAACTCCTGGTTGTTGAGGCAGTATTGGTACCCAACTGCTGGATGTAATTCCAGTTTGACCTGAACTTTGTTGTGAACTCACGGATGGGCATCCTCCCGAAGGAGGTAATGAAAAGGCATACTGCCCCCCATATGGCATCAATCCAGAACTCAAAGGGATCGATTGCCTAGGTTGACCTCCAAATGGATCAATTTGGCGAGTTTCAACATAAGAAATACCAGATGATAATCCGGACGAAGAAATAGGAACTAACCATGTCATCATCCCTGATGGGACTCCGGCTTGTTGTTGACAACTTTCCGGGACAGATGGTATACCAGCGAACATCGTTGGAGTAGCAGTAGTAGCCTCTGCTGCTGCTGTGTCGGACGACACAGTCCTAGATGTCGACGGTTGTTCAGACATATCTAGTCTATCCAAAAGATTTCTTAGCGATTTTACAGGAACTTCCACTTGTGGTGGACTAACTTCGAAGATCAACGAGGGAAGGGTGATGATTATTCCGCTTAAAATAAATTTTATAACGACGCTTTAGACACAACTTGCTTTTTCATGTTTTAAGAGTCGAGAAAAAGCTAAAGATGACTCTAGTCGCCTTCGATGTATTAACGAGCCCGAAGTGACAAATGCTCGGTTGGACTTTTTCAGTTATAGAGTTTGAAAAAGGCCAAAAGAAACTGCTCTGGAGATCTAGGCAGAGGGTGTGCCAAACCTTTCGCGAAACCACAGAATACGTTTTACGGTACGGGTGGTCGATCTTCGTGAATGCTGTGTTCACTGCATCGCGATCAGTAGGGCGGCCGACACGGTTTCCTAAGGATAAAGGATAAAAGCCTATAGGGGTCTCCCAATATACGCGATGGTACGCGGGAGCACAAGTCCGTGTTAGTGCCACCGACTCTCAGGAGGAATCACCCACCTTCGTAGAGATCGACAGTCACTATGTTTAACGACGCCGGAACACGTCTCTACCTAGACCTCTAGATGTTTGCGTTATGTTACAAAGCGTTGTTATGTAAATTGAGTTTATTTTAATGTTGATCTTGCTTAACAGTTTGTCTTTCAGGATCACCACGAGATGTATTGGTACAAATTCCTAAATGCAGCTAAAATGATAAGCAAGCTTTACAATCTTTTTAGCTTTGAAAATCCTAGCTACTGAGGGGAGAGAAAAACAATATCTTTCCACACAGAGCATAAAGCACAAACTAATGCACTTTCTCCTAGATCAGACACACAAACTTATCAAAAATGCAAATGCAAGATGCATGTATTTCTTTTCTTTTCCCTTAATGTTGATGTAAGACAGAAAGGAAACTGTTGTATAATTTTGAATCCGATTCGAAGCGTAAACAAACAAGTTTCGTCTAAAATGAAAAGACACCTTACAGGTACTTGTTTCAACACTAAAAATATATGAATTCAAACCATAATATGAAAAACAAACAAACTCAAACAGCCATGAACAGTAATAAAACTAGCTCTTAAGATCACACAAAAAAACTTTTACAGTTCAGGATCTAAGAGGCCACAGCTATACTGGTTTGCTTTTCACAATGGGGAACTGTAACTGAAACAAGAAATACTGAAAGAACATTCACAGTTTCATCACACAACTGAGGCGGAATAATGTCAAGGAAAGTGGTCTACAGCAAGTACAATGACCAGCAAGCAATCAGCAAGAAAATCAGTGAAAACAGGGCCAAGACACAATGGGAAAGCTGAGCAAGACAATGGCTAACTGGACCAGCGCAGGCACTGGTCTGTCAGTTTGACTTCCAGCGCAGTTCCCGAAGGGAGTACCTGCGCTGTAATGCAGACTGCCTGTGGACAGCCTGCACTGACACACGAGAGTTGCGTCTGCAAAGTTTTCCGGGTCATAAAAAGCTCAAAAATGCACTGTTTTTGCTGAAATAAAAAGCTATAGGTCAAGTACAGGCTAAGGGATGATCAAGAGGATGAAGATCTATCACAAAGAGTAAAGAGTCTTTTGTAGATTAGCTCTTTAAATCTTGAATTTGCTCAGCAAAGGAGCAAGAGTAACAGTCCCTCTACTTCGCTTTTGATATAGTCAAAAGCTTTTCGATTTGGTACTCTTTTCTTCAAGAAATGAATAGCAAAATACTACAAACACCAACAAGATACTAGGTTCCCCAGCGGAGTCGCCAGTTTGTTGTGGGGAAAAGTATCCGATGCGGATGACCCTATCCCTCCTCTAAAGGTGACAGTCTTTAGCAACAACTGAAAGAAAAGCTTTGATGTTTTCCTTTATGAAAGTACAGAGAGGGGGAAGAAATGATCAACCAACCTGGTATCCTTCGCTTAGTCGATCTTGATCCTCTCTCTTTGTCTCTTGTTCCCAGCTCCTTGCTCTCTTTGCCGGTTCAGCTACACACAAGCCCTACACAAAACGAGAGAGGAAACTACAAGATACAAGTACTCATAACTGATGCATGGATTAGAGTGAATCAAATATACATGTAAATACAATACATCAATGCAATACAAGTATATAGGAGAACATGCAAAACTTTATTGATAGAAGTAACAGGGTTCTGAGAAGGTTACAACCAATGATGGCTCCAATCCAGCAGCACCTCCCCAGCAGCAAGAACTCTCCTCTTCACCTCTAGTAAAACAATCACCCAATAGCTCTAACTGTAATCCAACAGGACCTCCTTGCTTTACACAAAATTCCAGCCTTTTTAGACCTCATAGAAGAGCTCTATATATAGGATAGAAGAAGAGAGGATGAGTCAGCTTGAGACTGACATGAAGCTGCCTTGTGTCCTCTCCCTCTTCAGTTAATCTTCAGTTCTTGAGTCCACTTGGAGATCCTTGGTTACACATGGTGATCAAGTACCTCTTACTCATCACAGGGCAAATCTTATGAACCAAGTGTCAGTTTGGAAGCTTCCTGGGCAGTTGAAACCTTGCAGGATGACTGTGCCACTTGGCCAATCTCGCCCAGCGCAGGTAGCCTTCATTACGTTTGACTTCCAGCGCAGGTACAGAGTGGGACAGTTGCATTACAGCGCAGAAGCTCAGTTAAGCAGCTGACATGATCCAAAATAAGCCTGTTTTGAAGTGTTTTCAGGTGGAGAACTGATTGGAAGTGTTGTTGTTTGACGACCTTGTTCTTTTAGGGGTAAGAACAACATGTTTAGGGACTGAGGATCCCTGTAATTATCGACATTCCATGCTCCATGATGCGAGGCATAAAAATTTCTATAACAAACCCATATTAAATAGTTATCAATTTAATAATTCATTTTATAGTTTAATAGATGTTATTTTATAAATAAACCATGGTTGATAATAATTTTGTTAACAATAACAAAAAATCTTATATAATAGAATATGTTTGTGTGTTTTTTCGTTAGAAAAAACAAAGTTGATCATATTTCTATTTGATTTGAAAAAAATACACATAGTAGATACTTATAGCATTCACAAGGAATTGAGGTCATTATATTCTCGTTACAAATTTCTATCTCAATATTTAAAATTCGAGCAAAAAAATTAAGAAGCCCATAACCCTTTATAAAATTGATTGTAAACATCTAGTATTTTAAATATTTATAATTAAATTATACCATGATAAAAGTTTAATTACTTCCAATAAGGAAATGATGTACTCTATCGTCACCTAGAATAGAGTACTCTCACAAAGGTCTATGTAGATATGACATTCTATTCACTCAAGATTGATTATTGCAAAAAATATTTGGAGTTCTACTCTTCACCTAGCCATAGACCTTATTGCTCTAGATATTTCAAAAACAAGTCATGCACAATCCATTACTATGTTGTCTCTTCTTAGCCTTGTCCTCAATTACACAAGAAAAAGTGATGCCATCTTCTCCTTCTTCTCCCTCCTTATATAGAATACATCGATGGTAAGGAACCCAACCCCTATGGTCCACCTATCATTATATAATTATTCCTTTGTCTTAACATTTTCCATTCACATAAACCTACATTATATATTATTCTTCCTTTGTCTTCAATTTTGTAATAATCAATATAATAATTAATTAGTAAAATTTATACTTGTTACAAATTTCAAATTTATGAATGGAATGTCAAGAAAAGGTATCATGTAGATATTGAACATTGCATGTCTTAAATCAATATAGAATTTGCATATCTTTAAAAATTGCACCACTAAAAGCTGCACCAATGCTCGTTTTTCACATACCAAACAAGATTTTAGAAGGAGACCAAAATGCGAGATGAACACCACCAGCGTAGAACTTTAATTTGAAAATCCCAAAAACCCAAATTTCCCATTCAATAAGAAAATGATAGATAGGAAATGTAGGTGAAAATGTTGAAAAGAATAACCACTTGGTTCTTTCTCATATAACTTTTCCTGATGAATGAAAATAGTGTAGTCCTCTGTAGAAAAGTATGAGCTCTGAAATGTTCCATGATAATTGCATATTCTTGGGGATTAGTTTACAAGGCAAAGTCCAAAATTCACTCTAAGCTAACTATGATCATCAATAAGCACTTAGTGAATGCTAGTAGTCAACCAGTAAACCAACCACGCCAGAATTTGAAACCGAATAGGTCAAAATGAAAATTAAGTATGTTAACACAAGAGTTCAATAAGAACTTGAATTTGGTTACTCATGCCTACTAGGGATATATTTCCATTAAAGGAAATCATAACACAAGCAACAATAACACAAAGTATAAGTGATCTGAATGATGATGTTACCAAAGATGTAAGTTAAGGTCTGGGAAATTTATGGTGATCATGGGAATGATAGATCTTGAAGACAACATGAGGATGTTCTTGGAGATGGACATATCATTGTGGAGGGATTGATTTAGTTTCTAAAAGGGTCTCAACTCAATCTACCCAGTTGGATGGGTTGTTTATCTCATATACAATGAGATTGGTCAAATTTAGCTTATCAAGTTCATGAGTGGAGGAGAGGGAGGCAAAATAGGGATGGGAAGCTTAATAGTCCTCCACAAGGAAAATATATGCTTGCATGTAAAGGTAAAGGGAATTATACGGGGGTAATTTGATGCAAAGCAAGGGTGAATTATGCCTCCCTGAATGCACATCATGAGACTATGTTTAAGATTCGCCATTCTGAAGCTGCGAGAAGACTAGAGAATAAGCACAAGATAGAAGCTAAACATATTGTGGGTTGAGAAGAGGGCAAAGAATTCCCTTTCTGGTTCTTCCTCTTCTATATTGGAGACACAGGATTTAAGAGTGTTAATAAGTTAGTAGTAAAGATGATATGGATTGTCAAGCATATGCTGGCAGGGGTGTTGTTGGATTGCCACAGTGGAAAAAATGATCTAATGGATAAAATGAATGCCTGCTTCTAAAGAAAATTTCAATGTTGAGGAGAAACTTTGTAGGGGTAGCTGATGGTTCCCTAAGCTAGGTCAAGTGCTTGCAAAGATTAAATATTAACTTCTTCTGCAAAGTCTCATGAGGAATATGATTATGTAATAAATACACATGAAAAATTGGAAGTCAAAGTCTAGGACTCGTTACAAAGAAGTGGTTCAAACAGTCACCACCAAGTTTTGAATCAGATCTAAAATTTAACTTTCTCAAAATTGAATGAAGTTGGAAACACTCTTAAACAACCTAAAACAATTAATGTTAATATTAAAAATTTAAGTAAAATTTGACATTATCCTTATCTTTCCTTTTCAAAAAGGAAAGATAAGGAGAATGCCAACTTTTACTTTAACTTTCAAAATTAAATATTACCATTAATTACTAGCGTTATGTTTTGTAGGGCCCTAGGGTTAAGATATATTTTTTCCTTTTAAGTATTTTTTATTCAAAAATTAATATTTGGTGGTTATTAGCTATGTTGCACTACATTCTTCAGAATTGGTTAGTTTAGTAGAGAGCTAGTCACTTTGGTGTTTTAAGGTTAGGTTAATGCAAGACCAACCTTAGCCAATCTGAACCACCAAACTAGACTAGTACAAATCTAAAACCATTGGGACCAACCAATTCCACTAGTTCTAGGCTAGTTCCAATAAGAGTGTGCCCTTCTCATCTTCCTCTTAAGTCATTTTTTTGGATCCTTTTAGGAATGGTGATTTGGAGAGTTCTGTAAACTAGCGGACTATTGTGAGCACCTAAGATCATAAGTAGTTAAGCCTTGAGAAAAAGAAATTTGCAAGGAACTAGTATAGACATCCCAAAACATATTTAGTGAGGATGTGCATGCAAGGAACTATTACAGACCTCCGAAGATACTTATTGAGGACATGCATGACCAAAAAGCATCAGAAAAAATTATCCACCCTCAAAAACCCTACCCAAAACATTGAAGTGTGGTGAAAAAAAAAATTCTGGTAGGATATTAATGCTACCAACAATCATTCCCTCTCCAATTTCATAAGAAGATCCTACTCAAGCTACCTCCTCCACTATGGTTATAGTAAGTTCTTGCAATTGTGTGAGCTACAAGAAATTAAAACTTCCTTGGAATCTCCACCAATCTTAGGGAACTTGACTTCTCTGTATGCCCTAACTATTTTGGGTTGATTGATTAGTTAAATGGATGATCACTGAGTTTGATGTAAGTCCCACTGCTTAAATGACCTTCCACTAGTTCCTCCAAAAGTTAGAAATAGATTAACTGACAACAACCTGAGATAATTGACCTTTATTGCTACAAATTAGCAATCACATATTCAGAACTGAACTCTAACTCCTCCAACTCGAATTTGCTTAGTAAACTAGGTGACATAAGCCATGTCACACAAGTTAACATCATCGAAGTTGTCTGTTGATGTGGAAATTCAAATTTGTTCAATTTAATTAAGGAAAAATTAATTTGAGAATTTCTTGTTGCATTTTTCAACATATAGTTCACTGGAATGTATTACTTTCACTATGAACTTGGCATAGTTCACATGTTAAGTTCATAAGGTTTCAGTCTGATGTGGTTCTATGTGTTGTGTATATAAAGAATAGGTGTCCATCTCTTGCTATTAGAAGCAAGACTCCCTATGAAATGTGGTATGGCCACATTCCTTCGGTGAGGCATCTCACAGTTTTTGGTTCCTCCTGTTGTGCCTTCATAACTAAGGATCATATAAAAAACTCAGTGCAAGGAGTCACAAATGTATCTTCTTTGGGTACTCATACCTCCAAAGCATACCATCTCTATGATGAAGTGAATAAGAAGTTTATAATATCTAGAGATGTGATCTTTCTTGAGTCTTCCAAGATTGACAATGTTGTTGAGTGGCAACTTAATTGTTTGGATAGATTCGAACATGAAAAGTATTTTCAAGAGTTTGATAGTGAGATTCCACATCTCCTTCTCTTAGCTCTATACTTTCTATGAAGAGCCTTGAAGAAATTAGGTTGAAGGAAATTCCTTCCCCTGCTTTGTCAAGAAAGAGCTAAGAGACTATTGGCAGCAGGTAGCCAAATCTGACAAGCAGTGAGGGTACATGCAAGATACAAAGCAAGGATTAATGCAAAGGAGTTTACAAACTATATACATATCATCAAACATCTTGGATCCCACTTAGGATTCCTTGCATCGTGCCTAGTTAATCATAAGATCATGTTGGTCACAACCTCCATATCTTAAATAAACAAGTGGTAATACTCTTCATCTTCTAAGCTATGTAATAAACAAGTGAAAGGGAGCAAGAGACGTCGAGGAAACAAATGGAATGAATTTTAGTTCTTGCAACCATGCATGTCATTAAAGACAGAATGATATGACAGTGATAAGCAAACTTTTAAGCTACTTAAGAGGTGTATTTCAAAAGATGTGCTTTGTTTTTCATACCCAGCCTCCAAACAGTTATGCATCAGATGGAGTCTTCATGTAGTCCGGATATTCTATCATATCTTCGGTTCCTTTGTCTACCTATTTTTCTCCTCAGCTCCTTGAGAGTCATCTATCATGTCATCTTTCTTCGTGGCCCCTGAGAGACATAATTGTGTAGTTTCAGCGGGCAGTGATTGTTGCAGGATGAGGCCTTGGGAGGACACATTTACACAGTTTTAGGATGCAAGGCACTGCTATGGGATGAGGCCCTGGGAGGACACATCTACGCAATTTCAGGATGCAAGGAAGACTGGGTAGTCAAGGGATAAAATTGCACAGTTTTTGGAGACAGTGGGTTTCGGTTGAGGGAAGGACATTAGAGGAAACCACTACGCAGTTTTGAATGCTAAGGGAGGATGGGATTTTTGCGCATTGCACAGTTCCAACAGGCAAGGGAAAATATTGAGGGTTACATATGTGAAGTGCGCAGTTCAGGAAAGTTGGATGAGGCTAGGTTGCTAAGGAAACTACGAAATTTGGCTAAGTGTGGGATTAGTGGAATTGATGTGAACAGTGATAAAAATTGGCTACAATCACACACTTGAAAATGTAGCGATACAACATAGACCATCCAGAACATATAACACATACTTCGCTTAATGCAACAACCTTTGTGGCAACTTATGGAAAGTGTGGCTTCGATGATAGAATTTGGGAGGATAAAGGTGACACTTGTGTAAGAGTGTGTGAAATGAGAGTGAAACAACTCTATGTGGTGAGGACAACCCATTCTCATAAAGGTTTCCCCTTGAAGAAAAACAAACCTCCCTTTTCATGACAAGCGATAAGCCACATGCCCAAATATGAAACATTCTATGTAAAGATAAAAGCATGAACGACTCTTAAGATCGAAAAGGGGAGCTTGAGATCAACAACTTACTAATAAGTGACTAAAGAACGATCGACCACAATATCCATAGTAGGCTCTGAAATTTAAGTGCAGGCCAAAATTTTGGAGGGTGTTGTAGCTGTTACAATAGAGCCTTCACCTTCTTGCTAGATTCTTTTTAAACCAGTGTCTTGAATTCTATGAACTTGGAGAATGTCTCATCTTTCTTCTACATGAAGAAGATCCAACACTTTCATGAGAAGTCACCAATAAAAATGAAAAAATATTTTTGTCTGATAGTGTAGGTAGTCAAGAAAGGTCCATAAGCATCATAGTGGATCCTTTCTAGGACTGTATGTGCTTTGTTGTCCCGATCATGGAATATGGATTTTATGTACTTCCGCAACTTACATCCTTTGCATACATCCTACTGCTTAAGTGCTCCTTAAGGGAGGCCAGTGGTTATTTGTTTTATAATATTTGAGGTACCATGATGCAAATGACCAAGTATTTTGTGCCAAATTTCATTGACATCGCGACCTGCACTTTCTCTACCTTAGTGCTTAATGTAGCACAATCTTCCACATCTAGCTTATACAGGTTCTTCACATGAACCCTGATATGATTCACCTGTCTCGTGGATATGTGTCTCAAGAACAATTTTCCTTTGTTGAATATCGCTTCACAACCATGGTAAACCAACCACTTGGTGAATGCTAGTAGACAGACCACTAATCCTTTACCTTTACCTTTTTTACTAGTGCTTCGTATTGAAAAAATTGAAGACAAAATATTTATTTTTTATTAAACAATTGTCTTAAAATCCCCCTATGTGAAGTAGCACCGAATGCAATGATAAACAAGTTGTCTCTAATCATATCAGCGGATATGAAACGGACATAAGATGAGTTGATGTCTGAGAAATCTTGTCAGTAAAAGTTGTCGCGTTCTTCTTAGTCGACTACCAACACAAAAAAAGAGCCCAACAAATCATTTTCTTTATATAAGATAATGTGAATGGTAATTAAATTATAACCTCGGTATAGGCATAAGACAGTAGTTGCTTGCAAGCTGCCAGACTTAGGGTGCACTGTGAAAGTCAATTTTATAGTTGTTATATAATATTCTCTTAGATTGATATGTTTGTGTCTTAATTGTTAATTGTATTAAATAGGTTTCATCTAAAGTGGCCATTGTCTTAAATATAAAGTTTTGTCTTAAAATATTTTTGTCTCAAACTATTTTTGTCTTAAATATAACGTTTTGTCTTAAAACAATTTTGTCTTAAATTGTTTTTTTCTTAATTTGTTTTCGTCTTAATTTGTTTTCGTCTTAAATATAAAGTTTTGTCTCAAAATATTTTCGTCTTAAATTATTTTTGTCTTAAATAAAAAGTTTTGTCTTAAAATATTTTTGTCTCAAACTGCTTTTGTCTTAAAATATTTTTGTCTTAAACTATTTTTGTCTTGAATATAAAGTTTCATCTTAAAATATTTTTTTTCTCAAACTTTTTTTGTCTTAAAGTTTATATTTAAGACAATCCAATTCATAATAAATATTAATGTAAAATATCTAAAATAAAAAGTGATTTTTTAAGACAAAAGATTTCTTTTGTCTTAAAAGTGCCCTTGATGTAGTAGTGTTGTGTTACTTTAAAAAAACAAACAGAAAAACTTGGCTGAACCATACAGATTCGATGCGTATGAGCATCATTATTGTTATCACCATGTATATAGGCATTTCTATTTCGAAGAGGGAGAGTGCAAGATTAAATACCATGGATATATCAAATAGTAATGATCGTTTTGGGGACATATTTGATTATTATGAGATTATTGATGAATAATATCCTTAGCCAACGAAGTTGTTTACAAGCTCAATAGAGAATGATAT
The DNA here is from genome assembly GCA_031772625.1 of Pinus tabuliformis. Lineage (NCBI taxonomy): Eukaryota > Viridiplantae > Streptophyta > Pinopsida > Pinales > Pinaceae > Pinus > Pinus tabuliformis. The sequence goes on along the minus strand of CM062819.1, from coordinate 1,667,908,406 downwards.
CTATTTACATTATGAAAACTTAGTCATCATCCTCTTACCAAAAGAAATTATCAAATGATATCATCACTTACACACTAACAAATTTGATAGCACGAAAATATATGCATCAAATTATAAAAAAACATAACATTTATTATAATAAGAAGATATGAAAATAATAATTTTTTTTCATAACACTATATCTGTTTTTGTTTCACAACACTATTGAGGAGTATATGTATATTGTTAATATTGCTTACATTTATCATTTTACTTACTAAAACATTTGTCATTTTACTTGCCTAAATTAAATCCGAATAGAAAAAATCTATTCCTTCCTCTAAATACCCAAAATAACATCAATTAAGAAAATATTAAAATTATATATATATATATAGATAGATAGATAGATAGATAGATAGATATATATGAATTTATAAAAAAATTCAAACATTTATTATAAGAAGAGGATTTTTTCATAAACATATATTAGTTTTATCAATTTTATGAGCAACCTTACATTCAAAATATGTAATCATCTTTTTTTCTAAACCAATTTTTTTGGTATTCTTTTAATAGGTCAGTAAGTGATTTAATAATGGAGAATTTCCAAGTCTGTAAAGGGCTTCATCAAGTAAATTTCATTCATGGGCATGATGGTCTGCTATTGTTGGTCACTTCCCAAGGTGGGTTTGCGCCCCTCTGGTGGGATTGGTCCTTTTGGCCGGTGCCAGTGGTTCTCTGTTGTCCGCATCTACTGTTGTCTGACTCGCCATTGCCTCCTCCCCTGGCTCCTCCTCTACTCGGTCTCAGTCTCCTATTGGGCTGACATTGTTCTAACTGTTTAGCTAGTGGTTGGGTTCCTGTGGATTGACTATGCCTTCTCAGGCGGGTCCCCTTTCCTACTTTTTTCACTGCCTTCGGCTTGGTCTAGTGTTGCGCTGGGCTCTGTAGTTGCTTGCCTAATTAGTTCCTGGGTAAGGGGGAATGACTTCACCTTCTTTGGAAGTGTCATTCCAGGCAAAAATCGAAGATTTCAATACTTTAGTGGCCTCTACCCCTAATTTCAACAAGAAGGGGAGTTCTAAGTTTGTTGAGAAAGATGATGAGATCGCTAAGATTGAAATATGTGCCCCACAAGCCCCCTCAAGGGCTCTACATCTCGCAGACAGAGGCCTTATTAGGCATTTCATGGGCCTTTGCCCTCCCCTCGTACGATTAAGCCTAGGTTGAGAAGAACTAGAATCCTCTAATCAAGGATGTTGTAATTTCCTCCTTCTATGGCAAAGGTTTCTACAACTTTGATTTTGAGAATCTTCTCAATCGAGACTTAGTTTTCAGGAGCGGTCCATATTTTATGGGACCCCAAGGTCTCTATCTAGATTGTTGGAGTCCCAGTTTCAACCCTGAATGCGATGTTCAATCTTCAGTTCCAGTCTAGGTGAAACTCCCTTAACTCATCCTACATTGCTGGAATGATGCGAGTTTCCAGCTTATTGGGAACTCTTTGGGGAGGTATATTGACTACTCTAAGCATAAAGATGGTATTTTCTCCTGTGCTTGGATTTGTTTGGATGTGGATTTAGAAAAGGGTCTCCTAATGGTAGTCAACCTTTGTATGGATAGCTGGATGGATGTGCAAGAGGTCGATTATGATCAATTACCCTTCAAGTGCAAGTTGTGCCGAGAATATAGACACTTTGCAAAACGCTGCCCTAAAAGTGGAGACTCGACAGAGAAGCTTTCTGGGGATCTTGAAGATTAATGGACATAGGTTAAGCTTCACAAGTCTTCTAAGTTTCCACCTCTTGATAGCACCCCATGTTTAGTTCAGGCCAACATGGAACTGTATTTAACCCCCCCCCCAGAGTTTGCTAGTTGTGGGAGGTCTCCATTTGGAATCTGAGAATAACTTTGGAAAATTAGGCTCTGTGGTTGGGGCCAAAGGTCCAAATTCCCCTCAGCCTCCCCCCTCGTTTTCGAGGGCCTATGTCCCTCATCCCACCCCCCAAGGCCACACCCCCAAAGGGCACAAGGAGTCTAGTTGAAGTCCTGACACCAACAATAGTTCCGAGAACTCATCGGGTAAAGAGGAGGAAATGGAAGGCTTCATGACCTCCTCTGAAGGTAAGGGACCTATTGTGTAGCTAAGCTTGGCCGACGACAGATCAAAGGGGACAAGGCAAAAGAAACTAGTCAAAATAGAGAAGAAATCATGATGAAAAACAAACAAGGAAGTCAAAAGGGAAAAAACTGGAAAATACAATGAATTAGGACCCCATCACACTATCCCACGTTAGCTAGCAAAAGTAGGAAACAAGGGAGGTGGGGGGGCAAAAGGAAACTACACGGGCCCTAGCAAGGGGGCGAGGAACCCCAAAAAGTGATTAATGAATATTATATCTTGGAATTGTAAGGGTCTAGGTTGAGTAAAAAGAATCACAAATGTAAAATCTCTCATCAGTAAAGAAAGAATAGAACTCAACCTCTTGTAGGAAACCAAGATGGACGAGGAGTTTATCAACTCTATTAAACATAAGTTTTGGAACACTGGCAAGGTGGAAACACTTAGTTCAAGTAGAGTGTTTGGAGATCTTTGTACGTTATGGAATCCAACAAAGCTAAATCTGGTAAGTACTCTAAAAATAACCCACTGGATAGAAACTATTTTTAATATTATTGAGAAGCAACAACTCTTCACAACGATCAATGTGTACATGCTCATCCACTTTTGGGAAAAGTAAGAGTGTTGGAACTCCGTGATGGAGCTGAAAGCTACAAAGTTTGCGAATAACTACATTATTGGTGGAGACTTCAATACCACAATGGGCAATCACAAAAAAAGAGGGGGCTCCATCATTCGTAATCCCTTGAACCTATATGATGTCAAACCTAAAAAATTCATATGTAGCTGGACTAAAAAAAGAGTGGTTCCAAATCATATAGCGGCTCATTTGGATCGATTCGTAGCTGCTAAGAATATCCCAACTCTGAATTACAACCTTAAATCCTCCTTCTTCCTGTGGGCCAGATCAGATCATCGGACGATTTGCCTGGATATCTCCCTGCCCTTGGAGGTTGCCTCAGATTTTCAACCCTCTTGGCTCCCTTGTCCCAACTGATATTATTTATCTCTAAAAAAAGTTGTCTTCTAAATGTCTAGTCTCATTCAACATTATTTCTCGTAATTTTCTATCTGGCCATAATTAATATTATTTATAAATTAAAACATCATTTATCATATCTTTCATGGCCCATTATTTTACGAAAACGTCGTAAAACAAAATATTTACAACTTTATACGAGGGGTGTTAAACTTTTTCATGTAACAAATACCTTAAGATCCCAATAGATAAACGTGGACGGATAAATATTGAGTTTTAAATAAATCTTATCCTTCGTCCCGGCCATAAATAGAGATTTAGAGGAAGGTTGAATCATCGAATATGAATCGAAAGTCTTGGACATTTAAACATTTTAAATGTTGCATTGCAATAGGTTGGGCTTATAATGATGATGTTTCCTTGGTTTCCATCATTCTAGATTTTCAAAAGTCAATGCTGTCATATGTGTGGTTACACTGGCTTATGCACTGGATGAAAAGATGACGGCTGTTTGCGTCTGTGTTGAAAGCGAAAATAATCTGTTAATTGGAACGTGATGGTGGAAAACTCTGACCGCATGACAGTTGGCTGTAAGCCCAAGCTAGCCAGCCCATACGGATTCCATATGTATGAGCATTGTTATCATGCATACAGGCTTTGTAAAATTAAATACTATGCGTATCTGGGCGTGGAAGTTTGCACATCAATTTTTCTAATTACATATGTTATACTATGCATATATGGGCGTGGAAGTATTTCTCTGTTGTACTATTATTAATATTATTGTTATTAATAATATTTAAGAAATCACATTAATATTATTATTATGTGCATATTAACATCATTATTATTATTACTTCAAAAAAAATTATGAGACTACCTAATAAAACTTGTTTATTTATATGGTTTTTTTCACATAACATAAATACACTATTACTATCATCCTATAATAATATTATTATATATAACAACTTAGAATTATAATAATACTATAATAATCATGTTATAATAATATTATTATACAATAATATTATTATTGATGTTATCATTAATATTAACATTATTAATTAAATTAATAGTCACAACATAGTGATATTACGAATAATATTAATAATAACACCACCACTACTATTATTATTATTATTAATAAAATTAATGTAAATAATATTAAACACATAATATTAAAATGAATACTAATATCAATAATAATAATATTAATAATATTATGAACATTATTAATAATATTAACAATATTATCCTGCATTGAGCATTCTCAAGAGTGAGTGTTCCCTCACCTCAATATGACGCCAACTCAAAAAAAAGGAGGTTGTGGATCACATTATATTTGGCAATCTATACATCCACCACTTCATCAATCACACTAGGAAGTCAACACAAGGTTAAACGCTATTTGAATATTGCAGACGACATAGGGAGGTACACGAGGACTCAACATGAGAATTCTATCAGATTGGTAGAGGTGGAGGAAAACATTGACAATGTAGACCACAAGATGACCATTCTAGCGAGGAGATAAACCAACATTTCCTTCTTCTCAGATGAGGGTAGTGACCAACCAACTTTGATGCTTGGATATTTTCCCAAGATGACTCACTGATTTTTTGCTTGTAGCACTTGTAATCTCTTTTTTCTTCTCATGTCGATGTATGTCAAGATTTGGCACAACCAACCTATTTTTATAAATTTCTATTTACAAGATGCTCTAGTTAGACGAGGTCTTAACAACCTCAAGACTCTGAACTTTTGTTATTGGTCCAGTTTCCCTTGAAGAAGACCATTAGAAAAAACGTTTTGCTTTATGTAATCCTCATTTGATATAATGCAAAGCGTCTAACTTCAAAAAAGGAAAAAAAAAAAAAACATTAACAATATTATGTTATTAAATGTAATATATTAGTTATAACATAAAACCAATATTAATATCGCTAATATAATATTGTTATTATGTGAAACAAATCATCGTATTGTTATTATTAGTAGTAGTAATTCTAATGTGAATAATATTAAAAGCATTATACTAACATTAAATAACGATAATTTTAATATTAATAATAATTTTAGTAGTAACATCATTAATAACATTAATAATGTTACATTATTAAATGTAATACACTAACTATAATATAAAAACACTATCAATATCATTAATATAATAATAATTTAATATGTAAAAATTCATCCAATTATAATATAATAATATTTGTTTTTTTCAACTATAGTTCACGGTCACTTAGTGGCTGCTACATCCATGGGTAATAATCCAGGCAGATCCACCTGAAGGGATCTACCCACCGATTTATCTAGTCAGGCGTAACCCCAAGGTTGTTGAGGAGATTTTACCCCATGACCTCCCAAATTGGCAAGGTACTTAGCAACGAGAACTTAACCAATTGAGCTATCGCTTGGGGCTTATGATATAATAATGCTATTCTTAACATCAATGTTATTATCAATATTAATGTTATTAATAAAAAATGTTGTGTGTAGACAAATATTGTCAACCACAGTTAACTTGAAACAACATGGTCAACCATGATCAATAGGTCAACCATGGACAATTCATCAACCATGGTTAAATGTTCCCAAAAGTTGACATACCTAATTTGGATGGTCAATGTGTTAGTGGTTGATTATGTCGTCTGATTTTAACTATGCTTGATAATGGCTATCCATACACAAGCATGTTTTCTTATTTTTGGTTATGTTGTTCCATTGTTGAACATAGTTGACGTCACAGTAACATCATTTTTTGTTCCTAAAAAATGACATCACAATATGTTGAACAAATAATATTATCACAATGTGATGAATAAGAAATTCCATAGACATGATGAATAATAAGTCATTGCAATGTGAAAGACAATAATTTCTAGTGTAATGCAAGAATAATATCCATCATTGCAATGTGATGAATGGTATATTCCATCGTTGTGTGAAGAACTATGAACAATGTCATAATGTGACAAACAATATCACAATCTAATGAATAATAAAGATTATTTAGATGTGTGGAATAACGAATGACATCACAACATGATTGATGATAAATTTCATTGTTACAATCTAGCCTACAACAAACATCATTACAATGTATCCAACAACATATGGCATATGCATCATACTATGGGTTGACCATGGTTCATATACATAACATGGTGTTAATTTTCAAACACGTTCAGACATGGTCAACAATTGTCAACATGGTCATACATGGTCACAAAATCTCAATGTTATAATAGAAAATAATGATCATAATGGTCAACCATTGTAACATGGTTTACCATAGTCGGGATCATCACATAGTCAATGAAGTCAAGCATTGTCATCACTTTCCACACAATCAATCATAGTCAACATATCTAGTATAGAAAACATGATCGACAATAATCAACCATTGCCAATTTGGTCAAACATATTCAACCTTCTTCAACCATGCTTGAAACAAATCAATAGTGGTTAAAGAATGTCACCTTTGTTAGCCATGGCCACCACGATCATCCATTGTCATTTGTGGTCAACCACTTTGTCAAGAATACTTAACATGCTCAACCATATTCATATATTGCTAAATATTACTACCCATAGTCAACCATGTTCACTCTTAGTCAGCCATAATTGGCCATGGTCAAGTTGTCAACCATGTTCTTATAATCTCATCCATGGTCGAACAAGCTCACTATGATAAAACATGGACAAGAAGCTCAAGCCTATTTAATCATGCTGAAGATAGTTAAAAAATGGTCAACTATGATTATCATGGTCATTAATGATCAACCATATTTAACCATAATCGATCATCGCCAATCCTTGTCACCAATGGCCTACCATGGTCACTTATGGTAAATCCTTACTAACCTTTGTCCAAGCATTGTAAATCCTCTTCAACCTTGTTAACCATGTTTAGACATCATTAACCATTTTCAACCATGGTTGACCCTCTTCAAACATCATCAATCATGGTCAACTACAATAAAAAATGGTAAACCTAAGTAAACTATATACCAGCTATAGTTAATCTTAGTTAACCATAGTTAACCACATTCAACCATATTTTGGTCATAATTAACTATATTTATCCTTATTTAGAAATAATTAATCACGGTAATCCATAGACAACCTAGAAAACCATGACTGACTATGCTCAAACTTGGTCATCCCATTTCCAATAAGTGTCTACTCGATCAGGATGGTTAATACTACTCAACCATGGAAACATGGTTGAAAAAGGTTAACCATTGTTAATATTGGCATCATGTGTGGAATAATAAATGACATCACAGATGGCATTTCACATGACACCACAATTATTGGACATGGTCAACCATTGTCAACATGAACATCATGTGTAGAATAACAAATGCCATCACACCGTTATGAACAATAAATGTCATTGCTGCAATGTGACCAACAGTAATCATCATTATAATGTGCCCAACGACATATAGTGTATGCCTCATACTATGGGTTAACCATGGTTATTATACATTATCATAGTATTAATTGTCAAATATGTTGAAACATGATCAACTGTTGAGCATGGTTGAACATGGTGACAGAATATCAATTTTACAATAGTTAATTGTGTTCACAATTTCCAATGATTGCAACATTGTTGATCATAGTGAACACCACCAAATAGACAAAATAGTCAACCATAGCCGACCATAGTCAAGATATCTAGCATAGAAAACATGATCAACAATGATCAACCATTGCCAATTTGGTCAAACCTAGTCAACCATTTTCAACCATTCTTGAAACAAGTCGACAATTGTTAATGAGGGTCACCATTGTCAACCATGACCACCATGAACATCCATGGTCAATCACATTATCAAGCATACTGTAGATGCTCAACCATATTAATTTATTTCTAAACGTTGCCAACCATGGTAAGTCATGTTCACCCATAGTCAACCATACTTGACCATAGTTAACCATGTTCTCTTGTAGTCAATAATACTTGTCCATAGATAACCATCCTCATATAACTATATTCATTCTTTAAAAAACTCACGATGATCAAACATTGACAAGAAGTTCAACCATATTCAACCATGGTTAAACGTGCCCAGCAATGGTTAACATGGTCGCTAATGATCAATCATATTTAACCATAACCAACCATTACTAATCCTTATCATGACAACAATAGTAGGGGGGGAAGTGTTGGCTTGATTTGGGCTGACCTAGTGTTTTCGAGAATTTAGCATCTACGGATAAACACTAATTCACTAGACAAGTAGTTGTGCCTAGAACAATAATTTAAAGTGTTTTAGACTTTCCCCATAAGCAATAAATAAGAAGAGAGGATAGAAGGCCTACTTGTAGTTCTGCTTTACTCTCGTCTCCCTTTCATCGATTCTATCGCTCCTTCCCGTACTTAATCCGCTTGAAAAGTACCCTGTCAACACAACATAAGAAAAAAACGATCAAAGCATATGATCCATTGAGTATAAATGAAAGGAATCAGAAGCAATTCATACATATAAGCATTATGAAAGAACACAAATATGGAAAAAGGTTCAAACACTTTATTAGATAGAAGAAGGAATTACAACCATCAGAGTTTGATTCAAAGTCATTCCTCCAGCTTGGATCCGATCCACATTGTATCAAAAGCAAGACAAGCTTGTGGCATCACATCATTTGCTCCAAAGTCAAGTCTCATAGCAACATTATCTCCTTACAATTCAACATAATCCAGCCAGCCCCTGATCAATTAGATGAGTGGTCAATTTATAGGAAGATGAAGGAGGTTTTGTCATTAAAGATGACATTGAATGGCCTTCCATACTTAGAATTAGTTCCATGGAAGAAGGGATGAGAGGATAGGATGATCCTTAACTCATTCCTCATCCATTTTCGAGCTCACAGGAGTTGATAAGACAGGGAAAATTCAATATGACTCCACAAGATAAGAATATTCCAAAACCCTATGTGAATTTCACTCATTCTCACCTAGTGCAGGTGAAAGGAAGCCTGAGTGCTCTGCAGAGCACCTTGGCAATGGACTTAGATGCTCTACAGCAAACCTTCATAAGGGCTTACCTATGTTGGTCCCTCTAGAGGCAATCTCTGAATGTCTTCAAGTCATGAAACTCTCTGGGAAGGAGGCATTCAAAGGGTTGACTTGTTTATGGCATGAAACAACTTATTTTAGTGTTTGATGAGTCCTAAATCACTGATCTGAATGTTGGGATTTGATGTTCCCAAATGGATCTGTAACACCTAGGATCAATCTATACTACGCACCATCAAAACCCTTGATCACTGGCGCTTTGGGCAACGACCTACAAGCATATCACAGTTTCACCTGAAGTGGTTATGGGACGATGCAGAACCAGGTTTCTGTAGCCTTGAGGGACTAGCAGATGTGGTATTATTATGTTGTCTTATCGTTAACATCTATAAATCACTTCGCCACATTATATTAATCGCTTAGACATGCCATATAAAACCATAAACTATCATTGCACTGAAGTAAAACACAACTATATTAAATTCTACTTTACAACAGATAATAAGAAAATATACACATAAAAACACCAAATTAACGTGGTTCACCCCAGTGCAGGGCTACATCCATAAGAACTATTTCTTAATATAAGGAATCTTTAAATAACAACCAGTTCTTGGTCTGTGCACTAAGTTGCAGGTTATCTGCGCACTTAGTTGTAGAACCTCTCCTTTGCTACCAAATTACGAATCAAAATAATTCACCCATAATGCCAATCTGGATCAAAATTGGTTGATATCTCTTCTTATTATCTTAACATATATATATTACTACATTGTAGGGTTACATCATCAAAATGCCATGGTCCAAATACCATGGACTCCTTAAAACAAGCAACTATGGTCCCAAAACCCTTTGATCCCTTAAAAAATCGCACACTTTTACAAAAAGGAGGGGCTTCCACTCACCTCGAAGCCATTACAACACTGTGCAATATAAATGTGCTCTTTTGCACACTCCATTGCTTACTCCACCCCGCAAAATTCATATCTTTTCCAAAATGTAGGCTAGGTTGGGTTGCACCCAACAAGCCCCCAACACTCACATGTGACTCGTCCAGAGTAAATTAGCCGATTTTCCTCTAATCTTAATTGCAATGTTGTTGTAGGTGTTGTTGAACTGCTGCAGAATGCTTGTGACCTATTTTTCTTCGTTGTGCACTTCCTTTATCAGTGCTTATGTTCTTGGTCTCGTAGCCTTTTGCATCACTGCCTCCTCTCTCTGTCGAAGCTCTTGAAGCTTCTCATCCACTGCTTGTGACACTTGGAGAGTCTCATCCTACCATGGATGATTTGTCTCTTTCTAATTCTACTCTTCCTTCCTCATCTCCTCTATCTTCTTCTGGAGGGAATTTACCTCATTGAACTTTGCGAGATTCTGTGAGATTGGTAAGGTTCTCACAATTGTCTGAATCTCCTCTAGCTACTGACCTTTTGTTGAATATCATCTTGTAGTTTATGTGCATTTGTATCTTCTTGTAGCGAAGTCCAAATCTATATGCTCACATCCAATAGCTTCCCACAATCTTCCACTGTTGTGAAGATGCTATCCATTGACCCCTTCAGGTTGGCCTCTCTCTGCTCTCACACTTACTTTGGTGTAGTTGGTTGTAGCTACATTTGTAGCTCACTTATCTTCATCTCATATGTAAATTTCACGTCCGTGATATTATCCTTGTATCATTTTACTGCAACCTCGAGCTTGACGGCCTTGTCCTCCACTGGTTCCTCTTCTTGGACATCAATGCATGGAACCTCGTGGCATGTTTCTTCAACCACATCCTTCAACTTTTGTGGTTGTTTTATTGCCTGATCCCTCTCCTAGATCACCTGATCGAGATTTTTCTTTAATGAAGCTCATTCTCTCTCTACCATGAATGTTTAACTGCAAAGTGAGTTGTTTGCGCTGCTTCAGCTCATCTATGATCTCTAGATGTAGCTTGTCTAATCTCTGAAATGGCACTACGATGATGTTCATGTTCACGTACATCTTCTCTTTGGCCTACTGCTCTACCTCGATGGAGTCAAACTGCAGGGTTCTAGCAAGTATCGGTGCTATCTATGCCCCAACTACTGGTTTTTCCTCTCCAAGCTTCTCCTTTGCCTGTGTTGGCTGTCCAATTACCTGTGCTAGTGTCTTCAGTTCTACAATGTGGTTCGCGACACTTGTTAGCAGTGTGGCATAATGATCCTTTAGCTTGCCCCATGATTCTATTGTTTGTTCTTGAATTATGTCTCCAATCTGGTCCAAGTCCCCATTAGTGAGGATAAATGACGTTATTTCCTTTGTCTTGTCTTCCTTCTGCTTCGTTTTTCTTCTTGTGGTAGCTTCAGTGTGTGCCTTCCTCTTCTCTTTGAGTGTTGTATTTGTCTCTATATTTTTAGACTCTGTGTTCTGTGCATCACCTTGTTGTAGCGGCTACAACCACCCTCCAAAATGTTTCCTTAGCCTATTTTGGAGCCTCCCTACCAACCTTCACAACAACTTTTTACTTCGTCAAGTCCTCAAGATTCAGTGTCTTTCTTGCTCAAAGGCAGCTTATCGATCACAGTTTGATCTTTTCCCTCCATAGGCTGCTCACCCGGACTTGGTCCAGCTGCAAGCTGAGCGGCTTCCCCTTGAAAATTGTGCATTTCTAGAGGGAAACCAGCCTTCCCTCTAGAAATTGCACAATCCTATCTGACAGCTTGCTGGGCTCGAGGGTTGCGCAATCCTTCCAGCCAACCCTCCCAATAGGATTTCCGCAAATTTTCCCACCAGCAAGCTATTCAACCCAGGATTGTGCAAATCTAGGCAGTAGTCAGTTACTCAGCACAAAAATTGCACAAATCTCTTGGGAAACCAACCCAGCTCCCAGCCAGAAATAGGCATTTTTCTCTAGCAGTCAAGCATTCTCTTGCATGTGGAGCTAAGTTGACCGGTTCCCTTCGGGATTGAGAAAAAATGACTTACATGCATGGGCTACTTCTCCCAAGGCAACATGCAAGGGCATCCCTTGTTTCAGGGATCTATGTTTAGCAGTTGGAAGTTACATGCAAGGATCATTTTAGAAACCTCTCACCAAGTGTCGCTTCCCCTCGATTTGTAGCATGTGTGTCCAAACCTTGATGTTATCAAAACTCATCAACAAGATGCTACAGATCTCATTCCTCACATCAACCTTGTAGCTCTGACATCCCACATCACATATAGGAGTAGTGAGCATATTCAGCGTAGCTGTTTTGGGGTAAGCTCACTTCCCATGCCTTGTGCTGCATTTCTATCACTTTTTGTGTTTTCTCTTATGGAAGAATTGTTTTCTTGATTTCTTTGAATGCTTGCTGTCATTTACATGTATACTAGTTTGTCCTAGCTCTGTTTTAGTTTTCATTGCTATCTCACTGCTATCACATGCATGAAACTGTTTTGCACGAACATTCGCCCAACTGGTGAACCGCCTCACCCACATGCACGTTAATCTTCTTGCTAAATCCTTCATACATGTTTTGCATGAACTGTTAATCACTTCTGCTATCACTTCGTGTCGTCATGCATTCATTGGCTTACTTGCTTTCAGTTTCCCATCGGCAAGTCGGGCCAACCTTGGCTTGGGCTCTGCTTTCACCAAGGCTGCATTGCACAATCTGGGAAAGGAAGGCTCACCTTCCTCTCCATATGTGCGCATTCTTGCTAAATAATGGTCTCCAGGAATTTTTTGGGAATTTTTGGAGGACAACGACTGCTTGGCCCAAGAAATTGAACAAATATGTCCCTAGGCCAGTAGTCATTCCCGGAATTGAATTGCACAATCCACAATCCCAGTAGCCAGTAGCCATACTGGATTGTGCATTGCGCAGTTCCAGCAACTAGTTAGTCTCTCAACAGCTCGAACTATGCCTTGTGCAGTCTTGGCAGTCAGTCTCCCGACCTCCTGGCTGAAATTGCACAACCTTCATAATCATTCACCCAGGTATGTTGCAAGTTAGTTCTCATGTCCATTCTGGTTTTCGACTAAAGATTTACTTCTATGAGTGTTTCCATGTCTCCAGGTATCACAGGTGTTCATCAACCTCTTCACAATATAGGTGCAATGGCTTCCAGGAGAGTAGAGATGAAGACACCATTTAGAGCACACTTGGGGATGCAGTTGATCAGGTGTCTATGAGCTTGCCCACTCACGAAGACATCAATTTTTTTATGGACAAGAACATCAAGTAGCAACATCACAACGACCAACATCATGGACAACAACTAAAGGTAGCATACCGAATGTATCGAATGCAACGAATGAAGTGAACACAATGAATGGAAGAGGAAGGTTGCTGACAACATAGAGGCGGAGAAAAGTTGCAAGATCAAGTAGATCCACTGATAATGAAAGCAACTTTAGAGACTCAAGCTATGAAGTCACGACGTGACATGAAGATCGCACGAAGGTAGAAGATGGAACAAAGAAGGAGTTGCATGTGATGAAGAAACAACTCAGGAAGAACATGAAGCTGCATAGACAATCCAATGAGTTGCAATAGGAACAGGAATAACAGTGGGTGCAACATGCACTCACGGATGAAATTGTGCCAGTGCAAGTTAAGGATCCATCCTAGCAGCTGACACAAAGTAAACATGGTCAGCAGTCTTGTTGATCTTATGCAAAGGATCCAACATCATGAATGTCATTGAGCACATGCATGTAATCCAACCCATTCAACACACTCACCGAGGTGAAGACAAGAAGCAAGTCCAACTTGGCCTGAGCATGCACTTTGGCAAGTTGATGCACATGACCACCAGTACACACTTGAAGATCAGCACAAACACTATGCATCAGTGTATTTCTGGTTCAACCATACCCAAGAAGTCCATGCGCATGTTAGCAAATGAGTCAGATGAAGGGGCCGAACCAATGCACCGGTTGCAATAGAGGAAAGAGTTCACTTCAGCAAGATGTCACCATGAGATACATGCACACCATCACACACGACCAATCTTGGCATCATCTCGCCAGCTCCACCATCACAAGCGTGTCAAAGAGTTGGTCTCACCACATCGGATCGAGTGTTAGTGGTGTCTTGCAAGGCTTGCTCAAACCATGTTGTCTCACATGAGTACACGTGCATTGTAATGTTGAGTCATGTCAAGTTTAATTCGAGTGTGAACAGTTGGATGTAACAGTGATACAGTAGGTGAAGAGTCATGAGGGTAGTTGAACTGTCACAACGGGGAATTTCAAGGGTCACCCCACCCTTCGCTATAAATAGTCCCTCATAATTCATTGTATGGGCTTTTGGTCAGCCAAGCTTCTACTAAGACTATCTTGAAGAAGACTTGGACTGTATTGCAACGTGCCTTGGCTTCTCCACTGCACGGAGCTAGTACATCTCGTTGGAGGAGCAGGCTGATGTGGCTGTAACGTTCCACTATTGGGGCTAGCAGGTTTACATGGTGTATTGTATGATTGTGACTTACACTTCTTTAATAATAAGAGCCAACACATTTTCATGCATATGTTGTTATTGTAGTTGGACTGTTTTGGTTGCCTTAATGATATATGTTGTTTAACTTATGTACTTGTGTATGAACTGATTCACATGCAATTATATGAATCTTGTTGTTAATGTGTTGCATATGTTGTTAATGTTGTCACCGTCTATGTCAACTGCTCTGTCGGACATTAGACAGACATTTCTCATGAATCTTGCTATATCAACCGGCACACTCGTCTTGGACTAATCCGTGAGTGTTGTTCAGTTGTGGTCTCCGCATCCGAATGGATTGCTCCAACGGAAGTTGTCCATGTCCTTTGTGTGGTGTGTTCCTAGCCGAGTTCGGACTGATCCGTTTTAACCTGGAACTCACCCTCACCTTCCTCTTCCTTCGAAATGTTGTAACCTCTCGTACACATTCCTTTACTCTTTGCATCAATCACACCCTCTCTACTGATAGAGTTATCTTACTTGCCTTTGTGCGACATCACAACCATGGCTTTACCTTCCGACTCACTGTTAGGACTCCTACACCAAATGGTCTGAGGTCTAATTGGGACTACCTACCGGGGAGATCCCCTTGACATGTTGGCGGGTCCAACACCGTCAACACACCTCCAAGAGGAACCTGGAGACCCTCATCGTATTGCTTCTCTTTTTCTAACTCTTTCTTATCCTTATTCTTCCCACTCACTTCCCCAAAATGCATAGTATCCTCTTCTATCGGAGTATCCTTCATATGTGTCTCCAACGCATTGATCCACTTTGCAGACTATTGTTGTATCTGTGCTAGGAGATCGTCGTCTGTCACTAAATATGGTATGTGATGTGATGTATTCCTTGTGTCCCTGCTAGCTTGTATGTAAACCTTCTGGAAATCAACCTTAAACTTTGTGATAGAGCTATACTTCTCTTATAGGTTCAGTGAAAGGTGAGGGTGTTAGTTCACCAACATGTGTATATCTATTGCCAATCTATCCTCACAAATGCATCACTCTATGTGTTTCAATCACAACTTTCCTTTTTAACGACCATATTTTCCTGAAAAACTTTGATGCATCCCATATTGTAGCAAAGCAACGCTTCTTTTGTCAATGCTCCTACAAACTTTGACATAATCTAGAATGTAGTGAAGTAACTTCCTACATCAAAGCCCTGTTTGCAGCATAGTTTATAGCCCAGTTCCCACTTTCAACTATTGGTGGCACTCAGACTTTTCTCCTTTCCTTAGAGCGAAGCTGTAGTGGCAGGGTTGTCCCTCTAAAGCTTTGCACGAAGATTAACAGGAATATTCATGACTCATAGATCTCCTATTATAACCTTCATCTCTTAAAACATGGTGGGAAATAGTTCTTGATACTCATGAAGTAACTATGTAAATTTAATGATTGTATCCTCATCCCAGTAGTCTCCTATTGTTGCAAACTTGGGTTCCTTCTCTGATCCTATGTTTACCTTCTTGGTATTCCGTGGCCTTGTTATGTCTGGTATCTCTAGATTAGGTCCAGTTACTCAGTGATCTCCTTACGGGTGTTCTATATCGATGTTACGATGATCTTCTTCTTCATCTGAGGTAAGGTTATAGCACTCCAGTGCATTTTCTATATGCGCAGGCCAATCAAGTTGCTTCCATGTCCATGGGGTTACATTCTCAAATATCCTCTTCTTGACTGTCTCAAGGGCCAAATCTTTGTATGGGAGATCATCCTCAAAGCTAAATGTTAATATGAATCGATAAACCATGTCTGCCCAGTTCACGATACCATGTTGAAGCTTTGTTTCTAGGGACAAGCTCTTAAGGACTGTCTCTAATGTATGAATGAATCCATGTACCCATCCTTGTTGTGGAATATCCTTCCATGTTGTAGTGCATAATTGGATATGCTTCCTAGGATTAGTTTCAACATCATATTTTATATCCATATATGTATCTATTTGTCCAAACATTATCCCTATCAGTCTTCGACATTTCTGCCAACCTCCTATATTATTCTTGTGTGTATTCCACCATCTAGCAGGGATAACTTTCAAGGCTATATCCAAGGCTAACAACCCTTGATTTTCTGGAACTTGTCCTTCATAATTATCAAGAAAAGTATTCACATCACCTAAGGCATCATAAGAAGGTAGGTTACATAGCTTAGATATCAGACAAAGAACTGATTTGGTAATTCTTACACAACACCTTCTGGATAATTCATGCATCCTATTCAGCCAGTTCTCCAACTCTTCTTCTGAGTTTTATGTACAAAAACTATCATGCTACCAACTCAAATTTCCCTCTATAGTAGGGCTAACACAATCTTTTTCTTTCATTGTCATTTGATAGATATTGCCTATGTCAGCTGCACAGTATTCATCTTTGACTGGTTCTATATATATTACTCATTCTCATGAATCGAAGGGAACAATTACTCTCATATTGTTTCATTCAAATATCATCTATCTCTTCTTCAAATTAGTTATGGCCATATTGTCAAATGCCTAGTCAATTATGAGAAATACAGCATAAGGGCTACTATCATCGATGATATCTATTACTTAAAAATCAGCAGTAGTGGAACTCCTTAAATATACACTGTGACACCTGGTATTCTTCCTAGAGGGAAGATATTTTTCTGATTTTCCATCCTTAATTGAATAGGAGTTCACTGTAGCTTTGGCTTACCTATTAATTCCCACGTCTTCTTCCTCAAGACATTAGCATCAGATATAGAATGTTTTGATCCATCTCATACTCTCCTATCTGCACACTAAGCCTCATCTCTCTTCCATTTCTCTTGTGTTGATGCAAATTATTGGCTGCACACATTCACTTCGCAGTGTTTCTTTGGTTGCATAGAATCTATCAACTCCTGCAACCCTTGTACAACCTTTTGATCTCTTAAGAATTTCATGCAAGTTTGCAGAAAAGACTTGAAAATACCTACTTGATTTGTTGAATCCTAGTCTTGTGTCAAAGCTCAATTTTGTGTTAGGGATCGGTTATGTATTGAAGTTAATGACACGTCACAGTTACTTTTCTCATCGGGCTTTGGTTGTGCATTAGAGGTCAAAGCTCCAACATCCATAAAACTTCACTTTTCTTCAATAAATTCTTCTTTTTATTTATGAATATAAAAACATGAACTTTCTCAATAGTGTTTCTCACTCATTCACTTTCAGATTCTTTCTTTTCATCTTCTTTATCACTACTAGTCACAACTCCACTTCTAGTGACAATACTAATTTGAGGTTCCTCAGTCCTCCTTTTAGCAGTCATCATTTGGATATTCTATGTCGGTTGCTGATTCCTTTTTTCTATCATATTTGCCATAAGTACAGGACATTATTTAATTACATGGTCAAAGGATTTAGAGTACTTACATGTCGTTGTGGGGTTGTTGCAGTCTCTCACAAAATGAACTGGCTAGCCATAGTTATAGCAAATGATCTGTCCACATCCTCAACCAGCTCCACCATCTCGACCTCTTCCTTAGTAATCTCCATGACCACTGCATTGTCCATTTTCCTCATGTCCGTGCTCTTCTTTGTGCATTCTATAAGCTTCTGCACCGTGCCCCATCATTAGTTCATGAGCACAATAATAATTCTCATCATATCCTACTAATTTACAAAATTAGCAATATAGATTCCTCAGATTCTGTACATATTTTGTAACAAGTAATAGTATTTTGAACGATGTTGGCCTCTAGTCTTACATATTTTGCACCACACGCTAGATCCTACATTTAAGGGATCTGATGTCCCACCAGTCATGTAATTCCTGAAGATAGGGCATTGATTTTTAGAATGGCCCTCCGATCTGCACTTCGTACACCATACTTCTTCTCTAACTTCTTTTCTTTTATTGGTTTCTTATGTATGTAGGGTTAGTTTTGCCAACCACTTATGATTTTGTTGCATGCCTGCATTAATATCTCCTATAGGCAAAGCTTCCATTTTGATCGCAATCTGTAGAGCTTCAACTTGAATTTCTATCTTTTGTTGCATCAATGGAAATATGATATGTGGTAACAATGTAGCTATAAAAAATTCTTGATGTTGCTGCACAACTATTTCAAAGCTTACTTGATCCAATAACACCTTAAATCTTTGATCGAACTCCCAAACAGACTTAATAGGTTTCTATTTCATCTCTTTCAACTTGGTGATGCACTCCAACTCATACTTTGACTTCTTACACTCTCTTATCAGTGTTGTTTTAATATCTGCAATTTTTTTAAATTTTTATTATTATTATCTTTTTTCTGATTATTTTAATAATCTATATACCATGTCAATGCTCTATCTCAGAGCCTGGTAATGAGTTGCAATTTATTTATATTCGCATCATTGATCTACTTCATTGTCCATACATCTTCACAGAAAAGAAAAATAGTTCCAGATCCTCCAATGCAGTTCCTTTGAAAATGGGTTGCTTAATATCATGAGCCATACTTCTTCTTGGAGGGGGGAGGGGTATGAGTAAGGGGAGGAGGATGGGGGGTAGGACGGGTAGGGGGAGGGGGGAAGCCAAAAACACCTTGGATATTACTAGATGTTGGCCTCTGCGAACTCTCAAGCTGGAAGGGTGAATATTTTGAAGTTACCTAGGGCTTATCAGTGTGGTTTTCTTCTCTTTCGCTTTCAGATCCACTCAAAAGAGGACTATAATCAGTCTCTACGAAGGTCTTCGGGTCTTTTCCACGAGATATATTTCTAGTATTTACTCTATATCTCTTTCTACTTCATGTTACATTGATCTCTTTCTCATATTTACTCTCTCTTCTTCCAAACATAAGTAAACTAGCAATTTGATTGCATCCATAAAACGCCCTCTTCACACATAAGCATCTTAATCCAAAGTTTTAGATATTTTAAATACTTACCTCACCTTCCTTTGAAGAATCTTCTTTCCACTTCACTATAAGGCATGGTCAAGTCTACAACAAACTCAATAATGAATCCTCCCAAGATCCTATCAATCCAAAAATTGACAACCCTTGAATTCCTATTGTGAGTCCTCTTGAGTTGATGCATCAGTTCAGGAGTCCACACCATAGGTTCTTCACCCGTAAAACAATTCTTTCTTTCTGTCAACCTTGATATCCATTTGTACGTCTCAACATGAAAAGAACCGAATAAAATCTTGTATTGATCTGTAAAAATATACTATTGTAACCAAGATTTAGATGTAAGATGAGGGTTTTTGTTCTCTTGATCCACAAATTCTCACTCTTTCAGTTCTATCCATGTTATAGACATTTTTGTGCCTTATAGCTCTAAGCATGAAATGTCCATAAACCAAGGGATCCTAAGTCCCTAAAAGAGTTTTTCCTGCCCCTAAAGGAACAACGTCGACCAATTACAACTTCTCCCAGAAGTTCTCCACCAGAAACTGCTCAGAATCAGTCAAATTAGGATCATTTCAGCTGCTCCACTAGCTAGCTGCGTTGCATAGCACCCCAGTACACTAGCTAGGTGCGTTGCAACGCACCTAAATGCACTACCAGGGTGCGCTGAGTGGGAAATGACAAATGGCAGTGTCATTCGGCGAGGTGGACAGACAATGGAAGCTTCCAGAATCTTCCCCAATGACACTTGCCTCACTGAGTTCAACCAAGGATGAGAAAGAGGCTCTCAGTCTCCAAGTGGAAGCAAGAACTGATAGAGAGAAGCCACTAGTCAAATCATAAGTTGACTCATCGTCTTTGCATACATCTATATATGGATCCCTCATCCCAGAGATCCAGAGGCTGGAATTTTGTACATTGCAGAGAATTGTTGTTGGTTTTGAGATAGAGATCAGTGCATTGGGTGATTTATGCTTTGTTGGAGGTGAAGAGGGGATTCCTTTTCTGGGGGGTTGATGCTGGATCAGGAATCATCGGTTGTAACTCCTCCTGGATCTTCTTGTTATATCAATAAAACTATTTTAGTTTCTCCTACATGCTTGTGTATCAATGATGTTTTATTATATTTGCATGTTTAGCTTAAATCTGATCCTAAGCTATTTATGAATGTAAATCCATGTCTTTGTGTAGTTTTCCTCTTCTGTGATCTTGCAGGAACTTGGTGAAGCTGGGCAAGTAAGGGAGCAGGTAGCTGGAAGCTGTCAAAGAGGAGAGAGATTGGATCAAAGGGCTAGCGCAAGACACAGGTTGGTTCATCCTATTCCTCTTCGTTTATAGTTCATAAAGAAGAATACGAAAGTAGTTTTCCTTGTTTGTTTCTAAGGTACTGTCACACCTTAGTGGGATAGGGGCATTTTGAGTAGACACTTTTCCCGTTAACAAAATGGCAACTCCACTGGGGAGCGTGTCTAGTTAGTTTGTTTGTGTTTCTCTTGTTGTTTGTTTCATAAACACAGAAGTAGCAATCGAACTGCATTTGCCATCATCAAATGCAAAGTAGACACCTGCTACTTCAATCCATTCACTGGATTTGTTTATGATCTGAACAGCTGATTCACAAATGATCTGATTACCCTTTGTGATAGCTCTTAGACCTCCTTTAAATCCACCCTCTGATTGTGCATTACTGATTGCTTTTACTCGACCAAAATCCATAGATTAAACTGCAAACCGTGACCCAAAACCCAGATAGAAGTCTCGTTTCTGCCCCAGCGCAGGCTCTATGAAGAGATTCTGCATTTCAACGCAGTTCCCGAGAGGGCTACCTGCGCTGCAATTCAGTTTGTCTGTGTAACAGGTGCGCTGATCAGTCTAACCCTGTTCAGCTGAGGTTCTTTGTTTCATTTTTCAGTTTTGTCTTTGATTTTGCAGCTTGTGATCAGTGTGTGTCTGTTTAAAAACCCCTTTTCTTTGCCTTAATTCCGCCTCCTTTGTACAAAAAGATTGTACATGTTCTTTGTGTGTTTGTTACATCATTTACAGTTTTCCATTGAAAGAGTAGAATAGTCACACTGTCGTCCTTGGATTTAGATCTGTCGTAAGTGTCGATTTTGATCTTAGGAGAAAGTTTATTTGCTGTTGACAATCGATTATGCTTTTACTTTTGTCTTTGGTTTGAATTTGTCACTTTCTAGCGTCTAAACGAGTGTTTATTTCGAAATCATAAAGTGTCGTAATCTTCTCCACCTTTTGATTTCGAAAAGAAGCTTGTTTGTGTTTATCACTTGAAAGCAAATTCAGATTTGTACATCAACTTTCTTTTTAGGCATCAATATTAAGAAAGTGAAAACAAATACATGCATATGTGCATTTGCATATTGATAGTCTGTTTGGTTTGATTTAGGGAAAGTGCATTTACAGTGTGATCTTTGCTCTCTGAGAAAAGATTGTGTCTTTCTTTTCCCCTTGTAGCTAGGATTTTCATTGCTGAAAAGAGATAAAAGCTTGCTTATCATCTTTAGATTGCATTTTAGGAATTATATCTACATCTCGTGGTGATCCCAAAAGGCAAACTTCTAAGAAAGATCAACTTAAAATAAATTGAATGAATCTAACAACGCTTTGGAACTTAACACACAACATTTAGAGGTCTAGGCTAGAGACGTATTCCGGTGTCGTAAAGCCTGGTAACTGTTGTCCTCACTGATGGTTGGGTGATCCCTCCACTTTGAGACGATAAGTGCCAGTACGGACTTGTGCTCCCACGTATCGTCGAGTATATATTGGGAGACCCCTATAGGCTTAAAACCTTTTATCCATAGGAAGCCGTGTCAGCCGCCCTACTGATCACAATGCACCGAACACAGCATTCGAGAAGATTGACTGCCGTAACGTAAAAAGTATTCTGCAGTTTTGCGATTGGTTTGGTACTCCCGCTACCTAGATCTCCAGAGCAGTCCCTTTCGTTCCTTTTCAGACTCCTTAACGGAAAAGGTCCATCTAAGCACTTGTCACTTCAGGCTCATTAAAAATCGAAGGAGACTAGAGTCATCTTTTATTTTTTCTCGACTCTTTAAAATTGAAAAAACAAGTTGTGTCAAAGCGTCTTAAAATTTATTTTAAACGGAATATTCACCCCCTTTTCCTACGTTGATCTTAGGTTGAGAAAAATGGAGTCTACCAACCAAGGAATTCCCCTTGGTGGAAATCCTAGTCCCTTCTCCTCTTGGGGAGATGTTCGTGCACCCCATATGGCCACATTGTCGCTTCCAGGACTGACAATTGGCTTGCCAGTCTGGCTCTTCTCAACCAATGTCGTTTAGAACACCACTATTCCTGAACAATCGAATCAGCAATTAGGCGAGTCCAGAGTTGCCCACCAACCTTCTACTTCCTCTAATTCTTCCTCTCCTCCTTCATCTTCGCTTGATGGGGCTAGCAAAGCCAAAAGTCAAGTTCCTGAGGAGAAGAAGGAAAAGAAGAAGAAAGAGAAAAAGAAGAAGGAGCCAAAGGCGAATGGTGGAAAACGAGTGTCATCTAATGAAAATACACACACTGCACCGACCAGGCCTAAATCGTCATGTGTCATTTTCAAAGGAGACCACTTTCACAGAGATTGTCCTTACATCCCTCGGATACTAAGGGACTGGTCTCCTCGTTTGCACAATCCAGTGTCATCAACCTCTGATGATCATGTTGAAAGCACACCGTCAACTAGCGAAAGTGAAGCCCCAGGACAAAAAGGGAAAGCTAGATTTCCCTGTAAACTGTGCGAAGGCAATCATGCCGTCCATCGTTGTCCCTTCTTAGACGAAGCGAAAAGAGTTTTGGATGATCGTCCGGTTTCACCGTTACGACTTCTTCCTGGATATAAAAAACTCTTGCCCAGTCCGTCGCTAATTGAGAATCCAGCTGGCCCACTCAAGTGGTCGGCTGAAGCGCCTATCGTCGAAGATAAACCATCTGAATCTATACCAGACGAAAGTCAAAAGGTCGAGGTGGAAGTTGACCCAGTCTTGCCTTCAGAGGTTTTATCTTCGGATGATACAGTCACTGAAGAGAACAAGGATGACACCGTCCAAATTCTCTTCATCAACACAGACTCCGACGAACATGGGGGCAGTTTACCCATTCCCTTACCGCAGGAGGGAAGTTCGTCAGAGCCATACCCGGCCGTCTGCTCAGTCCCACCACCAAGCAACCTAGTTGTCTCCTTCGACTGGAATGAACTAGGCATACCCCGTTTACCAGCAAGCATACCATTCCGAATTATCGTTCAAATATATAGAAAGGTCATGGCTGGTACCATCATAGATGAGGGGGCTTCTGTGAGTATCCTTTCCTCTATTGCTTGGAAAGCGCTTGGTTCGCCACCGCTGTTGCCTGAGATGAGAAATCTGACAGGCTTTGATAAAGGAACCAGTCTACCTTTAGGGATCCTTCCCAATGTGCCCATAACATTGAGAAGGAAGACAGTTCAAATGAACGTAATAGTAGTTCAAGGACCCTTGGATTATAACTTACTCCTTGGACGAGACTATATTTATTGCATGGGAGCCATCGTCTCCTCACTCTTTAGAGTAATTTGTTTTCCGCACGAAGGAAGAGTGGTCAAGCTCGTGGACCAACTTTCATTTCCTGGATCACGCATAGCAAATAGTCATATACCATCCCTAAATGGTCTCTCCACGCAAGAAATGTCTCAATCTCTAGTCCATCCTCCCGATGAGCGTGAGTAATTCAGAGGGATATGACTGAAACCCAGGGGGCATGCGTCCTGGTCTGCTTCGGCAGGAAAAATTCGGGTATAGGGTAGGTTTCTGCGGGAGAATATGACTAGTTTGTACCCCGTCCGTCGGTGGAAAAGGGGTTATTCTAGAACAAGATTCTTTTGTCAAAGTTATGTGAGTTGATAGAACAGAGTCACTCACCTTTGTTTATCTCGGTAGACATCGCCGAAGAAGTGTTTTGTTTGCACTGCGAATCGAGCAATCTTTGGGTAACCTGTAAGAGGTAGTACCCTTCCTGATAAAACGAATGTTTTGTCAGCTCGAATAAAGGGTGACCCTTCCTGATAAAACGAATGTTTTGTCAGCTCGAATAGAGGGAGACCTCGAAACTCTATTTTATACCTGGGGGCATGCAAACCTTTTGGAGTGCAAGCGAGGGGCGACTATTTATTTTTTTTAATTTTTAGGACCTCTAACCCTTTAAACTCGTAGGATTAGTTGTCACCTAACTTGCATAAAGAAAGGATGTGGGGCAAAAATCTAAAAGTTGCCGTTTTTATATGAGACATTCTTATCATATGATTGGATTAATCGAGCAGTTTTAGCACATAGTTCAAGCTCGTTAAAAAATAAACATAAGACATGAGCAAGTGTTTCCACCCGCGTTTAAGCTCATTAAAAAATGAACTATTCCCCGGTAAATAACCACCGTGAATGAAGCATTTCAGCCATTAAAGCCTTGGTCGTGTTTGCACCGTCACCTCCACTTTTCCATTGGCCGATCATTCACATCCATTTGATTGTTTACACATTTTGAGGAACAGCTACGAAGAGTGATTTCACTAGCCATCCTTGTGACACTGCCGTGATTGGAAAATTCCAACCCTTACCTGGAATCAGCTGCTACCCATTTTATCACTCATTCCTCAAAAGACGAGTCTTCTTTAAGCTCTTTTCAACTGACTCGTAAAATATGAAAAGATTGCCGAGTTTTGGCCTTCCAACTCGTTAAAGCGACTGGAAGTGCTATCCCTCCTCTAGATTTTAATATTTTTGGACCTGAGGGATTATTGCACAAAAAGATCGAGCGCATGTTTTGTTCGGCTCGTTAAAACTATCGAAAATTCATCCCTTATGTATTGTTTTATACTATTTCGGACTTAAGGGATTAGAGGACGAAAAAGGAACTTCGGAGTTACCTTTACGTACCTTTTCAGACTCTCTAAAAATGAAAAGGACCGAGTTATCTTTGTCGTTAAACTCGTTAAAAAGATTAATAGCGACAAACTTGTCTTTAGACGAGAACGAGTTTCACTATCGCTAGGCTCGTTAAAACATAGCAATGGGTTTGCCCGAAGGGCAAATTATAGAACAAGCATATGTTATCCTCCTCAAGCTTGACAAAAATAAAGAGGTATTGGTCAGCAATGACTGGGGAAAAATTGGGAAGAAACTCAAAGAATCTTTATTGGTAGCAAGTCGCTCTTGAACTTCCACTCCGTGCTTGAGTCGGGTTGGGTTGTTTCATTCACCGGTCACATCACCATGGTCACGCCATACCATCCACATTTGGGGTAAATGCTACCAATCCATCACATAAGTGTCGCCGACATGTTCAAGAGAAGTCATCCAGAGAAGTCACCCGTGTCCCATCCACTACCATACATTATACTTCATTCCTTCATGGCCGCCATCCTGAACCATATATCATCAGATCGTTTTCACCTCCATCAAAATCATTTGCTCCGTTCTGTGTCATTGATGTGGGATTCATCAAGGCCCTCCTTTGACGGATCGCTTCTTGTCGACATCAGCTCATTATCCAAGAAGTTGATCTAGGAACACCCCATTCAGTACTTTGAAGCTTGCATGCCTCAATGGAAAGTTTCTCACTTCCAGCGATAGGTATACATCAATGACCTTCGACCGAAAGATTTTGCGTGGTGTTCGACGCCAAGTCCTTTATTCACACCACGTGAATTGTACTGCAGTACCTTGAGGGTCATCATCATTATCGGTGATTCCTCTCGCGCTTGTTAACAGTTTACATCATTGACTGGTAATCAAGCGATGTCTTTCCATGTTCGACTTCAAAACATTTCTCACATGGATCGACTTGTACTTCGAGTGAAGATCGGACGAGATTGAAGACCCCGGATCTAGTTTCATCCATCCGGGCTACGATATATATTCAGGAAAAATAAATACATTGACATGTACAGCATTGCAGCACAGATAATCATCCTACCAAAAGGATGATGACTTCATCAGAATCATCAGTCTACCATCAGACGGCTGTTTGTCCTGTGTACATAAAAATTAATTTATAAAGCTGAGCATGGGAATGCCCGCCTCAGCTAGATCATGAAAACAGTATGAAGATAATGTATTGTATTGTATCTTATTACAGGTCTCCTCCCAGCACTGAAAGAACTTCGGATCCTCCTAATAAAGAATTTCACCCGATAAACGGCCTCATACTTTAGGGGGAAACTGTTATAGACATTTTTGTGCCTTACAGCTCTAAGCATGAATTGTCCATAAACCAAGGGATCCTAAGTCCCTAAAAGAGTTGTTCCTGCCCCTAAAGGAACAAGGTCAACCAATTAGAGCTTCTCCCAGAAGTTCTCCACCAGAAACTGCTCAGAATCAATCAAATCAGGATCATTTCAGCTGCTCCACTAGCTAGCTGCGTTGCATAGCACCCCAGTACACTAGCTAGGTGCGTTGCAACGCACCTAAATGCACTACCAGGGTGCGCTGAGCGGGAAATGACAAATGGCAGTGTCATTCCGCGAGGTGGACAGACAATGGAAGCTTCCAGAATCTTCCCCAATGACACTTGCCTCACTGAGTTCGACCAAGGATGAGTAAGAGGCTCTTAGTCTCCAAGTGGAAGCAACAAATGACAAAGAGAAGCCACTAGTCAAATCATAAGCTAACTCATCCTCTTTGCATACATCTATATATGGATCCCTCATCCCAGAGATTCGGAGGCTGGAATTTTGTACATTGCAGAGAATTGCTGTTGGTTTTGAGATAGAGATCAATGCATTGGGTGATTTATGCTTTGTTGGAGGTGAAGAGGGGATTCCTTTGCTGGGGGGTTGATCCTGGATCAGGAATCATCGGTTGTAACTCCTCCTGGATCTTCCTGTGATATCAATAAAACTATTTGAGTTTCTCCTACATGCTTGTGTATCAATGATGTTTTGTTATATTTGCATGTTTAGCTTAAATCTGATCCTAAGCTATTTATGAATGTAAATCCATGTCTTTGTGTAGTTTTCCTCTTCTGTGATCTTGCAGGAACTTGGTGAAGTTGGGCAAGTAAGGGAGCAGGTAGCTGGAAGCTGTCAAAGAGGAGAGAGATTGGATCAAAGGGCTAGCGCAAGACACAGGTTGGTTCATCCTATTCCTCTTCGTTTATAGTTCATAAAGAAGAATACGAAAGTAGTTTTCCTTGTTTGTTTCTAAGGTACTGTCACACCTTAGTGGGATAGGGGCGTTCTGAGTAGACACTTTTCCCGTTAACAATCCAGTATTGAATCTCCTTCTCTGATGGGTACCACATCCACATATCCCTCAAACAGATGTTGATCCCGACAACGAAACCATTTGTTGGCTTGATTTGGGCTAACCTAGGTTTAATCTATATCGCAGCCCAACAAAACCCTTGATCATTGGCCCTTTCGGCAATGACCTGCAAGCAGATTGTTGTCTCACACGAAGTTACTATGGGAGGATGTAGAACCAAGTTTCTGTAGCCTTGAGGGACTAGGAGGTGTGGTATTATTATGTTATCTTATTATTAGAAATTATAAATCCCTTTGCCGCATTAGATTAATCAATTAAGCATTCCATATAAAATGATAACCTATGATTGTGATGAAGTAAAATGCAACTGTAATAACTACTACTCTACAACAGATAATAAGCAAATATACACATAAAAACACCAAATTAACATGGTTGACCCCAGTGTAGGGCTACTTCCAGAAGAACTATTGCTTACTATAATGAATCTTTGAATAACAACGAGTTCTTGGTCTGTGCACTTAGCTGCAGACTCTTCCCTATGCCTCTATGCACTGAGTTGCAGAGCCTCTCCTTTGCTACCAAATTATAGATAACAATAATTCACGCATAACACTTATATGGATAAAAACTACTTGATACCTCTTCTTATTATCTCACCCTACATATAATATTGCATTGTAGGGTAACATCATCAAAATACCATGGTCAAAATACAATTGACTCTTTAAAACAAGCAACTATGGCCCCAAAACCCTTTGATCCCTTAGAAAGTCGCGTACTTTTACAAAAAGGAGGGGCTTCGACCAACCCTGAAGTCCTTACGAAACCACACGGTATAAATGTGCTCTGCTGCATGCTCCACTCCGCTACGTGCTCCGCCCCACAATATGTGGACTCTTTGCTAAAATTTAGGCCAAGTTGGGTCGTGCCCAATAGAAAGACCATCTACCCCCCATGATAAACTACTGTCCAAACATGGCTTAAAAAAAGCCCCAATCAAGAATAAAATCAAGCTCAATAACCAACAAAGGATCCCACTCTCTCATTATAGTAGGTTGATCCAGGTAGATCCACTAGGTTTCACTTAGGGAATATCTTAATTATATAGTCAAGGAAACTCTTTCTTGCTCAAGAAAGGAAAATAGGTGCAAGAGGAAGGTTACAAGGAGTTAGTTGAATACTAGCATAAATGTGTTACTTCTCAAACGAAAACACAAAGTCTCACCAAAAACCTCTCTTTTATAAGACAAAATATAGTTCACATTAGTTGGCAAGAGAAACCATTACCATACAATTTTATGATTCAAGATTTAGCCTAAGTATTGTTCATGAATATTTCTAGAATCACTTGCAGGAATAATTCAAATAAAAAATATAGGATTTTCTCTTAGGAATAATTTTGAAACAAATATTTTTGGATTTTCTCTAAGGAAAATTTACAAATAAATTTATTTTAAATTTAAATTGGACTTGAAAGGATACTCCTTGATTTCTTTTCTAATTATAATGGATTAACTCTAGTCAAACAATTTGGAGGACCAATTTTGAGAGTAGGTCTAAGCCATTGTCTTAATCTCCCTACCATGTGGTTCTCTAGCTTTGAAGATTCTACCATTAGTAGAAAATGGTGGATTAGAGAAGAAATCATGTTTCCATTCCCAGAAGTGTGTCTTCCTCACTAAATCATTAACCAAGCTACAAAATCTATACTAATAAGGTAAGATATATCTTCCAACAATGACAAATAAAATGACAAGGGGAAAAGATTGTTTAAGTATGCAACTATAATTTCCTCCTTTATCATTAGACAGATCTTGAAAATTTTGTGAGGGGCACAAGTGATATTTCAAATATATAGTTTAATAGAACAGTGATGACTATTCCGAGAAACCAGTTTTCTTTAATTGGGATGATAGTGTCCTTAAACTATGTATTCTACATGGAGTAAGTGAGAAAATGTGGCATTATGAATTACTAAGTACTAATGGTTTGACATTAACATATGTTGTATGAATCCATGTGGAGGAAGATAGATGGGAGGAAACCACAATATGTTAGTACAATATGATTATAATGCATGCAATGAAACCACACCATGTTGTATATAACTTTATACACAATAATAATAATAATAATAATAAATATCATTATTATTAGTAATTTTATTTCATTTGAATGATATAGATATAAAGAAAATGTTTAGGACCACTGGATTCCTCCTCCAAGTTCTCCTAGACTCCTTGTGTTAATTTGTATTCCACACCATAACCCTTGTTGGTTATGTGTCTACCAACCCCCCCGCCCCCTCCTTAATTTGAATGAGTGTATGTGAGTCCTAGTAGACAGATGATGACACTTGCTAAGGGTTAGATGCGATCTTTGAATCTCATGACTTGAGGAAGATCTAAACCAAATGGGTAATAAAAGTAGAATTCTTTTAAGAAATTGTTGTTTAAGTGTGACCACTAACTCTACAACTTAGCTCTAACACTTAGTTCTTCTAAAACATTTCAAAATTTTGCTAGAAGTTGATGTATTTTTTTATTAGTAGTGCTCACAGATGGAAATTTGAATATGACTGCAAACTATTGGAGGATGCTTTTAGGGCTTAGAAATTCCCAAAACATTTCTAATTTATCCTGGGGATGATCTCTTATGTTAAGTGGAAGTTCTCTAAATTTGAATATGACCATAAACTAATATCGCTTAAAAAATAACTGAAAAATGAAACACACAGATGGTTTTGCTTTTGGCTACAACATTAATTCTAACTTGAGGTTTGAGACACTAGTTCTGCTTGTGGATTAGGCTCACATGTACATGTTTGATTCATAGGTATTCAAAACAATAAGCCTTTTTGTCAATGGATTTTATCATTCCTCCACATTATTATTGATTATGTATGAAACATGCATGTATCCTTTGAATAGTAGCTAAGAAAGCGATAGTCAAAATCGATAATATATGTGCATCTATTGTTGTAAATATTATGATAATCCTTAACCCTAGTCTCTTGAGAAAAAATATTTTGACATGTGCTAAAATAAAGTATATTCTTAAGCCATGCTCGTGTCTGTATTTTTTACATAGATACCATTTTTTACATACAAACCTAGAGAGAGTGCTCATGAAAGTACGATTTTTTCTATTCAATTGATAATTCAATTTTTTTGGTGGTAGGGAATAATTGTCATCCTTTGTAACATTTTTCAAGGTTCATTTTTTAAGAAGGCAAAGACATATCAATCCCATGTAGTTCTCCATGAGTCTCCTTGAATTTCACCATCATGGGCTTAATAATAAACATTTTCGTAGCTATTTTCGTGGTTGTTTCACTATGGAAGTCAAAATATCAATAAACTAATGACCATGACTGAGAATGGGAGCACACTATGTCATAGAGCATGCCATTGATTCCATATATAACTCAAAAATAATTAGTGGCCCTTATATTTAAGGTTTTTTTGGGCTTATTTTGCAGAAGACAATCTAAATTATGTGATTTGTCTCCGAAATGGTGCCAAATTCAACCCTATTTCTCCAAGGAAAATCCAAATTCCTTGTATAATAGTAGAGATCACTAGCTATAGAAAACACTATGCTTGAATTATGGATCTAAGTGATGTGCGATTGATATAGAAAGTGGCTACTGTGACAAGCAAACTAATTGGTTAAGAATGTAAAGAATGGATATGATAATGAGGATTCCTCGAATGATAAAGAGAAACCTTCTACTATCTTTGTCAATCGTGACAAGGGAAATGAAATTCCCTTTGCCACTCATGAGCTCCATCAAGAAGGTAAAAAATGATGCATTGTTGTCGAACCTAACTATCTCGAATAGAATGGTTGCATAGAAGGTGATGTCATTGATAACAAAGAGCCACTGGAAGATATTACTAGAAAATAAACACGTTGAGACAAGTACCTTAGAACTAGGTACATAAAAACAAATGATTGTGGATAGAGATAAGGGAATTTCAAATATGTAGACAAATGTAACCATGGAGGTGAGGTGCAATAAATAGCAATAAACACATAATAGTAGACAAAATGCCAAACCTGGTAAGGAAGATGTGAAAAGATTTAAAGAGCACCTAAGTTTAAAGCTAGTGACTTAAATTGATGGCTTTGATTAGAATGTCTCTTTGTAAAAAAAGAAGAAGAAAAGAATATAAATACATTGCATTTCATTAGAATAATATAGATATAAATACAATGTATACAACTATTGACTTCATATTCTACACCATAACCTTTACCGATAAAACATTTAACATAATTTAATTTTAAAGTTATAACCAAAACAATTACCAAATTAATGTACATACTCTACTTCATTCAAAAGAAATTTTATAAACTCCTTAAAAAAATACATATTCCTAATATTAATGGATTACAATCACAATATATATAATAACAACCTATTAAATATATATATATATATATATATATATATATATTTCAAAATAATAATAATAATAATAATAATATTTAAAAGTAATAAAATTAATTAATTTTAAAATCAACTTTCAAAAGTTTATAATTTTTCAAAAAAGCTTGTAATTTTCCACACAAATCTAAAGCTTAATAAAATAAAAACAGCCTTAATGCTACAAGATAAATCCGTTGAACAAATAATGATATACGATGCATTTGAAATTACAATAGAGTTGTATGCATAAAGGTATTGCGAACCTTCTATAAAACACTTTCAAGGGATGTCATGCACAAGGTCTATGGGGAGAAGGTTTGTGAAATCAGTGGGTGGTTCTCAAAATCCAATTACAAATAGCAGTTTATGCAATCATGTTTATGCCGCTCTGTTGGAATTGATGTGATCCATATTATTATGTTTCTTTCTACATTTATTCGAATTATAGAATGCTTCTCCCATCTCTGAGCTAACTCTTCAATTGTTATAAATTGTTGTGCAATGTATTGGATTGGAATGAACAAATTTTTTAGTTCTTTTTACTGTTCTGAATAATTCTATCAAATGATCAAATATTCATTTTTTTTCTTGAAGTAAAAAAATGATGAACACAAATGATTAGTTGTTATAGGTCCTATTTCTCAAAAAATAATTAAAAAAGTTAAAGACCTATTTCTGAACAGATAATTAATAAGTGCTAATGGGAAGTATTAGAGGACTCGACGAAATTAGTAGTATTATACGGAAACAGATCAAACAATATAACAACGAAGTAAGAGTTCGTAATCTTGGCACCTTACTTCAAGTAAGAGATGGCATTGCTGTAAGTACTACTATACCTTTGACCAAAAAATATGGAAGGGCTTACATTAGATTTAGGGATAATGAGGCTCGAACTGATGACTTCCGCCATGTCAAGGTGACACTCTACCGCTGAGTTATATCCCTTCCTAGTCACACGCAGGATCCTCATAATTTGATTATTATGGATAAGATTTCATTGTGGAATATCACGTCGTTTTGGTTTATGGGAATAGAGGGAGATAACGTTAATTCGAATGATTAGTCTGTAGTTTTTCTTAATATAAAAATAAGTTCAGTTTTAACCTTCCTTTTTAAGAAATATAAAGTAAAGTTTAATTTTATTTTATTTTTGTTTATTAGTTTGTCTGGGATATTTAGAGTTAATTATTTTTGGTAGTGAGGGCATATTAGCCATTTTGCACTGGCTAACCCAATTCATGATATAAATGGCTTTTTTTCATATTTTAAATTAACCATTTATACATATTAAAAAAAGATTAAAGAAATTATTTATCATTAAAAATTTATATTTAATAAATTATATAAATAATTTAAAATATATTAAAATTTGTATTTACTGAATAAAATTGAGTGTTAAAATTCTTTTTGATCCCAGCTGGTGCTGGGAGGTCTGCTATTGTGTTCAGGCTATATGCTCTGTTCAGACTCATCCTATGGATTATATTTCATATGTCCTCATATTTTGTATGGATGCTCTATTATACAGACTCATTATAATACAATTCAGCTTTTCTTTTTGAAAAAAAAAAATTTGATTAATTACAAAATTAAGATTTGATAAACTTTTAAAACCATCTCATATAATTAATTCTCCCAACAAAAATAAAATCTAATCACACATTTTTTAATTACATAATATGTTTTTATTCTTCAAAATTAAATTTTAAATACATACAAAAATTAATTCCATAAATGATCTGTGAAACGCTCAAATTAAATAAGATTCATGCATAAAAGTCATGATTCGAACACAATCCTAGGAAATTTCAGAGACTTAATTGAACTAGGCGGCATAAAATTTTAACTCGAACAATTTGTTTAACTTTAATAAAAAGAGAGAATTCCAAAATCTCCACATTTTAAGTAATCCATAAACTACTATCCCGACACATGAACTAACTGTTAAAACTCGATTGAATCAAAATTATGATAGTTATATCTTAAATGCCGAATTTTCTGGTGGACTTAAGAGGATTGATCTCTTAATCGTTTTCAATGCTGCATTGCGACACGTTTTTAATGATGACTTTGCCTTGGTTACCATCTTACTACATTTTCAAAAAGTCAATATTCTGATATGTGTGGTTACAGTTGCCTATGGACTGGACTGGATCAAACACTTACAGTCATTAGTGTCTGCGTTGAAAGCTGAAATAGTCTATTAATTGGAACGTGTGGAATTGCAGTCTATAGAAATATTTGACCGCGTGACAGTTGACTACAGAAACCTTGACAGCGCGAGTGCGTTGACATTAACAACTGTGCAGCAAGAGAAACTATATAGTCATAGACGCTAAGCTTCAATTTATCTCGTCGATCTGAATAATTCGCTGTATTGATACCAAGCCTGCCCTGATGTGTCGTCGACCTGAATAGCTGGTTATCTCGCTGTATTGATACCAACGTTACTATGTTAAGCTTCAATAACCCACCACATGATTGTTCGGAGGTGGAGGTGCCTTCATACTTCAGGTGCCCCATATCGATGGAGCTTATGAGAGACCCCGTAACCGTTTCCACCGGCATGACGTATGATCGGGAAAGCATAGAGCACTGGATTTTTTCGTGCAACAAGAAAACATGTCCTGCTACCATGCAGCCGCTAGAGAATTTCGATTTAACTCCCAACCACATGCTGCGTCGCCTCATTAAAGGATGGTGCGTTGCAAACAGCTCCAAGGGCGTAGAGCAAATCACCACTCCCCGGGCGCCCGTCGACTCTGATCAAATCTCCGTGTTACTTCAAGCTGCACTCAGATCTCCAGCAGTCGAAGGCATCAGTGCATTGAAAAAATTGCGGTCCATTGCGCGGGAGAGCGAGGGAAACAGAAGGTGCATGGCGGCGGCCGGTTCGAGTATCGTTCTTGCATCTCTGATCAATTCGTCTTGCTGCGACGAGATTGGCAATGAAAAGTTCAGGGCTTGTGAAGAAACTTTGGGTATATTGCATCTGCTTCCTATGACTCAGGAAACTGCAAGATCTTTGTCAGAGGCAGCGTGCATTAGGTCCATGGCCTTTGTCTTGCATAAGGGAAACAATGAAGCTAGACTTCACGCGGTCGTTTTATTGCAGAAGGTTTCCACTTGGATATCTGATTGGGAATTTATTGGCAGGGAAAAGATTGATATTTTCCAAAGTCTCATAGAGATCATAAAGGGTGAATCCTGCCATCAGGGAATCGTGGCAGCCTTGGTTGTCCTCAGAGCAATATGTAAAAGGTCCAGAAAGAACAGATTAATGGCTATAGAGGCAGGCACAGTATTTTGTCTGATTGAATTACTTCCAGAGGCCGAGAAGCCCGAGTGTGAAAAGATATTAGATCTGTTGGACATGCTAGTGGACTACGCAGAGGGAAGGGCTGCCATGGCTGATCACGCGATGGGCATTGCTGTAGTCTCCAAGAAGATTATTAGGGTTTCAGAAATTGCCACTCAGAAAGCAGTTCGAATTCTTTGGTCGCTTTGCATATATTCTTCAACTCCGTCGATTCTTCGGGAGGTGCTTCAGTGTGGAGCTGTGTCTAAACTTTGCATGCTTCAACAACTCAGTTGCGCAGAGAAAACGAAGCAGAAGGCGAAGGAGGTATTGAGATTGCATGCAAACACTTTTAGAGTCTCCCCTTGTCTTCCGTACATAATGAGAACTATCATGCACAGTTTCGAAATTTGATCCGATACACCCAAGCAATTAAACAAAAGGATGGCTTGAAAAAAGGAGGCATTTTCGTTGTTATGTCAATTTTATAGAATGGGTTGGACATTAATAGTGTTACTTTGAAAAAAGACAGAGAAACTTGCCGGCCCATAGAGATTCGATGCGTATGAGCATCGTTATTGTTATAGTCATGTATATAGGCATTCCTATTTCGAAGAGGGAGAGTGCAAGATTAAATGCTATGGATATTTCAGATAGTAATGATCGTTTTGGGAAGATATTTGATTATTATGAGATTATTGACGAATAATATCTTTAGCCAACGAAGTTGTTAACAAGGTCAGTGGAGAGTGATATCTATTTACATTATGAAAACTTAGTCATCATCCTCTTACCAAAAGAAATTGTAAAATGATATTATCATTTACACACTAAAAATTTCGACAGCACAAAAATATATGTTACAAATTATTGAAAAAAAAGCATTTATTAATATAAAAGGATATGAAAATAATATTGTTCTTTCACAACATTATATCCATTATTTTTTCACAACATTATATTGATTGAGTATGCATATAATGTAAATACGTCAACATTTATCATTTTACTTACTAAAACATTTATCATTTTACTTGCTGAAATTAAATTCCATTGAGAAAAAAATTATTCCTTCCTCCAAAATACCCTAAATAACCTCAATTAACAAAATATTAAAATAAGTGATTTAACAATGGAGAATTTCCAAGATGGTAATGGGCTTCATATCACGTAAATGTCATTCACCAGCTTGACCTGATGCTTGATGGTCTCGTATTGCTGGCCGCTAGTTCCCCGCTGTGCGTCTATGCCCCTCTAGTGGGATTGACCCTTCTAGCCGGTGCCAGTGGTTCAGTGTTGGCCGTGTCTCCTGCGGCCTGACTGACCATTTCTTGCTCCCTCGGCTCCTCTACTCGGTCTCAGTCACTTATTGGATTGGCATCGTTCGAACCGTTTGGCTGGTGGGTGGGTTCCGTGGATTGACTCCACCTTCTTCAGTCGGTCCCCTTTCCTGCTTTCGTTGCTGCCTCTGGCTTGGTCTGTCATTGTCCTGGGCTCTGCAGTCACCCGCCCTATTGGTTCCTGGATAGGGGGGAATTCCTTCGCCTTCTCTGGAAGTTTCGTTCTAGGCGGAAATCGAAGCTTCCAATACTCTGGTGGCCTCTGCCCTTACGTTCAACAAGTAGGGGGGTTCTATTTTTTTGAAGAAAGATGACGAGATCCCTAAGATTGAAATCTGTTCCCCATAAACCCGCTCAAGGGCTCTGATGCTTGTAGACGGAGGTCTGTTGGGGAGTTCATGGACCTTTGGGCCCCCTCATATGGTTAAGGTCTGGGTTGAGAAGAACTGGAATCATGTGATCAAGGGTGTTGTAATTTTCTCAATATGTGGCAAAGGTTTCTAAAACATTTATTTTGAGAATCTTTTGGATCGAGACTTAGTGTTCAGGAGCGGTCTGTATTTTATGGGAGCCTAGGGGCTCTCTCTGGATCGATAGAGTCCTAGTTTCAACCTTGAATGTGATGTTCCATATTCAATTCCGGTCTGGGTGAAACTCCCTTACCTCCCCTGCATTGCTGGAATGATGCGACTTTCAAGCTTGTTGGCAGCTGTTTGGGGAGGAATATTGACTGCTCTGAGCCTAAATATGGCATTTTCTCTTATTCTTGGATCTATGTGGAGGTGGATTTAGAAAAGAATCTCCTGGCGGTAGTCAACCTCTGTATGGATAGCTAGAGGCATGTGCAAGAGGTTGATTATGATCAGTTACCCTTCAAGTGCAAGTTGTGTCAATAATATGGACACTTTGCAAAAGACTAACCTAAAAGTGGAGAATGTGCAGAGAAGCTTTATGGGGATCCTAAAGATCAATGGATGTAGGTTAAGCATCGCAAGTCCTTGAAGTTTCCACCTCTCACCAACACCCCAGGTTCAGTTCAAGCCAACATGGGAGTGGATTTGCCCCGCTCCCACCCCCCACTCCCCCAAAGCTCGTCGGTTCAGGGCAGTCTCGGTTTGGAATCTAAGAATAAATTTGGAATATTGGGCTCTGTGGCTGGGACCAAAGGTCCAGATCTCCCCGAGCCTCCCCGCTCCTTTCCGAGGGCCTATTTTCGTCATTCTGCCCCCTAAGGCCACACCCCCAAAGGGCACAAGGACTCTAGTTCAAGTCCTAACACCTACAATAGTTTCGAGGATTCATGAGATTAAGAGGAGGAAAAGGAAGGCTTCTTAACCTCCTCTGAAGGTAAGGGACCTACTGTGCAGCTGAACTTGGCTGACGACAAATCAAAGGGGAGAAGGAAAACGAAACCTATCATAAAAGAGAATAAATGAGGATGAAAAACAAACCAAGAAGTCAGAAGGGAAAAAAAAGAAATAATTAGGAGTCTAGCACACTATACCACGTCAGCTACCAAATCTAAGAAACAAAGGAGGTGGGGCGGAAAATGGAAACAACATGGGCCTTATCAATGGGGCAGGGGACACCAAAAAGTGATTACTAAATATTATGTCTTGGAATTGTAGGGGTTTGGGTTTAGTAAAAAGAATCACAGAACCAAAATCCCTCATCTATAAAGAAAGACCAGAAGTCACCCTCCTACAGGAAACCAAGATGGACGAGGAGTCTATCAACTCTATTAAACATAAGTTTTGGAACAGTAGCAAGATGGAAATAGTCAGTTCAAGAAGAGCGTCTGGAGGCCTTGGTATGTTATGGAATCTTAAAAAGCTAAATCTCGTGAGTACTCTAAAAACAACCCATTGGATAACAACTATTTTTAATACTGAGAAACAACAACTCTTCATAGTGATCAATGTGTACATGCCTATCCACTTTCGGGAAAAGAAAGTTTCCTTCTCATGGAAATGAGAGCTACAAAGTTCGGGAATAACTACACTATTGGGGGAGACTTCAATACCACAATGGGAAATCACGAAAAATGAGGGGACTCCATTATTCATGATGCCCAATAGGAATACATGGTGGACCTCATCCTAGCCTTGAACCTATATGATTTCAAACCTCAAAAATTGTTTTGCACCTGGACTAACAAAAGAGTGGGTCCAAACCATATAACAACTCGTTTGGATTGGTTCCTTGTTGTCAACAATATCCTGACTCTGAATTACATCGTTAAATCCTCCATCCTCTCATGGGTACGATCAGATCATTGACCGATTGGCCTAGATATCTCCCTGCCTTTGGATTTGGGCACTATTCCCTTCGATTACTCCCCCCAGTGGATGGAAGTTCCTGATTTCTTAGAGATGGTCACCATCTCCTGGTCGAGATGGATTGATGGATGCCCAATTACTATATGGGAGGCTAATATTGACAAACTTAAAGGAGACATGAAAGCTTGGCTCAAAGAAAACAAATCAGAAAGATAGTTCAATATCAAAAATATGGAAGAAAAAATGGAAGCAATCCAAGGGAGAATGGAAACCATGTCAGTTCGGGAATTAGATATACAAAAGGAAGTTGAAACCTTCAAGAGCCTACACACAACTCTCATAAAGGAAGAGGAGTACTAGAGACTAAAATCAAGAAATAACTAGCTTAAGGCAGGGGATAGGCATACTAAGTTCTTTCACAAACAAGCCAAGTTTAGAGAATCGAAAAACAATATTACTCAGATTACTCATGGGGAGACGATCATCAATAAATTTGAAGAAATTAAAAGAGATGCAACAGAGCACTATTAAAATATGTACTCTAAGGATCATACATGGGATTTAGACAACAAAGACTTGCTTCTCGACGACATTCCCCACTTAGAGTCAGAGGAGTGTAATATCTCTTTGACTACTCCTCCAACAGAGGAGGAGATCCGAAAAGTAATCTTCTCCTTCCCCCTTGATAAGGCATCGGGTCTGAATGGTTTATCGATGATATTTTTCCACTCCTTCTGGGATGTTATAAATAAGGACCTGTGCAAGTTGGTGGGATACGCCTTTAAACGATGTGATATGGGGAGTGACATAAATTATTCCTTTCTAGCTTTAATCCCTAAAGAATCGAGCCCCTCCTCATTCTCTAGATTTCACCCGATTTCCTTCTGCAATGTCTCTTATAAGATCTTTTCAAAGTTGCTAGCTTATCGTCTCAAGTTGCTATTGCCCCTCTTAATCTTTGAAAACTAGGGGGGTTTTGTCCTGTTGATGCCTCGAAAATTGCTACATTGACATCGAGGAAAGCCACCCGGTCTGGACCTTAAAGGCAGCTCATTTTCCGTTTGATGTGGTGACTCCGACTAGATATAATGGGACCAATTTCCCAATGATTTGTAAATAGGATGGATAAGTGATTGATTTTCTATTATCTAGGGGTAATGATGGATGATTTATTCTAAAAGTGAAACAATATAAATAACTAATATATCCCGAGAAATTTCTCTCTTAGTGCAACTTTTGGTGATTCTTATTAACAAGTAGACATATAGATGACTCCACTTATGAACAAGAATATTCATTCATATGATAATTACTTTGTTCAAGTAGTTGAACAAAGTAATAATTAAAACATTATTACACTATTCTTTATATACCATTGACATAAATATGAATAAATAGTAGCAACCCTTAAACATTCAATAGTGATAAGCCAAAGGACTGTTGTGAAAGCACATACATATATCAATGATAGAAAAAATGAATAAACGCTGATTCATATAAAAGAATAAAACACAGACATAGATAGTAGAACCATATGTAATTTGAATCCCCTTTGATATCAATTGCATTCAGATTCCGCCTTTCAACTTGGAAATACTCTTACAAAAAGTAATAGTGCATATTCCATAAAAATACTCGTCATTAAAACTCATAATTCAGGTCTAGTCTTCATAAAAAATATATATATTAGAAGCACAATAGTGAAACTCCCGATCTAAGTCTTAATACAAAATTTGAGGACCCTTTCTAAAAACATGAAAGGATCTATAAATACTTTCCAAAACTAACTAGCTATAAAATAAAAAAGCTGTGAGCTGGTATAACCAAATCATAAATATATGAAAATCTCCCCGAAATAGACATGCTTGCAGTCAGTAAGAATGACTCATTGTTTCGGCTGACTATCCTTTGGCTTGCACTGGCATATGGCGAGCATCGGTTGCAGTTCTAGAGGGTGACTCATATGTGAATGTAGTTGGGCAGAATATGTGGCATCAATAATTTTAGGAATCATGTAACCAATTGCATCGATTAGAAATTTCATTGCTGCCTTTTGACTATGTGGTTTAACAAGGAAGAACCAAAAGGTGTCCCATGTTAAAGTTTGAATTCCTGCGATCAATCTTTCTGTCTTTTCCAGTTCCTGTTTCCATGTCTACTCCAATGCTTTGGCTGATGGTAGTTTTCCTAGAGTGCATTCTGAAATTAAATTGGACAAATAAAGAGTATCATTAATTAATTCAATCAGTTTACCAATCGCCGATCTGCATCTTGATGTCGCCCTCTCCGCTTTCATCAGTTGAGATTGCCATTCTAGGAACATGATTTCCTTATGTGATTTCAGAATTTGAGGCAGATTTGCAACTTGTACTTCCTTGGTTTCTTGCCAAGAGAGAAAC
Organism: Pinus tabuliformis; assembly: GCA_031772625.1. NCBI lineage: Eukaryota > Viridiplantae > Streptophyta > Pinopsida > Pinales > Pinaceae > Pinus > Pinus tabuliformis. The sequence goes on along the minus strand of CM062819.1, from coordinate 1,667,866,962 downwards.
TTTGTTAGTGTTTCATTGGCTTTCTCCAATTTCTGTCTTGCATCAACTGACTTATCAATCATTGATGAGGAAATTTCACATAGGGGTAGAGAAAGAGAGATATTATGACATAGTAAGTTCAATTGATTAGATAATGCCTTATTAATCTGGAGAGCTTCTGATTTGAATTCTCCTACTTGAGGAAATCCTTTGAACCTTTCTATTTACTGTGATAGTTGAGCAATTTGTTCATCTTTTTTTTTGCTCGACTGTTCATTCATTGTCTTCAGCTTGCTCAATGCTTGAGATAGTTCCTTTTGCTTCTGAACTACATTTTGATCTATTCTCTATTTCTATTTGAACAATTTCTTGTTTAATTGGTTGTTTGACTGCTGCTGTGCTGCCAATTGCTGTTCTAACTACTCTACCCTCTGTTGTTTTTCATGTACCCGTGTCTCCAGTGAAACAATTTTCCGATCCTTTTCTTTAAGAAAATTGATGACTTCTGATGCCTTATCCATAGTAGTTGCCGAGTATGCCGCAACATACTGAGAGAGTTTAGTAATGTCTTTAGAAGGATTGACTTCCTCTCTCCATACCACATTAGTTATTTCCATCTGTGCAAGCAAAAGAGAAGATTGATAAAGTTATCTCTTTTTCCTTTGTCTCTTTATTACAACCCTATGCTTAGGGCTATAGAAGACATCCAAAGGTGGTATTTCTTCTACATGTAGAATGATTTCATCGGATAGGTTTTCTAGAATCATCTATATCCTTTTGAGTCATGGGTGGGTTGCTGGTTCCTTCAATTAGAACCCTATTAGTTGCTGTCTTTTGACCAGTTGTGACTTCAGGCGTGCTAAATCCTTGTAGGCTCTCAGTATTTCTTATGATTGAGTCAAACTGTTGTCATTCTTTGAGTAGTTTGGGATCAATATGAATGTCTGTATCCATGAGTTCACTACCTTTTCCCTGTTCATGTTCCTGATTTGGCACTTTTCTTTCTTAGAGTCCTTTTCCACCTCAGGGGTCGTATCAGCAGACATTTGTTCAGTTTGACTGGATGGCTTAACTATACGGATTGTGGCTAATAGTTCTAAAGGTAGAGTTTGCAACCTCTGTTCTCTAAGCCTATTAAACGTTTCTAGCCCTTCATCTTGATACCTAATTCTAGCCAATCCTTTAACTTGAAATAATGATTCAGTTGAGGAAAATAGATCATTGAAGTCATTTGCTTCATGATCAAATTTAGAAAGTTTGGCTTGTTCAAGAACATTATAGGTAACCTTTCTTGGATCATATTGCCTGTTAGGAATTGTGGCAAGATTCAGCATTAGCATCTTTTTTGTCTCCTTCTCTTCGTGCTTGTAATCAAGAAGAGTGAAAACACCACATTGTAAAGGGAATATAGGCCATACCTGTTTCTTAGAATTTCTAAGGGTTTTTGATGTCCCTTCTATTGTTATTTGATAAGCCAATTCCCGATCTAGCAATTTATCAGGCACATACAGGGGGAGAACATGGGGTTTAGTGAGGCTACCAAAAAGCCTTATATAAGTAAATTTTTCCTCTCCGAACCAACTTCCTACTACTGTCATGTTTGTCTCTGCTTTCTGGGATATCCTGGGAGTAGGATTATTAAAAATAGAGTAATATACGAGTAAAATAAAACCATTGCAAATTTTATACAGATGATTTTTGTAGTGAGCTTTCCATAACTATTGATGATAAATATGGATTGGTTTACGGTCTTGGGGAGTCCATCTCCATCTGAGTAACGAAAATTCAGAATTGAAACAAATAGTATCCAAATTAATAAAAACTTCTAAGAAACTTCTTTCTACGCATCTGAACCTTTCCGCGCATCTTAGAAAGGATTTTTGGCAATCACTGGATGTAATTTCATTCATAAGAGCTGACAAATGGTTAATGAAAGACAATATCAAGAAACTAAAAAAGTTAAACAATTTACGCAACAATGGTGAAGATCACAACCTGTGCGCTCGTTCAAAGATTCCTCAGAACTACAATCTTAATGGTTCTTCCAGAATACAAATACCGCAAGACATGTTGGTTGACAATGTTCCTGATAGCAATCAAGCTATATTAAAGAAAACCAGCGCAGTGAATATTGGTTGTATCAGCAAAAACTCGGAATTAGATTCGATGCAACAAATGAATAATTCATCGGCCCCTATTCCTGACTCGCAATCTTTAACAGTCGTGCCTATAAACAACACTGCCTTGATGATGAATAGAAGTGGCAATAATTCGGTGGCGCAGGCTCCTTTGCAAACAGAATCACAAATGAGCACAATCCACTCATCCAGAACGGAATCCAGTCTTGATTCAACCCCTGAGACTATGGATTCGGTGGTGCAGGTATACAGTCCCGACGGTCCAGCAGTAAAATCTTTAAACAGTGCAGAACGGAAATGTATTATGAATTCGAAGGATAGTCTAGCGCATTCTTCAACGCAGGTTACAACGGTTAAACCTTTGAACCACATTGTTACAAGTCAGGTTGGGAGCAGTCAAGGCAGCAATACGATGGCAAGAAACGTGGCTGTGACTCAGGATAAAAGCAACAGAGGTATAATAGGTAGGCACGACATCATAACCAACAGGCCACAAAATGAAAATAGCGCTGGCATAAATAATAATATGGATAAAACAGAAAACTTCGCTAATAACCCTTCCACCAGTTTAAAAACGCAAAACCCTCATCACAATCTAAACATGACCTCTGACAAAGCCCTAGTTATTAACTTATCAGACATCATCCTAGATCATGCAGCTGAATCCATCTTAAAAAAAGCGCTGAATTTTGCCATAACCCCTAATAAAATTCCGATAGAAGAGGTTATCAGTAATATCGAAGTAGCCATAAAAAACTTAGATATAGCTGAAAGTGAAGAAATCAGACAAGATATTGCAAAAATCCTGAGAACAGCAAAACCTCCTTCATCTAAGATTTCCTTAGAAGAGAAAAGAGCCTTAAACACCCTTAGAAATAATAAAAACATAGTTATCCTAAAGGCTGACAAGGGCAACGCAACTGTGATTATGAACAGAAGTGATTATGACAATAAAATGGAAGATCATCTAAACAATAGTGGTTGCTATAAAATAATAAACAAAGATCCTAGTGAGAAAATCATGCGTGATGTAATTAAGAAAATCAAGGAATCATCCTTAGATGATGCCACTAAAAAGAAAATCATTCCTAGCAGTTCCATTATTCCTAGAATCTATGGGGCTCCTAAAGTCCATAAACCTAACATACCTCTCAAACCTATAGTTAATACCATAGGTTCCCCGACTTACCTGCTCGCAAAATACCTTGCTAAAAAGCTTAGACCCCTATCTGGTAATACCCCTTCTTATATTAAAGACTCCTATTCGTTTGTTCAATGGATAAATAACTTAGAAATGAAAGATGAAGATCTTATGGTCAGCTTTGACATTGTATCCCTTTACACCATGATTCCTATTGATGAAGCCATTGAGATCATGAGAAACCTCACTGATAAAGAAACTGTGGATCTTTTGGAACTATGCTTGAAATCTTCGTACTTCAGCTTCAAAGGAATAATTTATGAACAAACTCATGGTGTGGCTATGGGTTCTCCTCTATCCCCCATAACTGCCAACATCTTTATGGAGCACTTTGAACAGAAGGCTCTTATGTCATTTCCATACACCCCTGAAGAATGGAAAAGGTTTGTAGATGACATATTTGCTAAGTCGAGTCATGGAAAAGAAAAGCTTGACCTATTCCTCAATCATTTAAATAGCCTCTCTGACCATATAAAAATCACCATTGAAATTGAAAGCAACAACCAGCTTCCCTTTCTTGATGTCCTTCTAACTAAAAGAGAAGGGTCTCTTGGTTTCCAGGTCTATAGAAAGAAAACTCATACAGAAAGATATCTACATGCATATTCCCATCACCACCCTAAACAGAAGATTGGCATCATTAGGACCTTAACCACTAGGGCAGTAAGGATATCTGATCCTGACCATTTAAACAATGAACTCAACCATCTTCACAAAGTGTTTGAGCTAAATGGCTATAATAGAAATACCATAAAGAAAGCTATGCACCTATCCCTTAAGAAAAATAACAATAATATTAATGATCGAAATTTATCAACTCCTAAGGTCTCCCTTCCGTACATAAAAGGTACCATAAATAAAATTACTAAAGTTCTCAATAAACATAACATTAATGTAGCATTCACCCCAGCTAACACCATCAAACAATTATTCAACTCTGTTAAAGATCCCATAAACCCTAACCTTCAGAAAGGTGTTTATGTGATTCCTTGCTCATGCGGCAAGGAATACATAGGTGAAATAGGTAGATCTCTTAATGTTAGAATTAAAGAACACACTGCTGACTTAAGAAGAGCAAGAATCTCTAAATCTGCCTTAGCTGAGCATGTTCACTCTTCCTCTCATTACATCTGCATGGAAAAATCCAAACTTGTTAGAAAAGAAGAACACTGTCTTAAAAGAAAAATTAAAGAAGCCATTCAAATAGAAAAAAGGAAAAACAACTTTAACCGTGATGATGGATTAAAATTGAGTAACGCTTGGAAACCTTTACTAGAAATCCTAAAAAACAATAATCGCCACTCAGATTAACCTTTTCCCTCCTCTAAACAAAAAAAAAAAAAAAAAACTAACAATCATTATAAAACTCCACTTAACCATCCTCCTTAAGCATTAATTCATTGGTCTAATCAAATCATAAGACAGGAATAAATTAATTAATCATATATTAATTAATTAATTAAATTAAAATATATATATATATATATATATATATATATATATATATATATATATATATATATATATATATATATATATATAATAATAATAACAATAATCATATATAGACACATATTTCATCAAACTTTTTTATATATAATTAAATTAAAAATTAAAAATTAAAAATTATAATAGAATAAAGAAATTAAAATAAACAAATAATTAAATATAACAAATAATTAATTAATCAAATTAAATTAATAATAATAATAATAATAATAATAACAACAACAATAATAAACATATAGATACATATTTCATCAAAAATTTTATTAAAATATATAATTAAATTAAAAATTAAAAGTTAAAGAAAATTAAAATAGAATAAAGAAATTATAATAAATAAAAAAATTAATAATAATTTAATAATCAGAATAAACAAATAATTAAATATAACAAATAAATAAATAAATAATTAGTTAATTAATTTAAACTTATTAATAAAGTAAGTAAATCATTATTCAAAACAATTAATTTTTTATTTAATTAAATTAAAAATAAAATAAAATAAAATAATAAATAATAAAAAATAAATAAAAAATAAAATATTTAAATAAATAAATAAATACATTGGCCGACCTAATTTCTCACATCATTCTTTAATAACCTAGATATATATACCCTAAACCCAGCTCATGGATACATCATTAAGATTGAAGATTATCTATTGTCGCGTCCCCTGATGATGGACTCACTTGGTAGTCCGAAACGTTGGGTTCTCAAAACTCTTCAACAGGTCATTCCTCCTCTATCTAAAACCATCCTCACCTGTATGGATTCCCTATTTAATAGTATCCATAATGTATGCACTGTAATAGAATGGGGGAATGGTCTTGGTAGTTTGATGTGCATTTGTTCTGTAATCTATAATTGTTGTGGCTAGTTTGTCGGACAAAATATTCGCCCAATCGATCACATAACCATTGATTGTAGCTTCCATTAGAGGGACCATTTCTGTAGTGAATTTAGCAGAATCGTGTATTCCCCACATCTTACATATCATAGCTCCAGCATAGTAGTAAGGGGAAGCCAATGAATCGATGCAGTACTTACTCGATGACTCGTGCTTGTGCTTTTTCGGGAAATTCCTCCAATGCTTTATCGAGACTGGCTCTGAGTCGTTTTCCTTTGCAAATGCTTCTAGGAATGCCTTGTTGTATCGCTTCTCAGGTTGAGCTAAGTGATACATTTTCCTGAGATCCTCACGCTGAAATGAGCCAAATATCCTCCCATCAGCTGTGCAAAAGGTTCTGTCCAAAACTGAAATCTTCTCTACCACCCATCTTACTGCATCAGTATATGGCAGGAGTTTAGCTTGCACTGCTATCCTTTGAAGATAAGAATAAGCCAATTCTTTAAGAGTTCCTTCTGATTTGTTAGTTGAATCAGCTGTGGCCTACTCTGATAACTCTTCGGGCTCCTCTGCTTCTATTAGATGATAAATGCTCTCCTAGCTAGTGTTTCCCAGACCAAGACACGTCATATTTGAGATTAATCCCTTTTTGCTTGGTCCTAGATCTTTGACTGCAGGAGCTGTTGTTGCAAGCTTCTTTGATTTCTTCCCCATTTTCTCTGGATTTTTGATTTCATAGGAATTCTGCACAAACAGTTGCAAACTGTGATACAGAGAAAGTGTTGTTGCAAGCCAATATGACAATGAATAGAGTTACGTCGATTAGCAAATGATAAAGAGATATAGTTAAGGATTACCATAGATAAAATCTTATTAAAAGATCTACCCTTAACTGTATTATTGAATAGTCGTTTAACCTGTTAATCATGGTAAATAACATCATAAATGCCCATCATGCCGCTCATATGCTGACTGATTATTTCAAGCGTTCCTTATATTTCATTGATCGGCGATCGTTGATAAATCGCAAATCGGTGATTGGGAGTGTCGAAGTGAAGGGCTTTAACACTTGCTGTAAATATCTCATATTACTAAAAGGTGATATAATGCTTGCAAACATTTTAAATGTATTTTTATTTTTTGAGAGGCATGCCTAATTGTTAGATCGCAGTCGGGACTTGGCTCGAGCTTTATTGCTTTGTCATGCGACTCTGCCGATTGCCGATTGCGATTTGCTTTATCGCATCTAGGGTTTTGAGCAGGCCTATTTATATGTTCCTTTATCATTGACACCGCCAATTTGCCCACTGCGATTTGCTTTATTGCATTGGAGGAGTTGAGGGGATATTATACGTTTGGCATTTTCTTCCTCCTATTTATGGATTGCGATTACATCTTCGGATCGGAGAATTGGATGAGGTTTTTGCTTTTGTGTTTGTTTCCTTTATTATTGCAATATGTGATCTCCGTTCGCTTTATCACAATAAAGAATGGTTTTATAATATTTACTAAAGGAACACTTTATTTTTATTTAAAAGGCTTTATAAAATGATTCATTTACATCGGTCCTTTTAATAAAGATTTCTTTGTTATGATAGGTTAATACCATTTTTATTTGTGGATACACAAGTCTTAACTAAGTTGAAAAAATGGACCCATTTCTTATCAAAATTTTATGTAAAGATTTTTAGAAATAGGGGGGTTGTTGTATAGCACAACATGTCCTTGGTAGACAAATATTTGAAAATATCATCCTTATCCAAGAGGCCCTGGACACCAGCTAACAAAGGGGAGATCAAGGCAAGATCATTAAACTGGACATGGCGAATTCCTTTGACCGGGTTAGGCATAGTTTCCAGATAAAATTCATTCAAAAATTAGGGATTGATGAGACGTTTATAATAGGGATAAACCTTTGTGTTTCCTCTCCCTAAAATTCTCCGTTGGTGAATGGTAGGGTTCTTGGCTTCTTAAAATCTTCGAGAGGCCTTCGTCAAGGGTGCCCCCTCTCACCCTTCCTATAAATAATTATGGATGATGCCTTGAGAAGAAATTTTCAGAATTAACGTCCTTCTCTCAACCTTTCGAGCATTCGTTTACATGAGGGCATCAAAAGCATAAATAATGGTCAGTTTATGGATGATACTATATTAATGGGAGGTACCTCTACCACTATATCTAGGTGCTTTAAAAAAATTCTGGACAAATTTCTCACGGCATCTGGGGGAGCCACGAATGATAGCAAAAACCACATATACAGTTGGAATATCTCAAGGCTAAAAGAAAAAAATATTGAAGAAATTATAGGATTTAAAGCTATCAGAGAATGGAAAGACTTCAATTACTTAGGAATCCCAATCTTCCTGTGTCGCACTGCTTCCTATGGCTAGTAAAAGGTGCAGGATAAAATGAAAACAAAAATTATAAACTGGGGTGGGACTTGGCTCAATAATGTAGGTAGAGAAATCCTCATAAAATCAATCCTATTGGCAATCCCTTTATATAAGTTCCTGCTCTGCAAGCTCCCAAAACAGTGCTTCATCAAATGGGAATGTATATAATGAAATTCCTATTAGAAGGAGGTAAAAAAAGAAACAAACAAAAACCACTTAGTAAATTGAAAAACAGTTAGAGCCCCTAAACAACATGGAGGGTTGGGCATGAGGGACCTGGGAATTGCAAATATGGTAATAAGAGAAACACTTTATTGGAGTTCGATTACTAATCTGAGTCAGTTTTAGTCCCAGATGATCTGAGCTAAGTTCCTATCGCATCTTAATGATCAGGATTGCCAAGTGGCCCCTAAATTAAACTCCTCCAAGGATTCCATCATAAAAAAATTAAACAAGATCCTAGGAAATGGAGCCACTATCAAATTTTCTCAGATTCTATTTTGGGACTTCAGACCCTCGAGTTTGATCCTTCCTTGGTGGATCTTCAACTTGTCTTGAGAAATCAAGGAGTGGAAACTTTGGACTAGATCATTGAGTGTATTCATCATGGAGGCTAGAAGGGTTAGAGTCTAGAAAACATCCCGAAGGCACTTCTCCCCCAAAGAAAAAGGCTCCTAAAAAAGCTAAGAGGGTGTGACCCCATTGCACTATATGAGGAATATAGGTGGGGTTGGAAGGATTCCAGCTACTTGGCCAAGGAAGAATATTTTCACATGCTCTGTTGCACCTAATAACCTCCTAAAAATTTGACATGGGGAAAAATGTGGAAAAAAAATGCCATCCCGGAAGTCAATTTTTTTTGTTGGCTGCTTATTCATAAAAAAATTCTTAGTGTGGAGAATCGTCGAAGAAGAGGACAAATGCCCCCTTTAAGTTCCATATTTGTGAATTAGAGGAGGAGTCTATGTGTCATGTGACAAAGGAAGTGTGGGTTGTGGCCCTTGATCATCTATTGTGTAGAACTGTCTAGCCTATAAAGATCTAGACCTTCTTCAGCTCTTGTCCCAAATATTATTTAGGCTGCCATCAAGACAAGAATAATTTAAAGGATATCTACTCCTCTCTTCCAAAGTATGCCAGTTGGAAAATATGGTTAACTAGGAACAAGGTAATATTTAAAAATACCTGGGCCCTAAGTGGTGTTATAGCCATGACTTCCTTTCTAGCCTATATATAATTTCATAAAATAGTCAAGGACCCTTCCTTGGATTAGTTGGAGTCCACTTGGATGGCCCTGTTGGAGTGCTTCCATGCCCCTTAGGTTCTGTGGCTTATCTCTCACTCTCGGGACAAATGGATTCTGCGGTTATCCTCAGAAGGTCTAGTGGAATGACTCAGATCCACAAACAAATGGACCCTTCAATTTGATGGTGCATAAAAAGGTAATATTGGTGTGGCCGGAGGCATAGGGATTCTCATTAATCCCAAACGAATCATTGAATTTAGATATACTTGGCGGCTTGGATGGAAGACAAACAACCAAGCAAAAGTGTATGGCTTTCTCCTGGGCCTTACCTTGGCACAAAGAATGAGCATAAAAATAATTCAAGTTTTAGGAGATTCCATGATCATTATTAGGCATATGATCAATACTACAATAGCTAAGAACACTACCCTGAACCAAATCATTAAGAGAGCCCAGAATTTTCTACCCTCCTTCGATTCGGTGTCCTTCTACCATGTTTTGAGAGGAAATAACCAAGAAGTTGATAGGCAGGCCAATTAGGCATGTCAGCTGGGTGAAGAAAAATTCATATTGAATGAAGTCGAGAGAACGAACAATATCCCATAAGAATGTTGAAGAGTGACATTTGCAGGATGACGATAAAGGCTCAAAGGAGGGCAAGGAAAGTAAAAAATTTAAAAAGTTTGAATCTTGTGGTAATAGTGCTTTTCTGTCCTCCCATATGTTCTCCCCTAGTCTCTTCCACACCCCTACCTTAACTCTGCTCCCCTTCATTCTTATTTAACTCCCCCTCCCCTTCTCCTCTCCATTCCCCTTCCCCTTCCCTTGTAGCCACCACCATTCCACCCATCCCCGCCATGATCTCCTCCCCGGGCATCACCATCCCCTCAGCCCTTGGGCCTTGTCCCATCATCCCATGCTTGTTTGTGACTGCCATGGAGCCTCATGGCAAGTCTGTCCTCCACCTTCAGTCGCAATGTGTTGGCGTGCGTCACCTTGGTACCACATCTGTTCCAGTTTGGAGCCTCAATGTGCGTCTTCAATACCCTCCCGTGGTTCTTGGGATAAAGGATGGCACTTCACCTCGGGTGACTACAAGAGAATGGGAATTATAGAGAAGAATTTAATTTAGGCACATAGAGAAGCCATGCTCGCTCATGGGAGGTTAGTTTGGTTGGATAGAATTGACCAAGAGCAGGGTGGGGAATTAATGGTGGATGACAAAGATATGATGGAGAATTATCGGGATCCTAGCTACATCATCTTCTTTGCTTAGCTCTGCATCAACGCTATATCTAACAGCAGCTATAAAAGGCATAATGGTATGTTGGATTTGTATGATTTAAGGTTATTTGGTGAGAAGGTGGCCTCTGTAAAAGCTTGGCGGCTTGAGCCAAGGCTGTTGTGTGTAATTGTGGGTCTGTTTGAGGGCCTGAAGGCGTATGAAATTGAGGTTTTGTATGTAATTGAGAGTTTGTGTGCTGTTGAGGGTCTGTGTGCATTTGCGGGTCTGTGTGCAATTGAGGTTCTATGTGTTGTTAAGGGTCTGTGTGCAATTGAGGGTCTGTGTGCATCCGAGAGTTTGTATGGTGACACTGGGTGGGTTGTAGTTATTCTCCTAACATGTGCAGAGATTTGGAGTCAGAATTCAGGAGCTAAATTACATATAGAATAGTTGAGTGAAGTTGGGTTGAGCACAACTGTCGAGGAGAAAGACTATAACCATTAGGTCTACGAGGGTGCCTAACTGGAGGACAGTGAGGAGGAAAGAGCCAATTTTTTTTTGAGTTTGTTAAAAAGTTAAAAACTGGAGGCTAGTATGTAGAATGTTAAAGCCAGTTCATGGTCAAGTGCCTGGGGCAGCCACAAGCCGAGGTCTGGGGGGCCGTGAGTTGGCTCTTCTCTGACGGGTGGAAGGAACAAACCATCCTGCATCACTTGTGTGCAGGATCACTGGGAGTTGAGAGAGGCTCTGGCTGAACTAAAATATAGAATGCACAAACAACTCCACAAGAACATGGTAATGCAGGATAGGGAGTTGGAGAAATGGGAGCACATTCGACAATTGGAAGATGAGGTTGATGCACTGAGGCAACAACTCGAGCAACTGAAGCTCAAAGTGGAAACCATGGAGGATAGCACAAAGGAAAACATGGAGGACGCGACCGAACAAGACAACAACAAATGCTATGCTCTGAGGATGCCTTTTTTGGGTTGAACCTAAACAATCCAACACCAATAGACATCTAATCTCACATGTTTCCTTTTTTCACCCATTATCTATATGATGCAATGTAAATGTATATATCTATTGTCTCAATTTTGTAGTATATATAGTTGTAAAAGCACCAGAATGAGGAACTTTTGTGGGCAAAATAGACACATCCTTAGTAGCAGAATTGCAGAACAAATGAAACATTACTAGCTCTTTAAAGACTTGGATGTTTTGCCCACGGGGCTTTGGATTGACGGTGAATGGGTGCGCTGTTAAGACACTCCTTGCGATAGGTCACTGGTTCAATTCCCCGTGGGTACTTAGTTTAGTCTTAGCCTAGAAAAAAAAAAAGACTTGGATGTTTTGATGTAAATTCTGGTTTTTGTTACAAACGAGCGCAATTTTTAATATAAATCTATATTCATTCCAGTTAAAAAAAATAAGTGATTTATAATACCATAAATGATTGAATTGAGTGATTTATATTAAAACTAAAAAATAATAATATAAAATCTAATTAATTTAGAAAATAAATATACACCAATCTTATAACATAAATATACACCAATCTTATACATATCAAAAATTCAAAATATTTAATATGAAACGTTTTTTTGAACTTTTAAACTTATATAAATTATGTGATTTAGGAATGTTTTTTAAAAGACAGCTATAAAATTTTCTTGACCAATGGATATTAACTATCATCTCTTATAAAACTAAATCATATTAAGCATTTATATGCATTTTTGGATAGGCATATAATAAATATACACCAATCTTATAACATATTACAAATTCAAAATATTTAATATGAAACTTTTTTTGAACTTTTAAACTTACGGAAATTATATGATTTAGGAATGTTTTTTTTAACTACAGCTATTAAATTTTCTTGAACAATGGATATTAACTATCATCTCTTATAAAACTAAATAATATTAAGTATTTATATGTATTTTTTGATAGGCATATAAAGAAAGCACACGAGTTTAAATTCATTCAACTTAGGAATCTTTTAATCATCTCTAAGAAATTTGCATTTGAATAGGATAAAATGAGTCTAAGAAAAAGTAATATTTTAATCGTTTTTCAATCTGTCTCAATGTTCATTAAAATTAAAGTTAAAGGAATTTACAAGCAAAACATTTAATGACAATTGGAGACAATATTCTTCCACAAGCCCATATAAAAGATTTGAAGAAAATCTATAAAATCTTTGAAGGTAATCTATTTCCATTTAAAATGAGTTAAAATAATTAGAATTTAATATTGTGTTGACAAATTTACTCTGTACAGAAAAATCACGAGCATAACAAGTATTTTCACATGGGCTTATGATCCATGTTTAATGTTTAAGAGGGAAGATGTAATACTCACTATTAAAAATGAGATTTAAGATGCAAAGAAAACACAACAATATAAGTATTAAAAATGAGATTTAACATCAAAAGAAAACATGACAATATAAATATGAAGTTACAATTATAATTGCATAGATACCGTCTAATTACAATTAACATCATCTTCTCTTTTAAGGTCGTTAATATTTTAGTTAGTAGTAGTTTATTTGTTTTGTGAGATTTGTGAATTACATGTAAAAATAGGAAATTGTTCGTAAGCGAATTTTTGCATTTTTTTAAACCGGGTCATTTTTATAAAAAAAAAAAATTAGATTATTTATCTTTATTGAGGTGAGAAACATGATATCTTGACATTATTAATGTCAACCATAAGTTTTTGGGATTCTAATTACCTGCAAAGTACACATAGTTCGTTTTTCCTAAATTATTTCTAAAGCATGAATTGTTTCCAAATATGCTTTAATTGGTCTACCAAAAGCCTGTATTAAGAAATTAATTATAGTGATTTGATTAGTGAAGTCCAACCATATAATTGTTGGTGTGAGGGAAGACCCACCTGACATGTCAGCCCGGAACGCTGCCCCCTGAGAAAATTTTGAATGCAAAAATGGAAAGGGTTGGGAAAGAGAGTCCGGGTAAAATGGGAAGGTTGTCGGAAATTGATGTCCATCGAATAACCACATAATTGCATATTTTAATATATATATATATATATATATCGATTTTGAATGTAAAACCTATGCTATGAATGGGTAGACAACTAATACGCACAAGCCAAGTGATGTTGAGAGGTTCATTAGGATTGACCTGCGGATGCCACGTGTCTGAAAGACAACATGGTGCCTTCTGATTTGTTTTAACTCGGTTATCTATGAATTTCGATCCAGAGGTAAGATTGAAGCAAGTTTTAATCTCACAAGGATTGCCTTGAGAAGAGGAACACAACAATAATGATAAATTAAGGTTTTAAGTTACTTGAAAGACCAAAATTTTCAGACTCCATTTACATAATGAAACCTTGGAACTTGTGTCGGCATAGTAACCACCACCTTTTAATAGTTGTTGAATAGGATTTTAAGGGGGGTTTGTTACAAGGTGGTATCAGAGCAACGAGTTTAGACACTAGACACAGAGGCTCACATGCACATGTGAGATGATTGATTGATATCGATGACATTCCCCATCTATTAAATTTTCTTTTATGTTGACTACAAAATGCTATAATGCATGGGTTATAGGCTTACTAACTGAACATGGTTACAAGTTGATTGATATGTGATGGTTAAAGATTAATGTAGACCAAGGAGAAGAAGTAATCTATGTCAATTCTTGTTGCTTATTGATTGCTAACATTGGTATGCATGTAAAGGCAGATTGACATGTATCTAGGTAACATAAGGAAAGAGGAAAGGATGTGTAGAAAATATGACCGACATCGTATGAAGAGAACCCAACAGGGACCTGAAGAAGAGTCAGTTGGGAAAATGAAAGAGGAGGACACTCCTGAACTGATAAACACTCTTAGAAGTCTAAGAGTTGAAATAATAAGCTACAAGGCATACAATGAAATTATTATTAGAGATTAAATAGAAGTAAATGCCCTACTATTACAAAGCTTATCCAAATTATGGTTATCCAAAGTATAGAGACAAAGCCTATAAGAAGTTATCACTAACCACTAGGAAAAGAACAAGCCTAAGAATATTGCATCAGAAATCTACAAGCACAAATGGAATTATAAGAAAACAAAAGGTAGCCAATCAAGAAAAAGGAGAAGACATGCTAAAGGAGGAGTGGAATTGCTCAACTCTCTAGAAAGAGAATTAAGCAACCCTAGCCAATCATTGGATAGTGCAACTACCATATATCATCATTAAAGGAAAAGTATAAAGACTCCCATTAAAGAGGAATTCAAGAAAGCATAACCCCAAATGTTTGATGGAGAGGTAAAGAAATCAAAGTATGTAGATGATATGATTTTGGGAATAAATAAGTAGTTCAAACTGCATGACTATACCAAGAACATGAAGGCCACGATAGCTGTTTTTCAGTTTGAAGGGAAAAGTCAATATATGGTATCCTTGATCTCAAGAACATCAAAGGCATCAGAGAGAAGGAGCTAACTTGGAGGAAGTTTGAAAATTATATTTTAGAAAAGTACCTACCTGAGAAATATTATGAAAACAAAGCTAAGGAGTTATATGAGAACAAATTGGGGCAGATGACACCTGAATAATATACCAACAAATTCTTAGAGCTACTAAGTTATGTACCTTACATCAAGGATGAGAAGACCAATATCCATGGGTAGCGAATTACCACAAAAATACCTAGACAAAATAAAACTAGATGATCCCAAGACTTTGGAGGAGGTCATCAAGAATACTAAGAATTGTTATGAACAGTCTAAGCATAAAACTAAATTCGAGGTTAATTGGAGGAAGAAATGCAAAGGAGGAAAGGGTGGAAGGTTTAATAACTTCTCCAAAAGTGAGCATAAAAAAAACTCCACTATCAGCAAAAATGCGCCCCAAAAATTAGTGAATGAAAAGATGAAAGGAGACTAATAGTGTTGGGATTGTGGAGAAAACCACTTGAGGAGAAATTTCCCCAACCTGCAAAAGTCTAGTGTAATGTTGCACAACAAACATGAGGCATTGACTGTTAATGATGTGGCATAGAACATCCCCAAAATATATGTAACATTGGATAATAGACAAGTAGACCAACAAGCAGTGATCATTCAAGCCAAAGCTATGGTCAAGAAATCTCCAGTTTCAATTTTAATTGACCCACAATTCAATTTCATTTTTATCAGCCCTACGATTGCGGAAAAATGTGAATTTTCAAAGAAAATTCATGAGGAATCATGACTTGTTCTGGTAGCCACCAAAACAAAGAGAAAAAGAACAAAGATGGTTAAATATTTCACTGTACAACTCGAGAGCATCACTACAAAAGTAAAACTGAAGTTTCTTCCTTTGGGATCATATGATATCTTGATAGGTATGGATTGGCTAGAAGTCCACAAGATGAAGGTGGATTGGTACGCCAAGGTATTGGAATGTCTCAACGATGTGGGTGACCCAATTGCACTACAAGGTATGAAAATCCTAATAACATTCAAAACAATTCCAGCGCTGAAGGTGAAGCATTCTTCCCTTCACACCATTCAAATCACATAGGAAAAAGGAACCAAATCATATTCCTTTGCAAATTATCTAAATCTGAGTTAATTTAGTGATGTATTTCCACAAGAATTGCTAGGACTTTCGCCCAGCCAAGACTATGACTTCACAATCAAATTGATTATGGGAACAACTCCAAAATTGAAATACCCATATTGCATGAGCACACCTGAGAATGTGATCTACTATGAATCCATGAAGCTGAATGGGCATGAAAGGAACCATGTCACCCACAATTTAAAGCTGACAACCATTATATACGCACTAAAATTATGGAGGAATTAACTATTGGGGAGGTGGTTTATGTTGTTGACTGATCAGGGTGGTCTAAAATATTTTTTTGACCAACCCAAACTAAATGTTAGACAAACTAAGTGGTTGGATTTGATTAGTGAAATTGATTTTGAAATCAAGTACATTAAAGGAAAATAAAATTAAGTGGTTGATGCACTCAGCAGAAGTTTGTAAGAATTTCACTTGGTAGCCATAAGACCGTACTTATTTGGACTTAAAAAGAAAATTAAAGAAGGGTTGATAAACGATGAGCATTATCAATTTGTGAAGAACGGTTGCGAGAAGCAACTAGATGAATCAATGAATAGAATATAACAACTCAATGATGAGGGGATATTAACATTTAAGAATAGGAAATATGTGCCCAATGCTAAGGAATTAAGGAAACTCGTCATGGATGAATTCCATAAAATACCTTACTCAGGTCACCCTAGATATGAGAAGTTGATGAAATCCATGAATAGGAGATAGTTTTGGCCAAGAAAAAATAAGGATAGATATTGCATAGTACCTTTCCAAATTATTGGAATGCTAACAAGTGAAAGTGGAGTGTAGGCACCTAGCTGGATTGCTACAAACAATTCCAAGTTTGGAATGGAAATGGGAGGATATGTCAATGTAATTCATTACAGGGTTTCCCAAGACAATTAGACAACATGATTTTATCATGGTGGTAGTAGATAAGTTGAGGAGGGTCGCTCACTTAATCAATGTCAATTCTACTCATACAACAATAGATGTAGCCCAAATTTTCATAAAGGAGATAATCAGGTTGCAGGAAGTACCCAAAAAGATAATATAGAACAGATTTGCCAAGTTCACTTGAAAAGTTTGGAAGACAATGTTAGATGGATTTAGAACTCAGTTAGACTTCAACACCACTTACCATCTGATGAGCCACGGTATTGCAACAAGAATGCTACAACTCCCAACGCTACCAACTTTAATTATCAACCCGATGTTCGTACAAACTGAAGAGGTACCAGCACTATATGTGTAACATACGATGTGTTCTTCCTTTGTTATCATGATGTAATGGATTGGATGTAATGAAATTAAATTCTAAACTGATTGCAGAAAATGAAATGCTCGAAGTGGAAAAGAAAGTAATCCTAGATAAGAACAATAAAGTGTAATTGAAATCCTAAGAGCATGAAACCTTAACTTATTGAAAGAAATAAAATAAAAGGAAAGAAACATATTATAATTTCATATAGTAAAGATCATGGATTAAATGTCAAAAATTACATTTCAAAGAGTTTAGATCAATTAAGAAATTTCACTGGATGTGGCAATCAAGAAAATAATCATTGTATTATCCAATTCATAAATTTGTCCATTAACCCAAATCACTGATATGTTTTGCATGGGTAAAAAAGCAAGTCCTAAGTGGTGTTTGTGCCTCCTCAACCATTTATTTAGAGCCTAGGAGTCATGATTCAATCCTAAGGAACCAAAACCAATCTTTTTGAGCAAATCTTGGCAAGTATATCACGCTGGAAGAGTACTACAAGAAACTATAGGATGTTATAGATTTACTATAGGAAGTTATAATTCATCGAATGACAAGGAAAATCAAATCCACATTGGATGGTAAAAATGTTTTTATTGCATAGGATGTATTAGGTCTCCATTTAAATTGGAATCACTTAAAAATACCTTTGTTAATCCATGCTAAAATTAACAGAAAATTACCACTCTAAAATCTTGAAATTCAAGAACTAGTGAGCTAGTAAATCTATCAAATGCCTAACCTAATCAAGTGAAAATGAAATGGGGTAAATTTTGTTATTAAATAGAATTTTTTTTGATATAATTCAATTGGAATCTACTCTATTTAATCTCATTAGCACATTCTAAAATATAACATAAATTCACTGTTATTTGCCACAAGGGACTTCCAGAAATCTAGATTTGGGAAGAAGCAAACTAATCCAAGTAGTTCAATGATTACTATGACCTTTCAAAGTTGTTCCAAGGATGAAAATGTTCTTTTGATCATGCAAAAAGACTTAATTCAACCATTTAACCCAATCCTACAATAAAAAATCATTAATACTAAATGCAGAAATAGAAAAAAGAGAAGTACAAGAGATGCATGTGAATAAGAAGTAAAAGAAGAAAAGTAGATGATACAAAATGGCTTTGAGGCTCTCGTGATGGTAAAAACCAAGGAAACTCAGAGTCCTATGATGGTGACCAAGATTTAGAAGTTGAACATGGCACCAATCTTCATTATTTCCATTAATATAATTATAACCTTGTAAGAAATGAAAGTGGAGCTCCAAAAATACAAGTTATCTCCACAAGAAGACTAAGAAAAATCAACCCCTAGAAGAAAATTTGACTTGGTACTTATAAAAAATTATTAATAAGAATTCGCCATAAAATGAGGAAGATTTCCCCACCAAAATCCTTTAATTAGTGGATCTGGTTCCCAATACTAGGAATCTGCATTAAATGACAGGGAATAGATTCATAGATTTTCTCAATCATTGGAGCTCTAAAATGTGTTCAATTATTTCAGATGATCTTCTTGATTTGTTATTTAACATTTGTCCTCCTGTAGTAGGGAGAAAGTCCCTAAATTATCTTCTCCTCCAAATGTTCATAATTTGCCCAATATTCCCACAATATTCCACAAAAATAAATAATATTAGGCACAAACATGAAATTATCCATAAACCTTCCTAATAAACATATTAAAGTTAAAAATACATTATCTAATGCAAAAATAGAAGTTTAATGTGTTGGAGGATGGTCAGATGAGCCTTAATTTATGTCTAATTTAGAGGCCCATCATACCCCTTGCTAAAATCGTTTCTCATTCTCTAAGAAACTTAGTGACCTCATTGTGCCTCACTCATGGCTTTGGTGGCCTCTCTCTTGTGCATTCCTAAGTCCTTTCTCTTAAGAATATTGGTTATAGGTTCTGCACGGACAAACACAAAAAATGTAGTTGTTCTTTTCATAACTGTTTAACAATATTTCAAGCAAGAAACATAACTTTCCTCTTTGCAAGTGAACTCTATGGGCTTGTATATCCATTTCATTCAAATCCTTTCCCTTGAAACCTTCATTCCATTTTCACAATTTTTTCCAAAACTGTTTGTGCATAGAAAAATCACTATGTTTCTTGAGACCATTAACCTGCCTTCTTCCTATTATTCAATATGGGTTCTTGAATATTTTTAAGCTTGGGAAGGTCTTCCACATCATTTTCCAACCTCCTGCTACTTTTTTCCACCATTTGGACACCTCTGAAACCTTCAAAATTCCTTTATATGAGAACTAGGACATCCTATAGTAATTCTTATAGTAACTACATGAAACCCTGTAGTAATTCCTGTAGTAACTATAGGAAACCCTGTAGCAGCCTGTTTAAACCTTTTTTGATTAGAAATGATAGTTTGAGCCTAAGGTAGGCCCTAAACTTGAATTCCATGCCTTTCTCCCCTTTCTATAATATCTTTTAGGGCTTGGACAAAAGCTAGAAAGAGTTTAGAGATCTCTTGGAAAGCCTCTTCTCATCACTACAGTTTGTGTTCAATTTTGATGGTGAATGCCTTCTTGCCTTTTGTTGCCCTCTTCCTCTCTTTTTTGGCCTTGATGATTTCCTAATGGCCTTTGAGTTCTCTGTTTTGATTAGGTCTCTTTTAAACACCGCCATTTTGGGTTTTAGCATAATTTGTTCCTTTCTTCCTTCTTGTAACAGCATTCTGCCTTCCTGTAGTACTCATTCCTTCTCTTTCATGGTATTCTAACTATATGGGAGTGATGAGAAATTATGTAGAAGGTTTGAAGGATGATACTAAGGCTCAGAGGGAGTAGTGTAGGTTTATGAAAATGCAGAGGATGTGCTTTGTGTGTTTTTCTTCAAGAAATTTTTAGGGTGAGATAGAGTGTAGGGTTTGTTTTTGAAAAATATTATTTTTTTTCTTATGAAATGAGATGGATGAATGATGGATAGATAGTGGATATGAATTGGATGGAGGGCTTGGAGTGTTGTGGTGACTTGGCCTTTGCACAAATTTCCTCTTTTAACTGGTGTCCCCATTCCTCTAAATCATCACCCTTTATAATTTGGTTTTTCCACATTGCATGAGTGAAATAGTTAGTTATATTAACTATTTGAAGGTAGCCAAGACTGTTGACCCATGCTTAGCTTATAAAACATCATCTCTCATGCATTGACAACAAATTTCTAACTATATTATGTTGAAGAGAAGAGTTCAATAATATTGCATACATGTACCTACCGATGGTTGTTGGAGAGGCATGCATGATGTTGTTGAGTTGATGATCGATCCTTAATCCTCTGGAGGTGATAATTTCCTTTGTTTTCTTCTACACAGGTCCTCGTAGCTTGGTGATTCTAAACCTTTGTCTTCTAGTTACCATGTGCAAGTTATCTTCATAAAATCTGACCTTATTGGAGTGTTGGACGGGGCCATGGGTAATGTTCACCTTACCCACACTTTTCACAACTATGATACCCCTACCATCACTTAATGTCACCTTCCCTACCTTCCTATAGCCTTGAGCTAGTTCCATGTAGAAAATAAAGACATCCTGTAGTAAACTAGGACATCCTGTAGTAACTACAGGAAATCCTGTTGCAGTCTGTTTAAACCCATATATCCCAAATTATACACTGGATCAACCTACACATTTTTTAGCATGTTTCCATAATCCTTATGCACCTCCCCATGAAAACAAATTGGAAAGAGGATGTAAGAATCTCAAGAAAAAATAAAAATGGCTATAGGTGATGGGGGTATATTTCTTGAAAATTGTGCACTGAAATTTTTTGAAATTTCTTGGGCATGTTAGCATCATCCATATGCATCTCCCCATGAAAAAACTTTGCAAATGGATGCATGAATATCGAGAAAATTCAAAAATGGATGTAGGTGATGGATGTCAACATCTTGAACAATTTGCACTGGAATTTGTTGAAATTGCTTGGGCATGTTACTATCATCCATATGCATATCCCCCCTGAAACAAATTGGAAAATGGATGCATGGTTTTCAAGATATGAAAAAAATAATTTTCTTCTTTATTTATTCATTTTCCTGTAGTAACTACATGATATTCCTGTAGTATTTCATTAAAGAAAGGAAAATTAGTAGTAAAATCTTGGGAATGATGAGTGGATGGTGGAAATAGATGAGGGTGATGGATTGGCATGGCCTTGGTCCTATTGGCGAATTTGAGCAAAGGAGGAGAAATTCAAAATTTGACTTCTTTTGACTAGGCTTGTGATAAACTTTTCTTTTGTTGGATAACTTGTTTTTTTAGGTTTTAACCCCATACAAGAATTACTTGCATACAAATTGTAAAACACAGAAAATAAACAACAGCGAGAGCATAACACATAAAACACATATACACAGAGATTTTCCCCTGGATCCCAAAACCGGGACTACCAGCTTGATTTTTCATTATGTTCCCTTCAATGTTACAATACATATTTATACACGCCGAAGCATCCAATACCATGGACCGAAAATCATCACATCCAAAAACCATGTGCGAAAACCATGCACAAAACCATAGGTAAGTCCACCCATCTTAGTATAGGGTCCAAAAAAAATTTTCCCCGGGCGCTGCCCCACACCCCGTACGGGGGAGCTACCCGGCCCCATCAAACCCCATGTGACCCCCCCACTGTGCAATCGGCGCAACAAAGGGGGGGCTCCACCCACCCTCTAACCCCCTATTAATTACGTAGGCTAGTCGTGGAAAGATTATAACACAACCCAACATTCTCCCACTTGTTGCTTTCTTTCCACAAGGGGCCACAAAAGAGCTTAGTCATTTATCCAGCCCTACAATGCCCATTGTTTCTCTACACCAAGAGAAATTCTCAGAGCTCACATATTTTGTCAATGCATCTACAATATTATTCAAAATGTCCACCTTTACCAATAACACCTTTTTGTATTCTATCATATCCCTCACAAAGTGATACTGAACATCAATATGATTTGTTTCTCAATGATAAGCAAGGTTCTTTGACAAGAAAATTACATTTTGGCTGTCAGAGTCTATCCTTATAGCTCCCTGTACTAATCCCATACTTGAACACAATCTCTACAACCAAACTACTTCCTTGCTTGCATGAGTGGTTGCCATGTATTCTACCTCTGTAGTTGATAGTGAAACTACAGATTGTTTATTAGTCATCCAACTGACTGCACCTCCAAATAGGTTAAACACATACCTAGTTGTAGATCTTCTTTGATCTAGATCTCTAGCCTAGTCTACATCAACAAAACCACAAATATCCAACAGTCTGTCCAATCCTGGTCTTCCTTGGTAGCACAAGCCATAATCACTAGTGACACGCAAATACCTAAAAAGCTGCGTCATTGTTGTCTAGTGCTCCTTCCCTGGTTTTGACATAAACCTGCTCAATACTCCCACTGCATGCGCAATGTATAGTCTAGTACATACCATCGCATACATCAGGCTATCGACTACACTTGCATATGGAACACGGGACATGTCCTCTTCCTCTTCTTGTGTCTTGGGACATTGTTCATCAGATAAATTTACACCTACAAGAATAGGAACCTTCACTGGTTTACTATCCTGCATATTAAACCTCTACAATATTGTCTCGACATACATCCTATGGTTTAACTAGAGCTTCCTCTTTGCTCGATCTCTTTTAATTTCCATGCCCAAAATATAGTTTGCAGCATCAAGATCTTTCTTGTCGAATTTGGAGGACAATTGGGTCTTCAAATCCTGGATAATTTCTTTGTCATTTCCAACCAGTAACATATCATCCACACACAAGACCAGATAAATAACACAGTCACCAATTAATTTAAAATACACATAGTGATCTTTGTTTCTGGTGAAGCCAAGTCCCCATATGAATGTATCAAATTTCTGATGCCACATCCTTGGTGACTGTTTTAACCCATACAAAGACTTCTTTAACTTGCATACCAGTTCTTTCTTACCCTTCACCGCAAAGCCTTCAGGTTTCTTCATGTAGATATCTCCTTCTAGATCCCCGTGAAGAAATTTTGTCTTCACATCCATCTGTTCTTCCTCAAAATCAAAAGCAGCATCAACAGATAAAAGTAATCTAATAGAAGCTACCTTGGCACCAGGAGAAAAAATATCACAAAAATCAATTCCCAACACTTGGGAACACCCTTTTGCTACCAACCAAGATTTGTATTTCTCCACCTTTTCTTTCGCATTTGTCTTCTTCTTGAACACCAATTTGCTGCCAATGGGTTTCATTCGTGCCGGAAACTCCACCAGATCCCAAGCCTCATTTTTATGCAAAGATGCCATTTCATGAACCATGGCCTCTTTCCAGAGTTTTCCATCCTCTGAATCTACTGCTTCCTTCACAGTTCTGGGATCATCATTAGTAACAGATAAAACAAAATTTGAATAGAAAGCAGATGGACTATACCTTTCTGGTTGCCTCCTTTCTTGAATTGATCTTCTCACACTCGGAGTTTGTGGCTCTTCATCTTCTGATTCCTCGTCTGTTGTAGATTCTGATTCTTCCTCCTTAAGCTCAAACTCTATCTTCTCAGGTTCCTTTGGTTGGACTTCATGTTTAATAACATCTTTCACCTCTTTGAACACCACATCTCGGCTGTACACAACCTTCCTTATTACTAGGTTCCAAAGCTTATAACCCTTTAAACCATCCTTATACCCAATAAAGATGCTCTTTTCAGATTTACTATCCAACTTAGTTCTTTTCTCCTTTGGAACATGTACATCTGCATCACATCTAAATACCCTCATTTGTGAAAGAGAGATTTTCTTACCAGTCCATACCTCTTATGGAGTCTTATCCCCCAACGCTGATGAAGGTGATCTGTTGACCAGGTAACATGTTGTCTCCATCGCCTCTACCTTGAATTCATGTCCTAACCCGACACCACTGAGCATGCTTCTTGCCCTTTCCATCAACGTCTTGTTCAATCTTTCTGCGACTCCATTTTTCTCAGGTGTGTATGGAGTAGTCTTCTATCATGCTATACCACACTTCTTACAGAATTCTTCAAATTCCTTACTGCAAAACTCTCCACCATTATCTGACCTCAACACCTTTATCTTCTTCTCTGTTTGGTTTTCCACCAGAGCCTTAAATTCTTTAAACCTGTCAAAGACTTCAGATTTATTTTTAAGGAAATATATCCATGTATTCCTTGAGAAGTCATCTATAAATGATACATAGTACACAAAATTACCTAGTAATGGAAACTTTACTGGTCCAAACACATCACTATACACAAGCTCTAATATCTATTTCGCTTATGTACCACCAGAGGGGAAACTCACCCGATGCTTCCCATATACATAATTTTCATAAAAATCAAAATCCAGAGAGCTATTACTCATACCTTCTACCATACCTTTACCATGAAGTATTCGAAGGCCCTTCTCTCTAATATGTCCAAGAAATTGATGCCACAACATGGTCTTCTCTCTAGATACCACTAGATTTTCTACTCCACTTTCAGGAATCACAGAATTGTTGCACCGATCAACAATAGTGCTACCTTGCAGCTTGTACAGAGTTCCAATCCGAACTCCCCTCACCAATACAAGTGTTCCTCGAACCATCTTGTAGGTATAACTATGTAAACTTTGAAACAGGAATTGATACTGTTACCTGTTTCGTAGAGATAGCAAAAAAGTGACCTGATTTTGAAAAGGAGTGATGCAGAATGCACATGTTTTTTTTAGAGCATAGTTTTTGGCACTTTAATTTTTTTTTATGTACATTACGTTTTAGAATGGTAGTGATTTTTATGCTGATTTAAAAAAGTGAGTATTCTACATCACACCCTTTTTCTAAAAGACTTGTTTTTTGGCTTTAAATTTTATAATGTATAAAATGTAAATAATTATTTTGTAAATTTGATAATTTTGAAGTGGTCGTTTTCTTCACATTTTCTTGTTTTTTATTTTTTTAAATTATTTTTTTAGTGAGGTTTTTATTGTTTTGCATTTTTAAATTAGAAGGTCGATATTTAGAATTTTCGATATTCTACATATTTATACATCCTTAATTAAATTTTCAATCCACATGAAATAATTGTTTCTAAAAAACAATATTTTTTAACAATGGACATAAAAATAACCATTTTTAACATAAATATAACTAAAAAACTACACGTTTTGATAATTTTTTGCTAGAATTGACATGTCAAAATCACAATTTTTATACGATAATTTTAACTAAAAATAGTTAAATAATAGTTTTTTTTTATGAATTTCATGTCAAAAAAATAATAATATTCACTTTTTTTTCAAAAAATAATGATTAACTTAAAAATCAATGCGAAAATCACATATTACAAATATTGAACGTATAACAACCCTAATTGAGTGTTTATTCTTCTCATTAAGTGTCAAAGTCAAAACATTGCAAATCTTGATTTAGAAGCATAACTTAAATTTAATAAACAATGTCACGTAATCCAAACTCTTCGTCCCCTAGAGTTTCATCATTGTCTTCTTCCACAATATTTTCTGTTTCCTTTTGCTCATTTTCCTCTTCTAATGGAACTTTGAAGTCTACGAATCTCCCAATCTATGTCTTTCCAAACATTCCATGGAATGGTGGTTGGGGTTTCTTTGCATTTTTTGTCACACGTGATTCACTAAAGTCCCCTTTCTTCAACCCAATTTCTTGCAATGCATTTGGAAGAAATTGAAGAGCATGAATTATTTGCTGAATCAAATTGCATTGTAATGGATCTTTTTCAATTGCAATGCAATTTCTTCCTTTTTGAAGGCAACATACTAGTGTTGTACCTAATTATCAATCACAAAAAAATAATGAACTAAATTAGTACAACGACATATTAATTAAAAATAACATATTGAAATTCAATTCCATATAATAAAACTTACCTAAGCCAAAAAATAAATCCAGAACCTAATCTCCTTCATTTGATCAAATGTCTATAAGATAGTTAATCAATAATTGTGGTTTTTGATAAATGTTAACTATCTCTCCTTTTGCTTCTTTGTCTTCATATGTTAGTTTTCTCACAATAGCATCATAAGTCAGTATTTGGCTACGAATCTTTCCGTCTACCCAACTAAAAATCATAGACATATGGCTATCATCTTTTGCCCAACTATCAATATGAATGAACTCACAATCATTTATAAATTGTTGATCTTCATTGTTAAGAAGATTTGACTTTTTCCTGTAACATGAAATAGTAAAAGTTCAATTAACTTGTACATAAATAAATTTTTCAACATTAATCAAATATACATTTTAAACGTCTTACCATGTAAGCTGCATCCTTGAATTTGTTTTCCCCTTGAAGCTTGACAATATCATTGCCAATTGTGCGTCTGAATGAAATGTCAAAAATCTCCATAATGGTGATGACGTGACTTCTACAAATCCCACAACCACTTTACTAAGAGCTTGATAAGTATAAGGGTCACTATCATAGTCAATGTTTGGAATATTGAAACCATGGGGAATATCTGCAATGACTAGGACATAATCCTTTTTAGTTATGAGTTTAGCAATGTCCTCACATTCGCCTTGTATTACTTGATATTGAATAGTGTCTAGCCCATTCCAAATGAAATGATTAAGAGTTGGATCAAGTTGAACATTCTTAATATGTTGCTTCCTCAATCTTTCAATCTTTATTTTTTCAATAATGGTTTTGAAACTATCTAGCGCTCCATTATCATCCTTCCTTATCTTTTATAAAATAAACAAATATATGTGTAAGTTATAAATTAAAAATAGTACACAGGTGAATAAAAATGAATGTATAAATCAAGATACCTTTTTAAATGCAAGATGTTTTTTTTTTAATGTTGATGTAGAACTTGAATCTGGATAGTTGCATACAACATCATCCCAACTATCTTCATTCAAAAATCTAACCATTTGTTCTTGAATTTTCATGTAAACTTTGTGACTACATAGATAAAGTAACAAAAAGTTAATATAATGATATGTATAACAAATACTACCAAGAACAACATGTTTTATTTAAAATATAATTATAATCTAGAAATAAATAAAAATAATTCAACAAACTTACATTTGAAATTCTTCAGACATTTCCTCCAATGATAATTCCCCTGACCTCACACAAGATAATATTGTTTTGACAATTTTTTCATCTTTCACTCCTTGCATTTCCCTCCAAGGTGTGATAGTCATATTCTCTGGAAGCTGCTTCATTTCAGGAGCTGATTTATTGTTACCACATATCAATGGCTTAGACATTTTGACCCTCTGGCTTTTAATGGCAATGTCTTCCCACATGCTAAAAATCTCATCAATCAACTTCCAAACATCTCCAGTTCTAAATGCCAATTGGAAAATGTTATCAACACCTCTGAATAAATCACTATTTTTGTTGCCTTTTCCACCTTTTGAATTGGATTTCTCTTCAATTTGATAGCCTATTTCCATACAACATTCCTTTCAGAAATCTGCAATAACATTTATCCTATCCCCACCACATTTTTCTTCAAATTCACTATGAATAAATCTAACCCTTTGGATGAAAGTCATAGACATCCTATATTCATTATCTGAATTATGATCACATGCCACTAAATTTGCTTCTGTATCTAATAAACCAGCGTAAATAATACATTTCTTTGTTTCATAATGTGGGTTATTAGGATATTCCTCCATTAATTGTCTTTGAGCTTCTACAGAATGGTTTCCCCCCAGCACATAATAATTGTATTCAAAACATTTTGACTTATCAAATGCTTCTTTGTTGGGAACTTGAAGTGGATCAACAAGAAGCACATAACTAACCACATCAGCATATGGATTGTACCTCATCAATGTCTTCAAGTTGTGAACATGCAGATGATGTGGCTTTCTAACTTGATATTGACATTGTCCTTCACTTGCTTTATAGGTTTGCCTGACATTAAGCTGAAATGTACGACCACCATCAATTAAGTTTCTCTTTGTCAAATTCTCTCGAATGGAATTTTGTTTTGTTTTGATAATGCCATCCTCTAAATCAGCTCCTAGTGTAATGATTTCTCTGCTTTCTTTTGAATTTTCACTAGGTTCTTGACTGCTGGTAATGACTGCTACAAAATATTCAACTTTACTTTTCTTGGTCATAACATTCCCAACAGATTTATTCTTGGGCATTGTTACTTTTGGTCTTTTATGGCTCTTCTCAGTTCCAATGTCATCTTCAGTAATGGCAACATATGCTTCACTATCAATTTCAACTTCATCATCCTCAAAAGTAACTTGTTTACCCTTGCTAGATTTATTCACTAGAGGCATTTTTTTTCTGATTCTTTCGATGTAGTTTTGTAGCATCATCAATTACTACATTTTGCTTATTTTCCATATCTTCTTCTGACACTGAGTAAAAACTACTGACAAATTTCATGATATCATGCTCTATGAAATGAATGCCTCCCAACCTAATTGAACAGTTTTCAACAAAATTCTGCCAAACAAAATATCATATGTCAATAAAAAACAAAGTTAAAAAATATAGCGAGACACTTTGAAGAACAGAAAATACAAATATAAATAACAATACTTACGATGTTTTGTGTCATCTCATTTATGATTTGTTTACACAACTTTGTAGATGCCTCTCTCGTGTCATACAATGAATATGATAGTCGGTATTTAATCCTTTCATGTGACTTGGGAGCTTTTGTAAGTATGTAAACAACTTCAGTGTCTGGTACCGAACACATATCTACGACTCTTCCCATCACCTCAAAAATTCCATTATCATTCGGTATATCAATATATAGATATATATTCATATTTGTGCTTTCTTTTTCTTTCACATACTAGATTCTTGATGGAAATTTCACCTCTTTCGAATTCTTCCAGTCTAAAATCATCTTCTTATCCCTTGAGGCACTTGAAAGATTTGTAGTCATGAGCTTAGGTGGAGTTCATTCACCAATGTTTCTTGAAGATGCACCTTTAAGAATCTTTGGTCTAGAAAGATTCACTAAAATTTTCTTTGATGCCATTTTTCTGAAAAATAGAAACACATAAGTCAGTAAACAATAAAAACATATTAACTTAAATTAAGAACGAAAATATATCATAAATTTTTTATTTGTATGGTTAGAATCGCCCCACCAATGTCGCCCCCCTCACTCACCTACCCTGAGATGACCCTTCCACCCGCCCACGCCCCCTCCCTCACCCACCGCCCCTCACATTCTAAAAGGGTATGCATTAACATTCTAGTGTAAAAAAAGTAAATCACAAATAAAACATTCCAAAATTAACTATGTATATATTATATGAAATGTTTGATTTTTTTAATAAGTACAAAAAAATATATGTAATGGCACCCCACCGCACCCACCGGTGCCCTACCCTATCTGCCCCCCCGGGCACCCTCACACCCCTCCCCCCACCAAACCCACTAGCGCCCCCACCCGGTTGCCTGTCCCCCAACCCGCCCCTGGTGCCCTACCCCATCTACCCCCCGAGGCACCCTCACACCCCCCCCACCAAACCCGCTGGTGCCCCCACCCAGGTGCCTGCCTTGGGCACAGACGGCTACCTTGTCCCCCCCCCCCTCCCCCGGGGCGCCCTGCACAACCCAACCCCCCGGCCCCCCGGCGCTCGACCCCCAACCCCTCTCGGGGGCACCCCCCCACACCAAACCCCCGGGCACCCGCCCCCCATCTCCCCCCCCCCCCCACGGCACCCTACCCAACCCAACCCCCCGGCCCCCGGGCGCCCGTCCCCTAACCCCCGGGGTGCCCCACACCCCCCCAACCAAACCCATAAGCACCCCCCCCCCTAGGGCGCCCTGCCCAACCCAACCCCTCAGAGCTCGCCTCCCAACCCCCCCTCCGGGTGCCCCACAACCCTCGCCGCCCAAACCCCCCCAGTGCCATGTCCAACCCAACCCCCCGGCCCCGCGGGCACCCGACCCCACCCCCCTGCCTCAGGCGCCCCCCAACCCCCCTCCCACCGGTGCCCGCCCCCCAATCCCCCCTCGAGGCGCCCGCCCGCCCCAACCCCCCGCGAGGGGCTCGCCCGCCCCTCACCCCAGCCCCCCGCCTGCACCCACCCCTTCCCCCTGCCCAGGCGCCCCACCCCTTCCCCCTGCTCGGGCGCCCCTCCCCACCCACCACCACCCCTGCCCAGGCGCCCGCCCCCCGCCTCAGCCACCGACACCTTCCCTCACTCCCCCAGGCCACATCCTTCCCCCACCCATGCGCCCCACCTCCTTCCCCCACCCCGGTGCCCCACCACACCCACCGGCACCCCCCCGGGGTGCTCGTCTCCCACCCCCCACTCCTCCCTCCTCCCTCCCTCTGCTGCCCTCCTCCTCTCCCTCCCACAGCCCGCCCCCGGCTGGCGCCCAACCCTTGGCCCGCGCCCCCACCGGGTAGGCCGTAGGGCGATTCTCGGAATCGCCCTACTTCCTGTTGGGCGGGGGCGCAGGCTCCCGGGGTGGCGCAGCCGAGGAATCGCCCTGCCGCCTGCCGGGCTGGGGCGCGTGCCACCGGGGTGGCTCCTAGCTCGGCCGCGCCACCCGGCGGCCCGCGCCCCCACCCGACAGGTGACAGGGGGATTCCGGGAATCGCCCTGTTGCCTATTGGGCTGGGGTGCGGGCTGCCGAGGTGGTGTGATCGAGGGACGTACCACCCTAGCGGCCCATGCCACCGCCCGGTAGGTTGCAGGGCGATTCCCGGAATCGCCCTGCGGCCTGCAGGGCAGGGGCACAGGTCGTGGGTTTTACGCCAGCCGGGGGCGGGGCACGGGAGGGAGAGGAGGAGGGCCGCAGAGGGAGGGGTGTGGGAGGAGTGGGGGGCAGGGGGGGGGTGGGGGGGGTGCTGGTGGGTGGGGTGGGGCGCCTAGGCAAGGGAAGGGTGTGGCCCGCGGGAGGGAGGGAAGGTGTTGGTGTCCGGGGCGGGGAGCGGGTTGGGGCTTGGGGTGGGGCACGGGCGACCACCTCGGGGGGAGGTTGGGGCAGGGGGCGGGCAGGCACCCCGCGGCGGGGGGCGGGTTGGGTTGGGCAGGGTGCGGGGGGGAGTTTGGGGGGCGAGTGTTGTGTGGCGCTCGGGGGGGATGGTGGGCGGTCGCCCTTTGAGGGGGCGGTCGGGGCAGCCACCCGGGGTGGGGTGCCATTGGGTTTGGTGCGGGGGTGTGGGGCATTCGGGGGGGTTTGCGGGGTAGGTGCCCGAGGGACAGGGGGGTTGGGTTGGGCAGGGCACCGAGGGGGGGGGATGGAGTGCAGGAACCCGAGGTTTTGGTGCGGGGGCGTTGGGGGGCGGGTGCCGAGCGGTGGGTGAAGGAGGTGGAGGGCACCCTGGGGCGGGTGCGGGGGGCCCATTGGGGGTTGGGGGTGGTGAGAGAGGGGGCTGAGGGAGACATGGGCGTAGGAGGGGTGAGGGCTCCTGGTGGGGTGGGGGGAGGTGAGAGGGGAGTGAGGGGTGGATGGGTGCGGGAGGTTGAGGGGGGAAGGGGAGGTGAAGGGGGTAATGAGGGAAGGAGCCCACCATGTGACAACATGATGGCCCACCCACGGGTATTGAGTGATTGAGTTTGATCGGGCCCACCATGCTCACAATGGATGTAATTTTTATTTTGGCTTAGAAAAATTATTAATTTAAAAAAAAATCTTTTTTCTTAAACTAATTTAATATGAAAATTTTCAAGGAAAACAATTTAATTTACCTTTCAATTGCGAGAATTCTTCAGTGAACATGTTGTTGATAGCGATATAGCTTCTCCACAAATTCACGAGTCTTTCAATGATTTTCAGAAAGCCTGGATGTGATGTGAGTAATATTGATAATGAAATTTTAATATATAAGTGCAATTACCGAGATGTTTTACCGTACGGTTAATATGGGATAATTTGTTTTAAAATATTATAAAGCGAATATTGTAGAATTGTTTTACAATGGGTTGAATGTGGGATAATTTGTTTTAAAATATTATAAAGTGAATATTGTAGAATTGTTTTACAACAGGTTGATGTGGGATAATTTGTTTTAGAATATATTATAAAAATTTAAAAAAAAATCAATTGTTTAGTAAATATTATATACTTTAACTATTAGAATACTTAATCTAGAAATTGTAGTTTACAATTTTAATTTTAGTGATTTATTTCATAAAAAAATTTAGTTTACATTTTTCAATAAATTGTAGAATAAAATAGTGAAGGTAAATAAATGTAACAAACTTTTTGGAGGGAAATATTTTCGCGAAAAAATTTTGGAGGGAAATATTTTCGCGAAAATTTTTGGAGGGAAAATTTCATTCTTTAAGCTATATAATATCCTTAGGAGACTCTATTTGTATCATTCAACAGCTTCTATTTGAAAGGGATGGATTGTTCTAATAGTGAAGTTTCGATTTATACACCATCAACATCTTCATCGTGTAACAACTCTATTCATATTGATGGATATAGCGAGAATTCTTTCACTATGAATAGAAAGTCAATTCTTCCACTTAGTTCTGATTCTAAAGACTATGAGAGAAGCACTGATGAAAGAGGGGATGGAGAATTTCAAATAAATAAAGAGTCACAGATTCCACTTAGTCCTAATTCTAAGGACTATGAAAGCAGCAATGCTGAAGAGTATGATGGTGAAGTTCAAAAGAATGGAGTGTTACGATGTCCACTTAGTCCTAATTCTGAGGACTATGAGAGTAGCAGTTTTGAAGAGCATGATGGTGAAGTTCAAAAGAATGGAGTGTCACGGTGTCCACTTAGTCCTAATT
Source organism: Pinus tabuliformis (assembly GCA_031772625.1). Classification (NCBI taxonomy): domain Eukaryota; kingdom Viridiplantae; phylum Streptophyta; class Pinopsida; order Pinales; family Pinaceae; genus Pinus; species Pinus tabuliformis. Next base: position 1,667,833,835 of record CM062819.1, on the reverse strand, counting down.
CTGAGGACTATGAGAGCTTCAGTTTTGAAGAGCATGATGGCAAATTTGAAAAGAATGGAGTGTCACGGTGTCCACTTAGTCCTAATTCTAAGGACTACGCGAGCAACAGTGATGAAGAGTATGATAAAAAATTTCAACAGAATGGAGTGGCAAAGTGTCCACTTAGTCCTAATTCTAAGGACTATGAAAGCAACAGTGATGAAGAGCATGATGGTGAAGTTCAAAAGAATGGAGTGTCACGATGTCCACTTAGTCCTAATTCTGAGGACTATGAGATTAGTAGTTTTGAAGAGCATGATGGTGAAGTTCAAAAGAATGGAGTGTCACGGTGTCCACTTAGTCCTAATTCTAAGGACTATGAGAGCAACAGTTTTGAAGAGCATGATGATGAATTTCAAAAGAATGGAGTGTCACTGTGTCTTCTTAGTCCTAATTCTAAGGACTATGAGAGAAATAGTGATGAAGGATAGGATGATGCACTTAGTCCTAATTCTAATGAGTATAAAGGTAGCAGTGACAAAGGAAAAGATGTAGCATCTTCAGTAAGTAAACAGTCACATTTTCGACGTAGTCCTAATTCTATGGACTATGAGAATAGCACTGACAATGCACATGAAGAAGAATATCCATTAAACATCGAGTCAGATTTTCCATTCAGTCCGAATTCTAAGGACTACGACAGTTGCACTGAAGAAGTGGAAGATGACTTATAATATCCTCCAAGTCAATATTTGAAAAGCAAAGCTGATGATAGTGTGGATAACATTCCTCTTAATGATGATGAAAAGCCTTATACAAATTATGATCCAATGATGGAGATGTTGCCAAGAAATACTGTATCGAGGAGTAGGAGTAGATCTTTTCGTATCAATGCAAGTTGTTCTAGTTATACAAGGGGTAGAGCAGAATGTCTGACGAGAAGAAGTTCTATCAGTGCTCTCATTTCAAGTGAATGTTGCAAAAAAGATTGCTTGAAACATATGGATTTCAAATTTGCATTAGAAAGCAGGGGGGATATTTGTCAATGAATAAAAGCATGCAAAATTCATATTTAGTTGGGTGCATGCAATCTACATTGTTAGGTTATGATTATCATATTGGGAATTTATTTATCTGTATAAAAGATTTCAAAATGTTTCATTCGATTAGGAATTTTCGTCTCTCGAGAATTCAAGAAAATTTGGAAAAGGATCCTAGATTTTATTCAGAAGTACGTCATAAAAGATAGTTTGGGCCATTATCAAATATTGCAATGCCATGGATGAAAGATTTCTTTTCAAAGCATGGAGAGTGTATGCCAAATAGAGAGACAATACATATTCCAGATAATTTTTCAAGACAAGAAATCTACAACTTATACAAAGAATATGCAGAAGGTGCTGAGGGACATGGCTAGTTTATTACATATCAATATTTTGTGAAAGTATGGAAGAAAGAATTCAACAATGTCCGTATTCCTAAGAAGATAAGGATGGGGATTTGCAATACATGTGCCTCTCTAAAGTAAAAAAGGGACAAATGTGAAGGGTCAGAAAGAGTTAAGCATTCATAACTCTAACTTTTAAAATTGTATAGTCATCAACTATGAAAAACATATTTCTTAATGAATTTCTTTTATGTTGTGTAGATTTAATTGTCAAAGAACTTCAGGATCATCGTGAACAACAAAAAAATGAAAGGAAGAAGTTGTACAAGCATCGAAAGAAGTGTTATGATAATCCAAATAAATATTTGCGTTTGGTAATTGATGGTATGGACCAGAAGAAAACACTTTTACCACATTTTGTTTGCACACCCAAAAATTTACAGGAGGAAAATTTATTCAGTTTCACTTGGTCGGTTGTATGGTCTTCAATGGGAAAATGTTGCCAAGGGTGTACTTCATAGCTCCAAATATTCATAATGATGCAAATCTAACCATAACCATAATTCATGATGTGATTTATCATTGGTCTGGTACTCTTCCTAAAGTTTTTTATCTACAATTGGACAACACTTGCCGTGAAAACAAAAATCAAGTTGTTTTTGGATACCTAAACATGCTTGTTGAATTGAGAATTTTTCAAAAGTTAAAGGTTCGTTTCCTTCTTGTTGGGGACACTCATGACCATATTGATGAGATGTTCAGTCGTTTTTCAGTCAAATTGAGGAGGAAGCAAGTTGGGAGCTTTCCATCACTAATTGAATGTCTTAATAAATCATACATGCCAGAGCCTACTTTTGATGTGTTGGAAGAAACTGTTGACATGCAAAGGCTTATTCTGCGATCATATGGTGATGGGAAATGCATTGAACAACTTAATGACATTAGCTTCCAACATCAATTTTATATCAAAAAAATTGATGGGAAAGCACTAATATGGGGCAAGAAGTATTCAACTACTGCAGAATGGGCACCATAATCAAGTTTGTAATTTTTGAAGTTCATTCTAGATCATCCAATATTTGCATCAAAAATATTGTTATTACAATCAGTTGGTGAAGTTCAGAATGCACGCAGACAAAATAGAGATATAAATTATTCTGATTTCCTGGAAGAAATTAAAAAATGTATTAGATATACATATGAGTATTTTGACATTGCTGATTCAGTTTGGTGGGAGTCATTTTCCAATAATCAAAGTGATATCATTTCAACAACAACAAATGAAGATATACCTTTGAAAAATCCATTTATTTTGCCACAAAATGTGTCGAATGAACATGAGAAAGTAAACATTATTGAACAACAACAATCTCAAGGTATTAGTAATTCTTCACTGGCAGCGGAAAGAGAGATGTATATTGGTTCCAGAAGATGTCATGCACAACGTGAAGCCATGGAATACCTTTACAGGGGTTCAATATAGGATATTAAGGAGGGTTTCATGATTGCAGTGCTAGCAGATGGAGATCCCAATGGCTATCCATTTTGGGTTGCTAAATTTATAAAGGTCTTTACAGAAAATGAGGATGTTACAAGTGTTGAAGTACATTGGTATGCCACAAATACACACCCATTCAAAGGTATGTATAAGCCAGAGATGGTACTTGACAAAAAAAATGGTGGAAAGAGAAAAGGAAGGGGTACAAATATAAATCGCCGCTGCACAAACATATTAAAATTGAGGGATGTTGACATACTTGTTTATGACTTCAATTTAACGAAGAGAGGAACTCTTCGCTTCAAGACGATAGAGATTCTGAAAAGGTTGTTACCAGAAGGAACAGTGCTGAAAATATTTTCTAGTACATTGTTTAAGACAATTTATATAACTGATGTATGCATCGTATCTTGAAATAAAATTAATGATTTCCATATGGTGTTAAATGAGAAGTTATGAGGCATTTTTATATTGTTGGATTATATGTCTTCATTATGATAATTTTTATTGTTTAAAATATCTACAATGCAATATTAAATTAGAGATATAATGTATGTTTTATTCAATATACAAATAATGACTTTTGAATTCATTTAGTGATGTAATTCGTTCATAATGTCATGGTTTTTTAAATTTATAGTTGAAAAAAATTCAATTTCTTTTGTATCTACATGTTATGGCTGAAAACATGTTGAATTTATACTTAGGAAAAAAAAATTATATTCTACCAGAAACATTAATGTGTTTTTTCCTCATAAACAACTTTGTTTGGCGCATAAAAATTTGGTTTTACTAACATTTTTAAAAAGTTTGAAAATTGACCCTAAAAAAAAATTCATTGTTCCAGTATCATCACTTTCGTTTTGAAGCTATATTTTGCATGAAAATTTCGTAGTAAATTTCGTAGTCACTGCCATGTTTAAAACATGTTCAAAATTGACCCCTAAAAAATAAAATCATCGTTCTAGTATACACACTTTTCATTTTTAGCACTATTTTTTATGTTTTTTCAGGGTTTTTTGGCCAGAGTTCTCGTTTCTAGTTTATAGTTCCCGTTTCAAAGTTTACATAGATGTATCCTTCTTGAAAACTATTCTTATACCTGCATCATCCAAGTTGCTTACAAAAATTAGATTTCTGGCCAATGCAGGAATATGAAGAACACCCGGAAGTGTTCTAACCCTTCCACCTTGTAACTTCAACATTACTTTTCTACGAACAACGATTCTAGCCTTCCAATTATCCCCTAAGAATACATCACCACCATCATATTTCTCATACTCGCAGAACCACTCTCTATGGGTAGTGAAGTGAAAGGATGCACTTGAGTTAATGAAACATGCCTCATGATCTACATGTGTACTTGAAGAAGCTAAGTACACATCCCCACCTTCATCTGAGGTGGTTTTTGCCTCTGTAGAAGGAGCATCATCAAATCCCTTTCCTTTGTCATGAGCTTTATATTTACAATCCCTTTTGTAGTGCCCTTCCTTTCCGCATTTCCACCAAACTACCTTTACAGGTTCTCCTGGAGATTTAGATCTCCCACTCGATGACTTATTTTTGTTTCTGTTCTAGGTCTATCCTTGTACAGACAAGGCATCACCATTTTGGCTCTCCATATTTTTCCGTCTCATCTCCTCCGTCAGCAAGGATGAGACTATTTCATCAAACTGTAAGGTAGTTGCATTGCTACCTATTGCGATAACTAGACTATCCCACGAATCTGGTAGAGAACACAACAAACTGATGCACTTATCTTCATTTGAAATGTTAATATCAACAAATAATAATTGACTTACCGCAGTATTAAATGCATTCAGATGCTCTATCACTGAGTCTCCATATTTCATCCTCAGGTTATACAACTTTTTCAGTAGGAACAGTTTATTCACCAGAGACTTAGATTGGTACAAAGTCCCTAACTTGTGCCACAAAGCCTTAGTTCTAGCTTCCCATGATATATTCAACAATATTGAATCTGAAACACACAATCGTATTGTGCTCTTTGCCTTTCGATCCAACTTCTTCCATTCTTCATTGGACGCTCCCATTGGTTTAGTATCTGGATCTATCACAATCCACTGATCTTTATCCACCAATAGAACCTCCATCTTGAGTTTCCACAAATCAAAACTATGACCATTAAATTTCTCGATCTATATCTTTACACTGCTCACGATCTTCTTTCATCACCAGAATCGATCCCATAGATCTCCCACCGAACAGGGTCTATCACAGGCCCGACGAAACCCCTCAACAACAAAGGCATCCCCTTGAAGCGAAAACAGCTCTTATACCAAATGTAGGTTTTCACCTCGTACAGAAATTACCTACATACGAATTCTAAAACACATAAAATAAACAATAGTGAGAGCATAACACATAAAACACATATACACAGAGGTTTTCCCCTAGATCCCAAAACCAAGACTACCAGCTTGATTTTTCATTATGTTCCTTTTAATGATACAATACATATGTATACATGCCCAACATCCAATACCATGGACTGAAAATCATTGCGTCCAAAACCATGGACCAAAATCCATAGCGTCCAAAAACCATGTGCAAAAACCATGCACAAAACCATAGGTAGGTGTGCCCAACCTAATATAGGGTCCAAAAAAAATTTCTTGGGGCACTGCCCCAGGCCCCGTAGAGGGGGGCTACCTGCCCCCTCAAACCCCCTATGACCCCCTCGCTGCGCAATCGGCACAACAAAGGGGGGCCTCCGCCCCCCTTCTAACCCCTCGATTAACTACGTAGGCTAGTCATGGAAAGAATATAACACAACCCAACAGTTTTTGTTGCTTGCATAGGTTGGAGAGCTCCTACATTAATGAGTGAGAGATACATGCAGGAAAGCATTTTATTTTTTATTCTTATTTCTTCTTCTAGGCCTATTAGCCTCGTCAATGAGGTTGTCAACTAGTAGGTCTACTTGTGTGCCTCAAAGGAGGTTTTCACCTAGGATCTTTTCTTTTTCTAATTTATTCCCTTTTTTCCAACCCATTGAACACCTCATTGATGTTTTCAATAAATGCGCCGATCTCAGGTGCCTCAAAGGAGGTTTTCACCTGAGATTTTATATTTTTCTCTTATTTTTCATTTTTTTATTTCTTTTCCTATCCTACTCTACTTGAAAAAACAAAATCATTTTCAGGTGTAGGAATACTTCTAATGAAGTCAAGTGCACATCAATATGACAGATAAATTGATGTATAGGCTTGAATTATATGCTTTGACAGGTACCTCAATATGAGAGACTAACTTCTTTGCTTGAGATGAGATTAGGAATTGTTGAAGAAGAGTGGGTTGCTACAAGTTGACACTTTGCTTGAACCATATTTCAATATAGTTGTGATGCTCCTGGTCCACTTGCTAATTATTCTCTTCAACACATAGAGGATCTAATGGTAAACATGAGGGCACTTTCCTAGTCTCTAATTTTGATGTTTGCTCTTCGTCAAGTGTAGCCCATGATTCTTTGGTCTTTTCATTTGAATCTTCTTTTTATGCATGTTGTCTTTCAATGGTATCAAGATAATCTCTTTTTTGTGATACTCTTCCTAAGCTAAGATGAATACCATTTAGATCAATAGGAGATGTTTGGAAGTGTTGTATCTTAGCATTGTAAGTGGGCTGAGCTAATTCATTATGTGGGTTTGGAAATGGGGATATAGGTAGTTGAGTGGGAGTGGATATTTGAGATGGATGTGGTTGGGGTTGTAATTGTGGTGTAGGTGGATGGTAAGGATAACATGGAGTTGAGTATGTATAATATTCAGGAAAATATTCATGATATTTTGGATGGCTCCCATAAGTTCCTTGCCAACCGTGTTTCCAATATTGTTTTTGGGGTTGAAATGGCCAAGGTTTCCAAGGAAAGGGTGTGTTACAATTACTTTGAGATGTATGTTCATTAGCTTGAAATTGTGAATTAGGCTCTTGCACCATATAAGGTTGAATAGGATGCGATGGTCCTCTTGGAGCTTCACAACATAGTGGCATTGATAATTGACTTGCTCCATTGTCATCTTGGTGAACTTCCTTCAACCTTGTTAATAAGGGGCAATATTTAACATCATGTGATTCTGCATGGATAACCCAATTATCAACATCTTCTTTTTTCTCATTTTGTATTCTTAATATTTCTACTTATTCACTTAGATTGCTAAGAATATATGTTTTAAAGTTATCAAGCAAATTTCAAAGTTTATATTGACTTACCAATCTTGATGTTCATTGAATTACTCTTCCCTTCCTCTTGCTATGTGCTTTCATGTTTCCGAAATTTCTTTAAATGATAATTGGTATACATCACCTCTACTCATGAGATCAAGGAGATGAATCCACTCATCTATAATTGTTCTAAGTAAGAGGGCTTTTAGTGTGTCGGATCCTAAATGATGTAGTTTTTCCCTCTTATCGTTATACATGAACCTCTCTATTAGATCCTCTGGACTCATATTCTTTTTGAATCATTCTAAATATTTCTTCTTTAAGATCATGATCTTTATATTTTTCTAGAAATATTTTTTGCATCTCACTCCATGATCTTATTGAATTAGTCCTTAAACTGATGAACCATTTAAGAGCTCTATCCTTCAATGTTTCCAGAAACAATCTCAAATTTTAAGTGTTTAGTAAGTAACCATAGGATCTACGAAGGATTTCAAATTCAAAGAGAAAGGTTTCCCGATTATGTGACCTTAGACCATGAAATTTTGTAAGAAAATATGGAGGGATGTTCTTTATGTGCACACTACAATCAGTATCTTGAATGGGAAATCAGAGAGGATCTTCCTCATTATCATCATCTGCATCCATTTATTCTACACTCTTTGTGATCTATTCTTATTATACATGCAAAAGTGGATGGTGATTTGACTCTTACTGCACCATGTGATCAAATGCGAGGTGGTTTGGTGTTGGATATTTTTTTTCGTTTCTATAATTGAATGAAAACACTGATGCAATGCACTTTTCTATTTTCGAAATGAAATATGTATAATACAAATACTTTTTGTTTTTGAAAAAAGTAAAAAGAAAATAATCAAATAGCGAAGAAAGAATGAATACTTTGACACCTCCTCGGCAACAGTGCCAAAAAGTGATGAGCCTTGGTATTGCAACAAGAATGTTGCAACTCCCAAGGCTACCAACTTTAATTATCAACCTGGAGTTCATACAATCTTAAGAGGTATCAGCACTATATATGAAACATACAATGTGTCCTTCCTTTGTTGTCATTATGTAATAGAGTGCATGTAATGAAATAAAATACTAAAGTAATTGTAAAGAATGAAATGCTCAAAATGGAAAAAAAATTAATTCCAGGTAAGAAGAACAGGGTAACTGAAATCCTAAGAGCATGAAACCTTAACCTATTGCAAGAAAGAAAATATAAGGAAATAAACCTCTTCTAATTGCATAAAAAAATAATCACAAATTAAATTTAAACCATTACCTTTCAAAGAGTTGAGATCCATTAACAAAGTTCATTAGATGTGGCAATCAAGAAAATCATCATTGTATTTTCCAATTCATAAATTTGTCCATTAACCCAAATCACTGAGATGTTTTGCATGGGTAAAAATGAAAGTCCTAAGTGGTATTTATCCCTCCTAAACCATTTATTTAGGCCTAGTGGTCATGATTCAACCCTAAGGGACCAAAACCAATCTTTTTGAGAAAATCTGGGCAAGTGTATAAACATTGGAAGAGTACTATAGGAAACTACAAGAAGTTACATATTTACTACAGGAAGTTATAATTCATTGAATTACCAAGAAAGTCAAATCCAAATTAAATGGGATGAATTTTGTTATTGAATAGGATGTATTAAGCCTCCATTCTATGTGGAATCACTAAAAAAGGTCTCTATTAACCGATGCTAAAAATAGCAGAAAATTACTACTCTAAAATCTTGAAATTCAAGAACTAGTGAGTTAGTAAATCCATCAAATGCCTAGCTTAATCAAGTGGAAATGAAATGGGGTATTTTTTTATTAAATAGAATTTTTTTTGTGATATAATTCAAGTGTAATCAACTTGATTGAATCTCGTTAGCATGTTCTAAAAAGTAGCAGAAATTTATTGTTATTTGCTACAAGAGACTTCCAAAAATATTGATTTGGGAATAAGCAAACTATTCCAAGTAGCTCAATGATTATTGTGACCTTCAAAAGTTGTTCCAAGGATGAAATGATGCTTGTGATCCTGTAAAATAACTTGCTTCAACTATTTAACCCAATCCTACAACAAGAAATCATTAATACTAAATATCGAAATAGAAAAGAGACAAGAATAAGATATCCATGTGAATAAGAAGTGAAAATAAGAAATTTAAATGATACAAAAGGGATCTAACGCTCCTGGGATATCCGACGCCAAGGAAACTCAGAGTCCTATGAAGGAGACCAAGATTTAGAAGTTTAACATGGCAACAATCTTCATTATTTCGATCAATACAATTACATCCCTACAAGAAATGAAAGTGGAGCAGCAAAAATATGAGTTCTCTACACAAGAAGACTAAGGAAAATCAACACCTAGACACAAATTCAACTTGGTACTTATAAAAAATGATTAGGAAGCATTCTCCGTGAAAAGAGGAAGATTTACCCACCAAAATCCCTTAATAAGTGGATCTAGTTTCCAATACTAGGAATCTACATTAAATGACAGGGAACACCTTCCTAGATTTTCTCAATCATTTGAGCTCTAGAATCTATGCAATTATTTCAAAACATCTTCTTGATGTATTATCTAATATTGAAACTCCTGTAGTAGGGAGCAATTCCTAAATTATCTTCTCCTCCAAATCTTCATAATCTACCCAATATTCTCAAAATATTCCACAAAAATAAATAATATTAGGCACAAATATGCAATTAGCCATAAGCCTTCATATTGAACATATTAAAGTCAAAAATATATTATCTAATGCAATAAGAGAGGTTTATTGTGGCGAAGGATGGGCAAATGATCCTTAATTTATGTCTACTTTAGAGGCACATCACCATCCTCAAATCAATGGGAAAACACAAAGGGTAATCATAATATTAGAGGATATGTTGAATATGTATGTGATGCATCAACCAAGAAAGTGGGAAGACTACCATCCACTAGTAGATTTTTTGTACAGCAATGGCTACCAAGATTCTTTTTGAATGAGCCCTTTCAAGGCATTTTATGGAAGGAGATGAAACAACCCTATCAATTGGGATGATCATGTGAATGGAGTACTTGTTGGGAAAATTTTTATAAAAGAATTGGAGCAGGAAATGATCAGGATTAGGAAAAAATTAAAGGCTGCCATGGATAGGCCGAAAAGCTATGCAGACTAGCGAAGCATACACAAAGAGTTTCAAGTGGGAGGGCACGTTTATCTCCAACAATGTAAAATTTGAAATGGGAAGTGTATTGAGTAACTATTTTTTTGAGGTAGCAAAGAATCATCCGATTTTGAAAAGTGTTGATTCATAATACACCATTTTTTTGGAACATATTTTTGATACTTTAAGTTTTATTATATATCAAGTATGAATATTTTTTTTAAATGTTAGTGAATTTCATGCTGATTTTGAAAAGTGTTGATGCAACATGAACCCTTTTTTTTAGACGGCTTATTTTTGACACTTTAAATTTTGTAATGTATTAGGTGTGACTAATTTTTTTAAATGTTGGTGATTTTCATGTGAATGTGAATTTTCATGTAATTTTTTACACTTTAAATTTTCTTATGTCCTAACTACGAACAATTTTTTTTTAAATGTTTACTATTTAACCATTTTTCAAGTTGTTTTATTCTTCTTGATTTCATCTTACGATGTCTATTTTTTAAGGGTTTTACAAATGTGTGTTTTTAGTTTTTCTTTGTATTGTTTTTAATAATTTTTTTTTTATATTTTTTTACCAAAAGTTAAAAAAATAATAACGCTAATATTTTGAGGTTAGGATTTTTTTATATATTTACATATCGTTAATTAATATTTCAATACACATAAAATAATTGTCACTAAAAATAATAATTTTAAATACTCAACAAAAAATGTACATTTTACATATAAATAGAATTAAAAACTTTTTCATTAAAAATGACATGTTAACTAAAAAAAATTATAAAAAAATTGAATAAAAAATGTTGAAAAAATGACAAATTTTAAGAAATTTTAATGAATTTTATATCAAAAGGTGATAAAATTTGAAGTGTTTTTTTTTTTTAGATAAAATTTAAAGTAAAAATAACATAAAAATATGTTAAAAATTAAATTAAAATTAAAAAATATTGTATGTGTGTGTGTGTGTGTGTTTAAAAAAATATTAAAAAAAATAATGAAATATATATTAAATAAGAATTTAAAATGAAAACACACATTTTAAAATATGTATATTTACAAAAATTAAGTTTCCAAAAGGATGTATTAAATAAATAATTAAATAAATATTAAATAAAAATTTAAAGGAAAAAACACATTCCAAGAAAATAAAAAAAAATAAAAAATAATAATGCATTAAAATAAAATTAAAATTTGATAAACAATTAAAAAACTTAAAAAATCAAATAAATTCAAAGAAAAAAAAAAAAACTCGTTCCCCACCCGAGGCCTTGGGGCGACGGGGACAGGTGCGGGTGGCAGTTGCTGCATGCATTTGCCACCCTCACCTAGCCCTGGGTGAGGGAGACATCAGACTCCCCATCCCAGGGTCGTGGGGTTGCGGGGCTAGGTGGGGGTGGGAGTTACCATCCCAATGACTCCACGGCTCTAGATGGGGCAATAATTAGACTCCCCCTCCTAGGGTCATCAGGCAGTGGGGTTGGTTGTTTATGGTAGTTGCACACAACTTCCACCCCATCCATCCCCCTTGCCTCACTATGCAACTGTAACCCCCTCCCAACACCATCGCCCCACAGCCCTCAGCGGGGGGAGTCTAATTTTAGGAATCAGTCTCTCCACACCTAAGGTTGTGGGGCGGGGGGGGTTTGGGCGAGGTTGCAGTTTCCACACCTGCCTAGCGCCCTCACCCCACGACCCTGGGTGGGGTTGCAATTACCACCCCTGCTTAGTTGCCCCCCCCCCCCGCCCCCCCCCCCTCCCCCCCCCCACTATGCCAGGTGGGGGGAGTTTGATTCTTGGAATCAGACCAGCCTCCCCGTCCTATGACCCTTGGTAGAGGGAGTCTAATTCCTGCGAATCTCTAGGAGTGCGATGCGGATTAAACCTTATATCACCAAGGGATAATCTAGGTATGGCCAGTGTTTTTACTTGGAAAACCCAAGTAAAAGTGGAGCCTGGGAGGTAAAATTTCTAGAACATAAATCCTGGAGGAAGGTTCTCACCAGCAGAATGGTATCGAACCAAAAACAAGAGAATATCTCTAAAAATATATATATATGAGATAGGTCATCATACCCTTGATGAAAACTATTCAAATACAAAATAATTTGTGTCAAAACCCTGTAGCCCTGGATCCTTTTTTGTGCCAAATTCGGTAAACTCTTATGCAAGTGATGCCATAAGAATTCCATCACAAAAATGGCATGAGTAATTTAAAAATATCATACAATAAAAACAGAACATAAAAACCATCTGATAGCTAGAGAAAATAAACACAAACTAAAAGCAGGAGGCCACAGAAAATTACTGGAGGGAAAATATATCAAGAAAATTGAGTAAATTTGGTAGTCCTGGTATAATGCTTATACTCACCATTGTGAATACAAGAGAATCATCTTTTTTCTCCAAAGGAAACCCTTGAGTGGATGAAGGAAAACAAAACCCCCTTTTAGAGCAACTTTCTTTGAGAAGCTTCAAAGAGAATGAGGGCCAACAATAGGGTAGGGTTAGGGTGGTTACCCTGACCACTACTTGTTCATTCTCTATTGCCAATTTATACAAATAAATCATTACCATTCATTATAACAACAAATGCATAGTGCCAGAAAGGAAAACATCTAGACATCACTTCTCAAGTTGCATGCAAGTGTAACACAAACTAAGATTTGTAGCAGTAACATAATAACTGAACCAAGATAACGTAAATATGATTACAGTCATGGTGAGCCATGTCCACAATTCAAATAATATAAGGTATGAAAAGAACGAAATATGAAATCCAAGTCGAGGACATAATGACATAAAAAACATTGTGATTAATATATGATGCATATATGTTCTAAGGAAGGCCAATTCTGATGCAGGAGCATCGAGCACCCTTAGTCAAAGCGAGGAATCCAAAGCGAAAAAGGAGGAAGACGTGGACCAGGGGAGCAAAACAAGGAAAATTTTGTTTTAAAACAGATTTAAAGATGGAAAAATATGGATAAAAGTTTTGAGGAGACTTATCAATATATATTTTGTCATATGTATGCATGTATCGAGAGCTTTAGGGCTTTTGTAAGAGGAAATCATGGAGAAGTTGATCGGATCCTTCTGTGAACCGATCCAACACTTTTTATATGTATACGAACCTGTGTGTTCAAGGAGGATATAGAGCAATAGATAGAGGGACTGATAGAATTGTGAAAGCTGAAAGTATTCACAATGTAGTCGAAAGGAGGGTTTGTCCTAAGGCTGAAATGCCTTAGAATTGTAACCATGCTCTATATATAATAGAAAGCGTGTGTTAAGTGTTGATTTACGCGCCTGTCTATGCTTCATATATAGATATACGTTAATGTCTTAATTTCCTGTTTGTATGTGTGTTGATCGACCATCGATCACAGTAGGATCGATGGCGATCAAATATATGGGAGTCGTGATGCGAATGCAGGTATGGCAGAGAACTGTGCTTTAAACACAGAAATCCATCAAGCGGCGGACGAATGCGAGGAAGACCAAAGATAAGGAAGGAACGACTGAGAACACACAGGAGCCGTTGGATCGAATGATCAATGGTCCAGATCAACCTTTATCGCATCGGCAGAACTCTTTATGAGTTATCAGAACCGACCAAAGTTCGACTGCGAATGCGAAGTTGCGATTAAGTGACAGCCATCGGATCTGGCATCAGATCGATGACCCAAATGCGATCGGTGATCACATATCGAAGAGGCAAAAGGATTTGGACAGTGGAGTAGTGAAGGGTTGATACATCGATAGTGATATCACCGATAAAGCCGATCAACGATCAGAGGTAGGGTTGATTGCTATTTGGAGTTCAGAGGTCAGCGTTGGAACAAGGCTATGGAAAGCTAAAGGTAGACCTGCAAATTTTATAGTTGTGGGCTTATAAGATTTGAGGTCCAGCGATGGACTCTAAGTGGGGTTCCTTTGTAAATCTCGTGTTCCCATGTTTTTCGATAGTTGTGTGGCCGCGGGGTTTTAAGGCCTAATGCTTATATTACAGCTTCCAATAGTTATATTGGCTCTGATAAAGTGGTGGCTCTGATACCAAATGATGAAAATGAGATATTGGGGGTTAATCAAAATCCATTTTCCTTAAAAAATCAATCTAGAGGCATGTGGGTTATGGCCCACTAAGCTTATCAGAAGCGTTGCATGACCAAAGTAACACCCACGCATACCCACAATATGCATTTGAAAATAATGCATACTGTGGGTATGTGTGGCTATTACTTTATCCCTGCACCATTAGTGGTATCAGAGCATAAGAAGATTATGCATGTAAGGAAGGATTCCAGAGAGAAAGTAGAGGAGAAGGAGGTACATTTGATAAAGTATTGAGAGTTACAGTCTTACTGTTGCACAAATAATGACAACAGAAGGTGAGAAGATTTGCAACAATAACCTAAGAGCAAGGAGTGCTTAAGAGAAGCTAAGAACAACTTCCAACTACGGTTGGGTAGAAGTTGTTGAGGCAGCTCCACAGTTGCGATTGTAGGTAGAGTTGTCTTAGAGATAACAATTCCAGCAAAAGAAGTGTTGGGTAGAATTGTTAGTTAGCAATATCGTTCCAGAGGAGAGAACCTGAAGGATGCCAAAAGACTGAGTGAGAAGAGCTTGGTGAGGTATCATGTAGCAGAAGGAGATTGTTACTACATAGGCTTGGTTGTAGCTCACAGAAGACAATGAATGCAGTTCCACTGAAGAAATGTAGTGGGTATAATTTCTAAGGACAAAGAGAAGTATATGACTAGGAGGTCATAAATTTTTGTGCCTCGAGAGTCTGATGCGGGAGCATCGAGTACCCTTAGTTAAAGGGAAGAATCCAAAGCATAAAAGGAGGAAGACATGGAACAAAGGAGCAAAATAGTGAAAATCTCTTTTAAAACAGATTTAAATATGGAAAAAGATGGATAAAAGTCTCGAGGAGACTTATCAATATATATTTTGCCATATGTATGCATGTACCGAGAGCTTTAGGGCTTTTGTAAGAGGAAATAATGGAGACATTGATTGGATCCTTCCATGATCTGATCCAACACTTCTTATATATATATATATATATATACGAACTTGTGCGTTCAAGGGGAGCAGTAGATAAAGGGACTGATAGAATTGTGAAAGCCGAAAGTACTTACAATGTAGTCGAAAGGAGGGTTTGTCCTAAGGCAGAAATGCCTTAGAATTGCAACCATGCTCTGTATATAATAGAAAAGGTGTGTTAAGTGTTGATTTACACGCCTGTCTTCGCTTCATATATAGATATAGGTTAATTTCTTAATTTCCTGTTTGTATGTGTGTTGATCGGCCATCGATCACAGTATGATTGATGGTGATCAAATATATGGGAGTCGTGACACAAATGCAGGTATGGAAGAGAACTGTGCTTTAAACACAAAAATCGATCAAGCAGCGAACGAATGTGAAGAAGACAAAATATAAGGAAGGAACGGCTAAGAAAACATAGGAGCCATTGGATCGAATGATCAACGGTCCAGATCAACCTTTATCACATTGGCAGAACTATTTATGAGTTATCAGAACTGACCAAAGTTTGACTGCGAATGCGAAGTTGCGACTAAGTGACATCCATCGGATTTGGCGTCAGATCGATGACCCAGATGTGATTAGAAATCGCATATCGGAGAGGCTAAAGGATTTGGATAGCAAATCAGTGAATGGCTGATACACCGATGGCAATATCACCAATAAAGCCGATCAACGATCGGATGTTGGGTTGATCGCTTGTCAGAGTTCGGAGATTGGTGTTGGAATAGGGTTGTGGAAAGCTAAAGGCAGACCCGTTGATTTTATAGTTGCGGGCTTATAAGATTTGAGGTCCGGCCATGGACTCTAAGCGGGGTTCCTTTGTAAATCCCATGTTCACGTGTTTTCTGATAGTTGTGTGGCCATGGGGTTTTAAAGCTTAACGCCTATATTACAGCTTCTGATAGTTATATTGGCTCTGATAAAGTGGTGGCTCTGATTCTAATGTAAGTCCATGGTTAAAAGGCTGAAGGCCTACGAAATGCTTCTGATAATCTTAGTGGGCCATAACCCACAGGCCTCTAGATTGATTTGTTAAGGAAAAGGGATTTTGATTAACCCCCAAAATCTCATTTTCATCAAATTCCTTAAGGCCAAGTAAAAACTTAAGTTATATCAATTTAAATCTGCTTCACATGAATTCAAATAACATAATGGTATATGGTAATACCCTTCATAGGTAAACATAAAATTAATAAATCAATAGTTAAAGTTTATGAGAAAAAACGAAAATCCCTTTGCATTGGTTTTGGATATATCCCTGTGGGTTGGGTGCTTTAATCATAAAGATTTAAATGCATCCTTTGTTCTTCAATAATTCCTTTATGTTCCCTCTTTTCCCTATCTTATGTGTGATTTCCATGTTGTTCCAAGAATACATGTATCTGTAATCACTCATAACAAGAAAATATCAACTTGAAAATCACATATTATAACATCTTTCATGCAGATTTTGTATTCATTCCTTTACAATGTGCTTCAAAAAGATCAAAGAGAACTTCTAGGTACAAGGGCACACTTCAAAAGGCTGAAGGGATGAATGGGGGAGGCTTCAAGGCTTCAGCATGTGCTCATGCTCTCAAGAGGAAGAGAAAATATAGGTAGGCCATGTTGTTCGAAGGATTAAGGGGAAGGGTTCAAGCTTCCTAAGTGCGTTGTGCCTTTAATAGAGAGAAGGAGAGAACAAGGCACACTCCTGAAGGTTGAAGGATGAATTCTTGAGGCCTAGAAGGGAGCATGGTGCAAGTATGAAGGTTGAAGGGTGAAGCTTCATGCCTTCAGAGTGCCCTCATTCAAAAAAAGGATTAGAAGGATGAATGGCACACTATGGAAGGATGAAGGGTTGATATTTAGGTCTCCAGAATGCTCTCATGTGCTGAAGGAGGGCACACTTCTTCAAGTCGAAGGAGTGTGCTCAAAAGAACGCTTGGTTTCTTGAAGGGCATAGTTTAGCACAAGGAAAGGGAAAATGGAGAGGGAGTGTGCTTTGTGCTCTTGGTGGGTGCATGGTGTACTTCTGAACAAAAAGTAATTCCTCTAAAGGCTTGAGAGTGTGATTTTGCGATCCTAAACATCGCGGGTTAATTTTTCAACTGAAATTTGTATAAGTATGGGATATAAGGTGATGGGTGAACATGATGAGTTTGGACATAAACCCATGCACTAATATGTATGTGTAAACTTGAATATTTTTAAACATTTTTCAAGAGAAATTATGTGTTTTAGGTAGAGGATCAACTTACTAAACACATAAAAAAGTAAATTTTAAACAAATTTTAGAGCCAAACAGAGAAAATTAAGCACATCTGAAAGAAATAACAAAAATCATGATAAAGGAGTTCACCCCTCTCTTGGGCTACATCTCCTGGTCCAGCTTCCAATTCAGGGCCTCTTCATTATAAAATTCTCAAAATTGTGCTTACATGCTTTACACTACTCAAATAGTAGAACTGATATCGTCAATAGATCCAGAAGTGTCAAAAACTCATATCTTGGTTATTTTTGTACCTCATTTGGTCAAAATCTGAGAAAGTTGTTCTTGTTTGCTCCTTTTCCCAAATTTTGCAACTAACCATCCTACAATTCAACTTCAATTTGGCTCGAGTACCCCAAATGTGGAACCGGTGTGCCAAACTAGGTACAATTCCAGTTTGGCAGGAAAATTGTAGGACCGTTAAGGGTGCCATTAAGCCCACAGTCCCGAACATTCTGGTCACATGACGACCATATGACCAGAAATAGTTCCGACTTTTTAGGGCTCCTGTCTAGCCCCCTTCACTGGCATGCCCTTCGTTCCATGTAGCTACATGTGACCGTGGTTAGGCCCCCTAAGGGCTAGCCCCTCAAAAATTTGCTTTCTCATGTGCTTTGTTCACATGACAGGTCAATATGACCTTGGAGTTGGCCCCTTAAGGCTGGCCCCAAAATACTTTTTGCAACGGTTTTCTGACTTGGCATATGAATGTGTTAAGTGTTCTATTTCGGGTACACATCAAATCCTTGTGCGTTATTCAAACCATGGGTAATACAACTTGGGGTTGGCACCCTCCAAACTACTTTTGGTCATGTCCTTGGTTCTTTGCTTATGGGCATCTGGTTTTGCTGTGGACTATGGGGCTAGGCTAGGCCCTAGTCCTTGGCTACCCTCCCATAGTCCTATGGCATAGTGGTGGCTAGGGGTTAAAGCTTAGCCCAATCCCTCCTCATTTGTCCCATATACTACACATTAAATTAATTCAAATTTATTGCTTTAACAAGCAACATTAGAGTGATGCGTTGGTGTTGGAATTGGTTGTTTAGTACTTGGTCATGCGTTCGATTCATGGGGGCGTTGTTTAACCCTTCAACCAATTTTTGTCACCATGAGGAGCTCATGTGGAACTCCCTCACTGGGCCACTTTACCAAAACCAGAAACCAATATAATTTCACCATGTTTCAACGAATCATGTTGCGCCAAGTGTCGAAAATTCATTTGTTGATAAAGGACAAGTCAAGATTCCAAGTCATGGCCCAGTCAGCGTACGAGCGACTGACTGGGCATACCTACAACTCAAATCACAAAATTATTCATTATTTCCCAAATCAATCAGAATGCATTTTTGGGAGAATCCAATATCAGATTTGAGTGAAATGAGTTGCATTGGATTTAGATCGCTTAGGTTTATCCAACCGTAAATTTTTCGAGCTCTGTTGCACACTTTCATTTTTAAGCATTATTTTGATCCACCAGATCACTCCTCCACACTGGAAGCTTTTGCACATCCAAAAGCTATTTGTCATTGACAAATATATGAGGGTACAACACCCTGACACTTCCTGCCTCAATCCACTGCACTTTTCTTGAATTTGACATTTTTAGCTCTTCATGAGAATACATCATTTTCCCTTATTTTGGAGTCCTTGTCTTGTTGTCATAGATGACATATTGCTGTAATTTTTCAGAATATGTAGAACGACAAATTGATTTTGAAGAAATAAACACATTCCCCCCCTAGTTTCCAATAAAATGAAACTTAAAGAATCTCAAATTATTTTCAACTTGAACATGGTCGTCATGACAATGCTTACCATGTTTATCCTTGTACTTGACTTGACTCTTGACCAAATGTGATCACCATCGCCATGCACCATCCCTTTTCAAAGCCAAAAAATTATGAATCCCACAAGAATAAGTTTTAGAATCGATTTCCTTTTTGTCAATTTTCTTTTTCATTTTCTCTTTGACTCATGCACTCTCTAACATTGTCATCTTGCTCACACCAATGTTCAACAATGATGCATGTCACTGCAATTTTACTTCAATTTGTTTACCTCTTTTAGGAGGCAACATGCTAGACTCCTAAAACATTTTATCACATGTATTAGAAACATCAATGAAATCATATTTCAAACTTGAATCATATCCTTGAAAGGCTTTATATTCCTTAGCACCTTCATTTTGTATCATTAACAATGCAAAGTTCTAACTAGAATTAACATTCTTCTTCATTTGTCCCACATTTATAAGAGATGCATTCAAATTCTTTCTATGTGATCTAACAATGTACTCAATCCCATTCTTGAACAAATGATATTTGTTCTCATGGAGATGAAAAATAGATCCCTTATCATATAGATATGGGCTTCCAAAAACACTACCACATATATCAATTGGAATTACGTCAAGCTCTACCTCATCTAGGACGTTTGCAGTGATTGCAAATCAAAGTATGCATTTCTTTGTGAACTGTAATATTGAATTCTCACATATCGAACCCAAGGGATATGGTTTAGGATGAGGAAGGGTTTCTAAATTCAACTTCTTGACAATTTCTTCTGAGATAAGATTTTCTTGTGAACCACTATCAAATAGTGTATCTATCTTGGTATGTTTTGAAATAACTCTAATATGGAAAATCTCTATTCATTTTTTTCCACATTGAGTTTCATTGAGACAATTTCAAGATCTAGTACTTGCAGTGTCCTTACCTTTCAAACCCATAGTTGTGATCTTTGTTTCATCTCCAGAACCTTAACCTAAATCATGTTCTGTAGTTGCATCTATTTTCCCCTTCTCCTTGTTCTTAAACATTTTGGGTCTCATTTCTGGATGATGTTTCCAGCAATGATCTTCATCATGTCCCTCTTTGGAACAATGTTTACATGTAAGTTTCTCTTTCTCCATCTTAATGGTAGCATTCTTCTTCGCTTTTCCTTTGAACTTACCTTTTCCGTTTTCTCTAGACTCAAAGGAACTCTCACTAGTTTCTTCAGAAACATTTTTCCCTCTTGCCTCTAAAAGAGTTTCCTGAATGAAAACCTCATCTAGTTTTGTAGGGTTAAACATGAAAATGGTATGTCTCAAATAAATATGTAATCCTTCAATGTATTTGAGAAAAGTATATTGTGAGGACAAATCTATACCCAAAATCAAAGCTCTTTTCCTAAATTCTAGAGTATAAGATTGCACATTTTTCCCTTTAGCCTACCTAAAGTTATGCCAATCCATAATAGCTTTCTGCATGTATGCTAATGGAAAAAACTTCTTTTTTATTTCAACAACAAAAGCATTACAAGAGGATAAAACCTTACCATATTTATTCATGTCCTCTTGAGTTTTGGCTTCCCACCAAATTAATGTTGCACCTTCCAATCTAAGAGAAGCAAACTGAATCTTGGTTTCATCATATTTAATTCTTTGTAACCTGCGATACCCTTCAATCTGACAAATCCAATTATCTAATCTTTTTTCATTTACATCTTCATTGTATATAGGAAATTCAAACTTAATATCAAGCTTAGGAAAAGGAGTTTTACTATGATCCATTGGGGAATTTGGATGAGTTTTTGAAATGGTAGAAGAAGTTGAAGATGAGGATGAAGAGGATGATGGAGGTGAAGGTGGTGGTTTTTCACCATTCCCTCCATTCCCTTTAGAGGTTTTTCTCCTTTTCCTCCATGAAATTTTGAGCTCTCTCCATACAGTCTGGAATTCCTCTTCTCATACAAAACCTTAACCATCTCTGACATCTCAAAGAATGTTTTTGTGAAAGTATTCTCATATTCAAACATCTCTTTAGGACCTTCTTCATGTGCCATGACTATTAAATATTGAGGCGTGTTTGTTCTACATGAAAGAATTTGAGATCCTGGCTCCACCAATTATCCTTCTCCTCTCTTGAGCTTCAACCTTGTAAGCATCAAAGAGACTTGCAAACAAATCAAATCTTCTTAATAAATTTGTTGCTTTGATACCAAAAATGATTTGTATGTGTAAAATTTAATATTTTTAAAGAATTTGCAAGTGAAATTATATGTGTTTTGGGTAGATAATCAACTTACTAAGCACATAAACAAGTAAATTTCAAACCAATTTTATAGCCAAACAAAGAAAATTAAGCACAACTGAAATACATAACGAAAATCACGATAAAGGAATTCACCCACCTCTTGGGCTACATCTCCTGCTTCAGCTTCCAATACTGAGCTTCTTCATTATAAAATGCTCAAAAGTGTGTTTACATGCTTTACACTACTAAAATAGTAGAACTGATGTCTCATATGGATCCAACATTGTAAAAAACCCCTATTTTGGTTCTTTTTGCACCTCATTTGTCCAAACATTGTGAAAGTTATGTTTTTTACTTCCTTTTCCCAAATTCTATAGCTAACCATCCTAAAATTCGACCTCAACCTAGCTCAAGTGCCCAAAATGCAGAATCGATGCACCAAACCTGACACAATTCCTGCTCAGAGAGCAAAATTGTAGGACCGTTAAGGGTGCCATTAAACCCCCTGTCCCGAAAATCCTAGTTGCATGACAACCATATGACCGAAAAAGGTGCCAAAGTTTCAGGGCTATTTTCTATCCCCCTTTGTTGGAACACCCTTGGTTCCATGAAGTCACATGTGACCGTCATTAGGCCCCCTTATGGTTGGCCCCTCTAAACTCCACTCTGTCCTATGCTTTGGTCACATGCCAGGTCAATATGACCTTGGGGATGGCCCCAAAATATTTTGTAGCACAATTTTCAAACATGGCATATGAATGCGTTAAGGGTTTTATTGCGGGCTAACCCTGAATCCTTACGCGATGGTCACACCATCGGTCATACAACCTAGGTTTCGCCCCCACCAAACTGCGCTCGGTCATGTCCTGAGTTCTTTGCATACGGGCATGTGGTTTTACTGTAGATCACGGGGTTGGTCTAGGCCCTAAGACACCACCCCCGCCCCCCCCACTGATGGTCCTGTGGTGTAGGGGTGGCTAGGGTTTAGGGCATAGCCCAACCCCTCCCCATATGTGTCATATACCACACGTTAAATTAATTCAGATTTATTATTTTAGCAAGCAACAATTTGTTGGCACGTTAGTGTTGGACTTGGTTGTTTGGTAGTTGGTCATGCGTTCGATTCCTAGGAGTGTTGTTCGACCCTCAAACCAGTTTTGGCCACCATGAGGAGGCCACGTGGTAGCCACTAGTTTTCCCACGTGGTACTCCCTCATTGGGCCACTTCACCAAAACCAATAAAATTCCACCATGCTTCAACCAATCATGTTGTTCCAAGTGTCGACGATATATCATTGGCCGATGGAGGTCCAGTGAACATGCCAAGTCATGGCCTAGCTAGCGTATGAACTGTTGTCTAGGAATACCTGCAACTCAAATTCCAAAATTTTTAGTTGTTTCCCAAATCTATCAAAATGTGCTTTTTGGAGCATTTGATGTCAAATTTTAGTGAAACAAGTTATATTGGATTCAGATCACTAATATCTATCCAATCGTATAGGTTTCGATCTTTCTCACACACTTTCAATTTTGAGTATTATTTCGATCCATCAGATCATGCATGAAACATGCCAACTCATCAATACAACTTAGGCAACCTTGAAAAATGATAAGTATACATCGAAACACCAATTTTCATGTATTCATTAAGTAAAATGGGTGAGGTGTGTGCAACTTCGATAAAAAAGTGTTGTTTTACAACAACAAAGATGTTACGACCATGAAATGCACTAAAATATATTATAATCATTGTGATGAGACTTGAGAACATCCAAGAACACTTGAAAAATAGAGAATGACATGATATGACAGCTAGCGATCAAGGTGACACTAGCTATGACAGTAAAGAAGGCTCCCAGATTTGAAAGTAGTGAAATTTTTGGAGGGTGTTGTAGCAACAACAACACTTAGCGACACATTGGGTGACCTTCAACTTCTCTGTCTGGTTTAGGTTAGAGGGTCAAACCTTCAGGAATTATTGATTCACTAATTATATTTCCTTGATTTCCCCCTTTCGACCTAGTTATATACATAACATCTCACTTTCGTTTACTTGGTTGAACACACAAAAGATACACCATATCGCAATTGTTTCAATCCATGAAAGGGTAATGTGAAAAACAAGTTTATCATATTCAAAGTATGATTTTTCATCTCTGGTGTTTCTATGTTGCCAGCAGGGCTAGACAGTACCTCGACAGAGTCACTTCAAGAGCACAAACATTGCTTCGCTTCTAGTGAGCCTAGTTAGTACCCCGGTGAAGTCACTTGCTCTACCTCCTTGTAAAAGAAACCTTTCTCTTCTTTCACCCTTTATTTATTTCCTTAATAGTACTATGCATCGATATTTATTATTTTCAATAGAATAAAGAGGGATCTTGACTTATTGAGAGAAGAGGAGGTTTCCCCTTGAAAGAATTATTTGAGAACCTCTGATATTGTTTTTCTTAATTTATATTTCCCCCTTATCCTTTCTCTATTTGATTTGACAAGCATTAACACACAAATAGATTTACTTCAAGTTGATTAGTTTAGATACTAGCATAGGCATAGATCTAATAGGTTCTCTCAAGGTTTTCCAATTGGATGTATCATATTTTCTGTCAAGACATAGCTGAGCCTATGGAATTTTCCTAAAGAAATAAGGTGAACAACAGAAAGCCAAACATTGTGGTTGTCACACTTCTCTTTTATTACACCATAAATTCCTTTTAAGCCATGCACTTTTACACAACCATCTCACTTATGTACGACTACTGACAAACACAATAAAATAGGACATGACTAATGGAACAACGTAGGACTAACACATACAAAAAGGAAAAGAAAAAAAACAAATTGTACAGGAACAGAAAAATGTAATTAATATTGAAAATAATTCTTTAGATCTCGACCATTTATGGGAATGGGGTCAATCCTTCCATCTAAATATTTCAACTTGAATGTATTATGACATAGATTTTTTTGACAGTGAATGGTCCAATCAACAAAGGCTAGAAGTTCGTGCATTTTCCCTCTTCTTCATGATGTTTATCCTACTTAAGTACTAGGTCACACACATCGAAACTCTTTTCCCCTGCGAATTTTTTATCAAACCAAAACTTTACACAATATTCGTGAATAAAAAACATCTCTTTATATTTTAGCCTTTCTTCCTTGAGTTTGGTTTAAGTGTCTATCCTGGTTTGAACCAGAAGGAAACTTCTACCTTGTGAATCTTGGTAGAGTTGCAAGGTTGGAAGATATGGATCCAGGGGAAATATAACTTCACTATCGTAAACCAGAAAGTATAGTGAAGTCTTCAGGGAAGGCTTAGGAGTTACATAGTCAACCCATAGTGCATTGGACAAAGCGTTATGTGAGTTCCTTTGCTCAAAGAAGATGGTTTTCATGATTATGCAGATAAAAGTTTTGTTTGTGGATTCAACCAAACCATTTCCTTGCAAGTAATAATTAGATGCATGCTTTATTACAATCCCATTTTCTAATCTGAATTCATAACTTTTTAATGATGAAAAGTAAGTTGCATTGTCAAAGATAAGTGACATTGGAATGTCAAACCTGGTTATAATGTTTTGTTGTAAAAAAGGGATGACTCCCTCATCATTTACTTGTCCCAAAGGAATGACCTCTACCCACCGAGTGAGGTAGTTTATCATTGTTAGAATATATCGGTGTTGCACTAACCAGTGAGAAAAAGTTTGTCTGATAACATCTAGTCCCCATTGTTGGAATGGTTCCTCAACTACTATTGATAGTAGTGGGGTGGATGACTTATGATATCGATCGATGCACCTCTGAAAAGCACTCCACGAACTAGTTCGTAAAATAGATATTTTAAATAGATTGCCATATTTTTTTTATTTGATAAGTATGTGGGAAAGGTTCCATGTTCTAGAAATTGTCGTATGTCAGCATACCATGGCACTGTAGATGTGCACTAAGGAACCAATTCAAAATCGTACATTTCTATCTCCTACTCCAAACTGAAAAAATCATGCTTGATAGCATCTCTAGATTCAACTACTAGATTACAGAGGCCATGACACTTTATGCTATGAATTGGATTGAAATACAGATCATATTATTGTAAGAAGTTCACCCAATTAGCACACTTCTCACCCAGTTCTTGTTGCACGAACAATGTTCTTACCGCTTGATAAGGTATAAATATGATCATGTGATATTTCAAAAGATAGGGCCTAAAATACTTAACTGCCTTGTATACAACATATGTTTTCTTATCGATCAAAGGGAAATTTAATTTTTGCCCCTTTAAGCTAGTGATCATAAAATAAATAGGTTGTTCATTTCCTTCAGTATCCTTTTGAGTCAGTACAACTGTGATTGTCGAATCTCAGGCAAAGGTATAAAGTAGGAAATCTTTGCCATAATATGACTGAATAACTTAGGTGCATCAACAATATCTTAGTTGATTTGAGCAAACGTGTCATTTTACCATTTATCCCGTTTGTACATTGCATCATTCTTAATCATCTCTTATATAGGCTTAACTATTTAAGCCTAATCAGAGATGAATTTTCTCAAGAAATTGATGTTTCCTAAGAAAGACTGCATAACCTTCTTATTAACTGGAAATAAGATATTTGTAATGGATTTGACTCTCTCAGGATCAATTTTAATTCCACTTTTTACAATGTTGTTCCCTAAGATAGTCCCTTCTGACATACCAAAGACACTTTTCTTGGGATTGAGAGAAAAATAATACTTTTGACACCACACAAAATATCTATTTCAAATGACATACATGATCTGTGTAACACCCTCCTCCCACATCTACCCAAGTAACTAAGCAACCGGGGTAAACTTGTGACGATAAGTTCCTATGATATGATTCAACCTCTTAATTCACGTTAAAGAAGTGGAACTGATGCAAACACACCATACAAACCTTCAAAAACAACAAAAAGACTCTTAGGAACCATCCCAACCTCTGAGGTAAGTACCCCATGAGTCCCACTGGCTTTTAAACCAATTCACCCCTAGAAGCTCCCATGATATGGGAATGCAAGCATCCAGAGGGCTCTCGACCCTCCCACAGTATGGTATGCCAACGTCCAAGGACCAAGGATAATTTTAGGGGCGAATGTTCGCCCTTTAGCGAAATTAAGGGGTTTTAAATTTTTAGTGGACGAATATTTTGTATCATAGTACATTTTTACAAAACACCTCAAATAGCCCACCTTATTTTAAGGGAGAGGGTAAAAAAGGTAAATTTAGCCCTTGAAATTAGGACTTACAACCTTCCATTCGCCCATTTTCAAGAATAGGTTTTATTTAAGTGAATCCAATCGCCCATTTTCAAGAATAGGTTTTATTTAAGTGAATCCTATGGGCCAAATACCATATTTATAAAAGAGGTATGATAAATTAATAAAAATATAAATCAATGAGAGGTATGGTAAATAAATAAAACATTTTTTATATTTACTCCATAAGTCACCTTATATACATGTAACGGTGTAAACAAATAAAAATATAAGTAAAGTGGAGGTATGGTAAATAAATAAAACGTCTTTTTATACTTACTTAAAAGGTATGGTAAATAAATAAAAATATAAATAAACTAGACGTATCGTAAATAAATAAAACCTCTTTTTATATTTAGTCCATAACCCTCGTTCTATTTATGAAGGCTCAAGAAAGAGGTTTTATTTAAGTGAATCCTATGGGCCAAATACCACATTTGTAAAAGAGGCGTGGTAAATTAATAAAAATATAAATAAACAAGAGGTATGGTAAACAAATAAAACATTTTTTTTATATTTACTCCATAAGTCACCTTATATTTACGAACACTCAAAAAATGGGTTATATTTAGGTGAAACCTATGGCCAAAATACTATGGGACAAATACCATGGACTAGATTGTTATTAATACCATGCAAAAAACCATTATTAACCCTAATATTAGAATTAATAAAAATAAAAATGGCACATGGTATTGACCCATGGTATTTACCAAAATGGCACATGGTATTCACCTGGAATGTAGCCTATTTAAATGGGGGAATTAAACCAGCATGTAGCCTATGCTAAGATTCACTAGGACTTTACAAAGTTTTATTATTTAGTGAAAGACTCGCCAAGATCTTACAAGATTTTATAATTGAGTAAAATATTCGCCATTCCTGGTGAGAGATTCGCCAAAAAATTATATATACATATTATATTATTGATAAAATCGCCTTCCATTTTTCCTATATACCATGGAGATTTTCCCATTTATTATATTTATAAATTTAGGGGGGGTTCTTAAAATTTTCCCTACCAAGGACTATTTTTCTCAATGTTGTGAACATCCTTGGGATTTTACCCACTTTTTCAGGCCCAAAGCCCAGGTCACTACCAATAATTGAATGACACCTTTAGAACATAAATATAACAAAGGAATGATGATATACATGCAATTACATAAACAATACCTTTAAAGGACCCCTACTAAGCATCACAGAACTTTTGTCAAATATATCACAATTATGTAATCTACAGGTTTAAACAACAGATCTGAGCAGTCGGGTCTCATACTTATCAGTGAAACACTAAGGATCATTGATGCCTCAACACATTAGCGATAATTTAATCCATTTGGTCATAAATACATTTTTCATTCATATAAAAGCAAAAACATGATGATATCCATACATAACCACTGTCATAATACATGCTCATAACTAGCATAATAACAACAAAATTATTAAGGATATATTAGTGATAGAACCCACATATAAATTAGTATAGTACCAATGAAATAAAAAGGATAAATAACCTCATATTAATGATTAAAAATCTAACCTGGTATGGGACTACCATGTTCCACCTAACCGTAGACATGGCTAAGCCAAATCTCTCTTTAGCTAGTCACCCTTGTGCCATATTCCAAGCATGAATGTGGGATCTTATAAAACACATCAATCCAAAACCATCCAGGGATTCAAGAGGCCAACAACCTCAACCCACCAAATAATGATTCCACCTCACAGTCGAACATCACCAAAACCATCATCGGATTGTTCTATACCCAAGACTTCCAAGGCACGAGAGCGTTTGTTCCAACTGAGGCTTCTAGGACTAGTAACTGAACCCTTAGTTATCGTCGGGATTCCAAAGAATTTGTCCAACCAAGGCTTGCAAGACTATTAACTCAACCCACCAAGGGCATCTAGCGCATTTCTCCAACCATGGATTCTAGGACTACTAACTCAACCTAAGTTGTTATAGGGCTTCCAAAGAATTTGTCCAGCCAGGGCTTCCAAAAACTGGTAACTCCACGCAAGCTAAAGGAAACATGAGAACCAACAAGAAAAACAAATAAATGAACCCACAACACCATGGCTATCCAGGAAATGGAAAGATTAGGGAAATACATTGTCAACCGAGGCAGTTATCCATGCCAATGACAGATCATTACCAAGAAACAATATTCATGTGCCATGCATGCCAAAACTAGTGAGGAAAACATACATGCAACTCGGTACCTATAAGAAAAAACTGATGTAGGTACTGATATTGATGTACTCTAGCGCCTTTATAATCTTCCTTTTCCTCCTTGCTCCAAAAATCCAAGTATGCAACACTCTCCAAGAGTGCTCCAAGAAAATAGTGTCAAAGAGTATGAGGAAGAGAATAGAGAGAGCTCCAAAACTGAACTAACCAAGCTTACCCACAGATCCTCAGAAGTATTTTTATTAATGAATCCTATATTTTCTCCATTTTCCATTATTTTCCTTCATTTTCCTCCTCACATGCAACATACAACCTTTCACCTCCCTTTCCTCCTAATTTCCTTTATTTTCATAAATAAATTCCAAATAATTCGTCATGTCTTTCAAAAGCCTTTTCCAATTTCCCTAGCCATAATAAACTGAATGAACACCTACTAGGATGTTCCCATCATTTAGCTTGGAATACATGTCCCGTGACTATGGCCTTATATATTTTTTACATGGATTTTAACAAGGGCTGTTATAGAACCCTCCCCCTTGCGGGAACACATCCTTGGTGTTCAATGAAACCTATAACCAATAAGGCTGCTGAAAACAAAACACACTTACCATGGAACTTTATAAATCAACTCGTTACAATATTTAAAAATGCCCATCTTCTAAAACATGACAAATATACCATTTACTGGAGCTTTAAAACATAGCTCATTATTGTATTTATAATAATAACCACATATACACACATACACATTTTCTTCACCCAACAAATATTCATACTATCTATGGATCGTTATAAATCTAACTCGATACAATATTTACAATGATATACACATATGCACATTTTCTCATCCAACAAATAAAATGAGATGGTACACGCATCCACAACAAGGGAATCCAGAGGCTCACACATCCACCCTCAAAGTAATAACATGATTCACCTCCTTCCAAGAAATTCCAGAGTGCATTGCAAGGTCAAAACTCCATCCAATGTCCAATGCTACCATCTAGTGCCATTTGTCCTCTCAATGAACAGTTACCAGCTCATTTTTCTAGGGCACACTCCCAATGTGCATATGATCCCGTCTGGTAATGCTAATGACAAAAAAAAATCCATCCCTAACCTTCCCTTATCTATTACACAATCCCTTGGGAAATCCGGTTACCCCCTTTCATGTAGTCACACACCTTCCAAGTTATGCTAGCACCCCCATCCTGGGAAGTCCTTTCCTCCGAAAGGTTTCCTTGCATCGGATGGTCCAAAAACCAAGGCATATCCCTACCTCAAACAATCATAACAGTGATAACATTCTCATGAAAACAAATGGGGAACCAATGTCCCAGAATGGCCCTGCTCCTGAAGTTCTTTACCAACATACTATTGCCTATTCCAATTCCTTTCACTATTGTTGCTAATTATTGCAGTTGGTTTCAACCACCCAACCGGGAATTTCATGCTTTCCTTTTTCAACCACCCAATTTCCATTAGATTTAAAATAAATTAAATTAAATTCACATCATACCTCATGGATAGCTCATCAATAAGGTACACTTGCAATCCTGCTTACTTCCTATCACAAGAAGTCAAACTAGCATCTTTGACCAAATATCATGTATAAACATATCACATCAGGTTAGCTCAAAACACAACCATCATATATCAAAATCATAAATCAAATGTAACCATCGTAGACCATAACCATACACCACATGTAATCATCATAGACCTGAATTATAAATCGCATGCATGATAAAACTGAAATAAAATACTGATACTTATCATTCAATTAGTCCTTTGATTCTACCTTTTTCCTTATTTCGTACGCACTTTGGATCAGTTTCCACACCCAACAAACACCTAATACCTTCTCCTTGACCATGTTCACATACACATAGTGTGCACTAACCACATACAACACCATGCAATACATGCACCTTCACCTGACATACAACACATACACCTACGCCAAATGGGAAACACAACACAATACATATGCCTAAAACTAGTGTACACCTTCACACAATACATACATCTATAACTGATGTACAATGCTACAAAATAAATGTACCTACACCTCGCATTCAACACAACACAATACATGTACTACAAAACGTACAACACAATGTGTACACATGTCATGATACCCCAACTACACAATGGACATACATAGGACCACATGTACACAACACAACATATATGACATGAACATAATACCATGTGTACACGAGTACCATATGTACAACATGTATACAGTTGCACCTATACAAAGCACCACATGCACAACACGCACATAACATTACGTGTACACGACACCACCTACACAACATGTACACAACACCACCTTTACATCGTACCACCTGTACAACGTGTACATGAAGACAAAATTATGTAGCAACACATGCACATGTACATGACACGACTTGTACAAAACACCGTGTGCACGACATGTACACAACACCACCTGCACATAGCACCACATGTACATGTACATGACACCACATTCTCACAACACCATATGTACATAGCACCACATGTACAACATGTGAACAACACCATATGTACATAACACTGCATATACAACATGTACATAGCACCTTATTTACACAACACTGCATATCCAACATGCGCAAAACACCACATATCCATCGTGTGCGCAGTACAATATTTACACAACACCCACA
The DNA here is from genome assembly GCA_031772625.1 of Pinus tabuliformis. Taxonomy (NCBI): domain Eukaryota; kingdom Viridiplantae; phylum Streptophyta; class Pinopsida; order Pinales; family Pinaceae; genus Pinus; species Pinus tabuliformis. The sequence goes on along the minus strand of CM062819.1, from coordinate 1,667,802,155 downwards.
TATCTAACATGTACATAGCACCATCTATACCCAACACTGCATATGAAATATTAAAACAATACTATATATACCACCTTGTACATAACATTGCATAAAAAAAATGTACACACACTAAATATACACCACACCACATGCGCACAACCTCACAAATGCTACATGTACATCATATACATATGCACAATAGTAGTACCACACATCCAGAACCACATTGTCTCTACCAATCAACCTTGATTTCATTGTCCTATCCATCTCTCAACATGTCGCAGACCACACTCCTTTCCTTCAGCTGATGTATCCCTCAATGTGTCCTCTCATAACATAAACATAGGCCTAATACAAGAATACAGTATCAATTCATATCCACATGATATTGAACTCGTATATTGGTCATGACTAGTCTCTCCACTTGATTCCCCATAAGACTAGGAACCATATCATGCCATTTGCCTACATAAGTAATCATTCCTCCATAAGAATGATCCCTGAGAACCTTAGTGGAGAGTGACATAGATACATGGATACAAACATACATATACATAAACATTAGCATAAAAAAATCATGATCTTGTCCGACAACGACATACATACACACATACATACATATATAAACATCATCATAATCATGATTATAACATAACAATCAGATAACATAAGGTCAAGGTTAAGAGAACTCCCTTTATCTATGCACACCATGCACAACATTGAGAACAATTGTTCCCAACATAGCCAAGGCATATGATGCCTCAAATCCATTCACCTTCCATTGTCCATTTACACCAATGGACCTAACCAATCTAATTGGTTTTCATACTCTTGCCTTCAGCTACCCTTATAAATGCACTAAGAATCATTTGAGCCTTACATCACCTATTGGGTGCCACACAAATCTCCCCACACTCCATACACTTTCCTCTTTCCGAAAAAAATTCCCAATGAACTCAAAACATAAAAGGAAAGAACAAGGACAAACAAGAAGAAACCATGAAATACCAATAGAAATACAATGCCATAAACAAAGTCACATAGCCATGAACAAGACACAAACAAAACCACAATCAAACTCAACAAATCACCAAAATACTAAAATCACACGACTGACAACAAACGCCATGACTCAATCCCGATGGTTCCCAATGCTTCCAAGGGAAAGCTCAACTTGAGCCTTCTTCGAGATTTCATGGAAGCCTCTTTTCCATGCAATCCCTTGCATGATACTACCATCAACACATAACTTCCAGTGCATAAATAAATATAACAATACACCAATTAACTTAGCCTGTTGTGGCAAACACATTGACTTGTAACTGAACATGTCCATGACATTGATCCAAATTTAAACAGGAATGCAAAAAATTATAGATATAACTATAGTACAGAGGTGTAGCAGAAGTAGCACTTCATTTCATTAATATCAAATATTCAAATATGCTTACAAAGAGAAGAGAAATAAGACTAGCTAGGGTGATGGTAGCTTGTCTTTGAGAAGATATGTGGTGGCTACATGCCTCTAAAATGTGTTACAATGAGGCTCAAGGGCCTATTTATTGTTGAAAAACGTGACAAAACCCTAGAAAAACAAAACCCTAATCCCAAGAGATGTAATGCCAAGATTTTGTGGGCATCATTGGGGTTAGTTAGGCAACCAACTCTCTGGGGTCATAACTTGGTCATATTATCTGTGTTTGGCACATACACTACCTTGTTGGAAAGGTATCTCCAAGTACTACAGGATTTTCCACATGCCCTATTAGGCTTGTAACGAACCTCAAAAAAACATTGTTTAGGTAGTCAAAATTGCTCCAGAAGTTCAGGACCTGAAAAACTGCTAAAAATAGTAAATGCTAAAATAAACAAGGAAAAAAATGAAACTGACTTGAGGTCTAGGTGGGATAGGTGGGTGGCCACCAATATCCACCTGGATCATTCCTCCCCCCTTAGGAATAAGCAGTCCCCATTGCATGGAGAACATCCATGAGGTGAGGAACTTTCTGTTGAACCTGCTCTGTGGTGAGCCACTTGCTTTGGTGTAGGAGTTGGCCAACTTTGACAACCCGATATAGTTGGACCTTTTGCTGGCGAGTTTTATTGACCTATATATCCATAATCCAATCAATTTTTGCATGTTCCGTGCAATTTGGGTTTAACTCTATTGGTGTGAGCTATTCTACAATGTCTGATGTGTTCAATAATGGTGGGAAGTATGGTCGAAGGAGGTCCACATTGAACACTAGGTACATGCCAAGGAATAGGGGAATGATGAGCTCAAAAGCACCATCTACCAAAACCTTTGTAATGGTGTAAGGACCATATTGGAGTGATCTAAGCTTTTGATGGGCTTCGATAAGGCGTTCTTTTTGCAAATGAAACCAGACTTTGTCACCCACCTGAAACTCGTGTGGCACCTAATGTTGATCATGTCGCTTCTGGTACATCGCATTTGACTTCTCCAGGATGTCATGCACCTAATGACGAATGTGTTGGATTTTTTCAATAAATATGGTCATTTTATCAACCTCGGATAACACATGTGTGGATTCTGTCTGCATAGTTGCATGAGGCATGTCAACATCAATCAAACACAATGGTTGAAATCCTAGACCCACTTAAAAGGGATTGTGACGAGTCAAGCTATGGAAAGATCTATTATAATTGTGTTGCACATATGTAATACTCTCATCCTAGGTTTGAGGATGCTTGGAGTTGTACACGTGGATTATGTGCACTATCATCCTATTGACGACCTCTTTCTAGTCATCAGTTTGGAGATGGAAGGCAATCAATTTGGTAAGCTTGGTGTCCAATAGTGTCCAGAGGCTTGACCAGAATGTGCTCAAGAACCTGCTATCCCACTCTCATATAATGGTCCATGGGATCCCAAAATGTACTCATACTCATTCAAACAAGAGTTTGGCAGTGTCCTCTGTTGTGATACTATTCTTGTAGGCATCTAATATAGTCACCTTAGAAAATCTTTCCACCACCACAAATACATAGTCATTTCCATGCTTGGTAGAAGGGAGGCCAGACATCTAGTCCATGGAGATGGACTCCCACTGCTAGCTAGGAGTATGTAGAGGAGTGTACATGCCTTGCTTCTTAATGTTTTTCTTGGTGATGGCACAGGTAGTGCAGGATCTTATATATTTCACAACATCGAGTTGGAGTTTGGGCCAATAAAAGTATTTTTGTAATACACCCACAATTTTCTCCACACCAAAGTCTCTTGCTAGTCGACTGTAGTGCGTCTCCTAAATCAGCTTGGCATGCTTTCTTGAAGGAACATAAAGGTGGCCCAGGTAGCATAATAATGCGTCTAAGAGGTGGAAAACAAGAACTTGATTTCCAGCTACTATAATCTAGTATGTCGAGTGGAACTTTGGATCATTTTTGTATAGTTTCAGCCATCTAGATGTCTTGTGACCACAAGAGTTGAGAACAATAGTCAGTGTTGCAACTGGGGGCCGAGTGAGACAGTCTGCAACATGATTGGTGCTGCCCTTTTTGTATTTAATGTTCAAGTGGAATTATTGCAGATATGTAGACCACTTCTGATGGCAAACATTCTGCAACTTCCCCTTTGTTTGTATAAACTAAATATGTCGATGATCGATGTGGATGACCATATCCTTCCCCAGAATGTAGTGCTTCCATTGTCGGCAAGCTTGAACGATGGAATACATATCATTATCATTGGTGGGGTACTTCCGAATTGTATCAGAAAATGTCTCATTATGATAGGCCACTGGATGCCCCTGCTAGGTGAGGACTGCACCAATAGCATAGTGTGAGGCATCTGTCTCGATTTCCAATGGTTGTTGCAAGTTTGGAAGTATGAGTATTGATGCAAAGCAGAGGCAGTGCTTCAACTCAATGAATGCCTTCTATTGGGACTCAGACCAGGAAAACTTTGCTTTTTCCCTGCCCTTAGTAATCTGACTCAAAGGCCAAGTGATATGGGAGAATCCCAACATGAACCTCTCATAATAATTTTAAAAGCCCAAAAAGCTTTGAAGCTCCATTAGAGTGGTCAAGGTTGGCCAATCCCGAATGACTGGGATCTTGGTCGGGTCCACATGCACACCACGCTCATCTATGATGTCACCGTAGTATTAGACCTGGCTTATGCCCAAGGTGCATTTCTCTAAGTTGGCACACAATTTGTGCTCCCGAAGGGTTTGAAGGACCTATAAAATGTGTTGCGAGTTTTCTTCCCAACTCTTGTTGAAGATGAGGATGTCATCTAGATAAACCACCACGAACAAGTCGGTGAAGGGCCACAAGATGTCATCCATTAGCCTCATAAAATTAGCAGGGGAATTTGTCAACCTGAAGGGCATAATGAACCATCCAAAAAGGCCTTCCTTGGATTTAAAGACAACCTTCCATACATCTATGGGCTCTATTGCAACCTAGTGATAACTAGAATTCAGATCAATTTTGCTAAAATACTTGGCCCGCTTGAGTTGGTCCAATAGGTCATCAATCCATGGGATTGGATACCTATTCTTGGCAGTGATTTTATATAGTGCCAAATAATCAATGCAGAGCCTCCAGGTCCCATCCTTCTTCTGTAAAAGTACAATTAGGCTCCCACAAGGCAAGGAACTTGGTCAGATGTGCCCTTTTTTGTAGTAACTCTTGGATTTTCTAATTGATCTCTTCATTTTTCATAATGGAGCGACGATATATCAACCCATCGGGTAGAGGTGCTTCGGGAGTCAGATCGATTGAATGCTTGAACTGACAATACAAGGGTACCCCTGTGGGTGACGAGAAGATGTCCATGTATTCTTCCACCACTGTATCCAACTGATTCTGCTGCTTGGAGCAACCCTTCCTAGACACAATGGATGTGTCTACAACCTTCCCCTTACTTTCAGAGAAAATTAGAAAGAAAAAAAAATTCCTGGTATGGGAGATGACCTTAATACATTTCTTAGCAAAGATCAAAGAGATGGTAGTAGGTGGGGCTACATCCGGTATCATGTATAACTTAGTACCCAAAGAAATAATAATAGAGAAAGGTCTAAACTCATATATGACATGTCGCTTCCATAAGTATGGTTTTCCTAACAATACACCACAAACTTCAAGAGGAGAAGTATTTCACAGTAACTCATCTGTGAAGGGCTTGATGCTATAGGAAAAGTGACACTGTTGGCTGATGCAGAGAACTCATCCTTGGTGAAGCCACCTAATGGTGTATAGTTGGAGATGTGTTGTAGTTAGTAGGCCCAGTTGCTTCATGACTTCTATGGAAATGAGGTTCTTTTGGCTCTCGTTGTCGATAATGAACTACGACGGAGAACCCTTCACCCACATCTTTGAGTGGAATAGGCATTCCCCCTCTTCTAGATCTCTAGGATTGATATTTCGGATCTTGGTGGTCGCCACAGTGGCACTGGGCTCCGCGTCAATGATTTTCTTCCCTTTGTCATTCCCCTTGTTGGGTTTTGACTTAGATTCAGAACAAGAACTAGACTCAGAAGCCTTCAGTTTGGCCACTAGTGACTGCCTGGCCTGACACTCACTTGTGTTGTGAGCGGAGCTCTTATGGACCTCACACCACTTTCCCGTGTCCTTCTTTGTATACGTGGTGTTGTTCTTTTCTTGCAGCTTCAACGGGTTATCCTCGGTCACTCTGCCTTGGCTTTTCCCTTTGCTCTATAGTTTTGGAGCACCTTTCCCTTGCTTTGGATTCGCAGATCCAAAGTCTCTCTTTTTCTATTTAAGGTTTTTCTTAATCATGACAGCATATCGATACGCCGTGCCAAGCGCGGAGATGTCGAGGAACTCCATCTCATCCTGGATGTACTTTTGTAGGCAACCACAGTACTTGAGTACCAAATGTTTCCTAGAATCCATGATACCCAACTTCGTTCAAAGGGTATGAAAAACATTGGTAAAATCTGGCACAAATTGGTTCCTTCCCTGTTGCCACATGGTCCACTTTATGTATTTATCCTCATAGCTCCTGATAGGGTAATAGTGCTCCTTGATAGCATCCGAAAACGAATCCCAAGTGGGTGTAGCCGAAAATAGTGACGGCATACTTTCATCCTTCTCCTCAGAGTAGGTTTCCCACCAATCCTTGATGTAGCGGGTGGCTTTAAGGAGAGAAAAAGTAATATTTTCTCTGCTGAAAAAAACATGAATAGAAAAATATTCTTCTAGAAGATTTAACCATTTATTTGTGGAGCTTGCATCTATCTCACCCTCAAGTATGGGAATGTGAAATTTAACTTGTACGTTAAAGAGTATGGTGCTTCTAGAGTAGCTGCTGGAAGTAGATGTGTCACCCTTGGGTAGTTGTTGAAGAATCTAGGAAAAGTTCCATCATCATGTTCCTCTGTCACTTGAGGGCTTCTTTGAGTAATATTTTGAAAAGATTTCATGCCCCCTCATCTTTTTTTTCTTCCTCCATGGGAGGTCGTTGGGATCTGCGAGGTTGGTCATGCAAAGGTTTGACTAGTTCAAGCCCTAACTCCTTGTATCCCAACATCGTTGGGGACATGCAATGAAAAATAGGGAAATAGTTGGCCGCTCTGATACCATTGATCCAAATTTAAATATGAATGCAACAAATTACAAATACAACAATAAATACAGAAATGCAGTAGAAATAACATTTCATTTCATTAATATCAAACACTTAAATATGCTTACAAACAAAATAGAAATAAGACTATTTCAGGCGATGGTAGCTTATCTCTGAGAAGAGATGTGGCGATTACATGCCTCTGAACTGTGTTACAATGAGGCTCAAGGGCCTATTTATTATTGAAAAACATGAGAAAACCTTAAACAACCAAAACTCTAAACCCAGGAGATGTAACACCAAGATTTTGTGGGCCCCGTTGGGGTTAGTTGGGCAGTCCACTTCCCGAGGTCATAACATGGTCATATTATCTCTGTTTGGCGCATACAATACCTTGTTCGAAAGGTATCTCTGAGTAATACAAGATTTGCAATAAGCCCAGCTGGGCCTATAGCGGAGCACAAAAAAATGTCGTTTAGTGGTTCAAAACTACTCCAGAAGTTCACGACCCGAAACACTGCTAAAAATAGTAAATTTTGAAGTAAACAAGGAAACAAATGAAACTGAATGGAGGTATAGGTGGGATAGATGGGTGGCCACCAATATCCACTTGGATTAACCATCTCTCAATGGACTCCAATTCCCTTCACGAATCCATCCATAACTGTAATCTAGTTGTTATACTTGTTAAATAAATGTTGAGGAATATAGCACATATACACACGATGTCAAATGAAATCAAGGTTAAGGAGACTTCCAGTATGCAAAGCAATCATTTGTTTGGAATTAGGGTTCCCGAACATATCCAAAGGAATTTTTGTCCAACTCCTTTCTTTTACCTTTACCTTGTTGCAACTGAGTCTTACTATGTATTGTCACATCACCCAATGTTAGTTATATAAACACACCAACTATTACCTTGTCAAGCTAATACCAAGCATGTTTCCCTACAACTGCTCACACATGTCAGTCTCATGTTTCAAGTATTAAGACATAATGTATATGAGTTTGAAATCACACTTTACCAAGTCTAACTATTATACTCTTATACCAATAGGTGTCATATTTCATGATTGACTTGTTAAGCTTTGTAATATGTTCATTCCTTTCCTTGTTGCAAAGGTTTTCCATATTATCAAAAAATCAAATAAATGTAAAAAATGTAAAGAGGGTATGCCCTAAAGGAAAAATCAAAGGGTAAAAAGAATAAAATGGTCAAAAAGGTGATAGAAATGAACCCTAAACAAAAATAGACCAGGAAAGTGTGCAAGTCCAAAATGCCACTACTTTTTTATTTTCTATAATAAGCATTGTGTGCAGCTTGTTAACTTATGCCACAATTGATGAATGGCCAAACAACCTAACCTTGGCTAGTTCATATTTGAATTTCCTGTTTTAGAGATAGAGAATAAAATCTGACCAAACTGTTTAATCTTGGCAGATAAGTAGATAGGTAGAGTAAATAAAAAGGAGCTCAACGGTTACATAACTAACTCCCCTTCATACTTTTCCCTAATCATTCACTAACTCCCCCTAAAGTATTAAGATCTGTTCTTAATATCACTAAAAAACCACTCCTTCAATTTCATACAAGATTGCCTAAGTAAAACCCTATTTTACTTAGGAAAATGGCCACCTTTCTCATATAAACCCCCTTTTCCCCTTCAAAGCCTAAGTTTAAATGTAAATTTAACTTGGCATTTATTATCGTTTTATTTTCATATTAACTTTTAACATTTATCATATAAATCCCAATAAACATTAACCTATCCCCATACTATGTAAATACATTAGAAAACCCCGAACGTGATATATTCCTGCCCCTCGTCGAATACGAGCATAAAACGCTGTTTAAAAGGATTAATAAGCTTATTCGAAGTTTATTGAAAACCTTTCCTCGCCGCGCCATATGGGATTAATTAACCCCGAGTTAATTAATAACCTTTACCCGAACCAATGAAAATGCACCTGATATGATTAAACATTATTTTATTACGTCGGACCCACTGCATTAACACCTCGCCATGTCCCCTACCCGTCTGCCGTCCAATCTCCGCCTTCACATCCAACGGTTGATAACAATATTGGGACCCCCCCTTTTGACCGCGCGTTAACTCACAATCGCCGATGGTTTTCTTCCCGTACCAAATCCATGTGTCACGTAGCCGATGTGCTCTCTCGCCCTCCATCCAAAACCACCCTGACTCCAAAAGCGGTGCGATCAAACCGCTTACCCGCCCTCCACTAACGCTAGTCTAGTACTGCTTATGTCATCCGCCCCCCACTGACGTCAGGTCTAGTACTTCTTACCTCATCTGGCCCCCGCTGACGTTAGGTCTAGTACTGCTTACATCATTCGCCCAATTAAATGAAAAATTCCCACCCACCTGTGTTTTGCTGAATAAAACAAATAGAATGTAGTTTTCACTGCAATGCACTACGCCCCGAGCTCTCATACAGAACAACGTCTAAGTGCCATTTTCAGTTGCCACCCGACAAGAATACTACAACGATGAGCTCACAGCTGGTCAGCCAACCTGTGTTTGTACGGTTTTCTTCTTCAACACAGATAGAGCTATTTACCAGAGCAATATGAACAAAGATGAATGGGGGTCAAATAGGTCGAACTGTATCAGACCAGGCGGTGGGCTCCAGTATTGTAGAAATAATGCTACAACTCCTGGAACTCCCTTATTTAATTTTATCAACCTGGTAGTTCGTAACAAACTTGGAAGCGACGGTGCTGTATGCACAAGTACTAGCTCTTGCCGCAGCTGTCACTTGGTCAGCTGGAACAAGTCCACTAGGAGCTTAAGCCAAATTCTATGAGCTCTTAGAAGAAGCTTTTTAATTGATGGATGAAATCTAACTTGAAGGAAGCTAATCTAATTGCAAAAAAAAACTGAAAGCCAAAAAGAAACGCAAACCCTAGCAAACCCTAATTCTACCAGCTAGTCCTACTGACGCAAAGGAGAGCATGCAAACTACTAAAAGAGATGCCATTACTTCTATGAAGGTAAAATACATGTGCCTAGACTACCTCTATCTGAAGAAAACATCTTTTTGTATTTTTGATTAAGTTGTTGGAATTATCATGCATGTGCTTTTAACTATTTTTTACTGTGCAGAGGTGGATCAAGGAGGAGAAATTCTTGGAAGAGGTTGGGAAGGTTCAAAGAGGGTTTAAGGAGTCCCCAACACCCTTCCAGAGAGTTTCACAGAGTTTGGCTATCAAGAAACCTCATTCGTGAGCTTCTACAGGAAGTCTGCAGGGGTTCTACAGGATGTTCTGTAATTTTTCTACAGGATGTTTAGAAATGGAATTTTCGAGCATGGATGGAGGAAAAAAGGTGGAGGAATGAGTATGGAGGTGACATAGGGGTGTAGGGAGTTCAAGACTTGGAGGATGGAGTTGAGGAGAAGGTGTAGATGGTGAGATTTGTTCAAGGAGGGATGAAACGATGTTGCACAAGAAGATGAGAATCATGGCAAAGTAAGCGAATGAGGTAAATGTAAGGTAAGGGCTCTGAGTGAAGGATGAAACAGGTAGGTTGGATGGAGTATGTGCAGGTAAGGATGGGTAATAGGTACTCTGCAAGTGGTTTTCCAAACTGAACAAACACACAATTATAAAACCTATGACCTAGTTACTTTACTCTATTATGACCTAAGTAACAACAGAAGGAAATGAACAGCAGTTTATTCGAAATGGAATGCATGAACTGACTTATGCCACTAAGAAATCATCAACTGAAGCATTTAAACAGTACTAATATCGACATCTACAAAAGAGGATTACAACACTAAGAATTGCATGGCAAAGGAAAATAGTGTTTTTGTTGGCAGCAAAGTCACATTGGTCCCAACTCATGATTCCACTGAGGGGGAGGTGAGATCCAAGGTGTTTGGTAGCCTTTTTCTGAATATCTTCCCTATGATTAACCTATCAAACAAATTTGAACATCAAAAACCTTTTTAATCATCAAAAGCAACCTAAACAACAACACAATATTGAAATCTAAATAGCAGATTTTATTCTAAGAATGCAGCAAAGACACATGAAAGTAAAAAAAGGAGGTACTGGGTGCTTGAGATGGGCCCAACCCCAAGAGCTACAGCCTCCTAAGAGAGATTTATAGCTAGTGCAAAGCTGGATTCATCTTTATTGAGCAAGAAAAGAAGAGTTACATCAAAATTGTCCACAAGGGAAACTTGAAAATGAGCTGAAAGCAAAGCTAATCTATTGCCTAAAAATCGAACTACAAAATGACTAACTACTGGCTAACTACTAGCTAACCAAAATGAGACCCTAAGCCTTCTTATTTATACAAATTGAGGACCCAACAGTCCTCCTAAACTTTAGGGACTCGGCTGCCCAAAACTTGTAGTTAACAATAGTCCTACTTGACTTGCTTGGCTGCCCTTGTGCTAATTGATTTGGTGGCCCTTGAACTCCAAGCTGATGGTGGAGAATTTGAGGTAAGGGCCCATAAATGGAGGGGACACCTTCCTACAAATCCTCTCCCTTGTTCTCCCACGAATTTGGCTGCCAAGTGCTCATTAAAACCTTCAATTTTGTCTCCAAGTTGACCAAAAAGGCTACACAAAGCACCCATTAGACTTGTTGGCATAATGACTAACCCAATTCACTCTATTAGCATAAATATAATCAAAAACATGCAATAAACTAATGAGAATGGTGGATTAAGTCGAATTAGGAGGTTGAATGAGCCCAAATAATTATCAAGTTTTGGGGCTCATCACCAAGGTAAAAGAGTATCAGTAAAAATAGGGCAGCCAGCACCGAGTGACAGAAGAAGACAGCTGCAAGCCAAATCCTAGGGCCTACCTCCAGCACATTCAACAAAAACAAGACCAGCACAACATCAGTTTATCTTTTCCCTATTTTCAAGACTAGCTGTTTCTATTTACTTGTAAAACTATTTTTAGTTATCCTAGATATTGTCTCACTCTGTTATGAGATATTTGTTGTATAATTTTCTACATAAATACCCCCTCAATTGGAGTATTGTGGGTGGATTCCTAGACTTTGTTGTAATATTGATTTTTTGGAATAAAGAGCTGTTGGAATCAATTTTTGTATGGCTTACTGGATGAAGAATTGAAGCAAAGGACTTGTCACAGACTTCTTGAATCAACCACTGGATCAATAAGTCCACTATATCTTGTGTCTTTAAAGTTTTCTTGTTTATTATATCATCTATGTTTCACAATCTGAATGATAAAGAAAAGATTTAATTTTAGAATATGCTTTGATTGCACTCTGTTTTCAGTGATTATTGTTCTGTGTGTTTTCTTCAGAATTATGATAAGCAGTGAAGTCTTAATTGCTCCTGTTTCCTAATTCTTTCATGTTTATTATTTGTTAAAGAACACTTAGTTGCTCCTTATCAGTAATCATCCAATTTCCCTCTTTAAATAGGTTGAAGGATTCTTAACTGCCCTTCACCCCATTTGAGCCCATTCCATTTGTTTCAAGTCTTTATTTGTTCCCTGTTTGACTACCTTGCTCTGTGAGGCCATCCTCTGTTAAGAAACCAAATCCAGAAAGCCATTTTCTTTGACTCCATTAGCCCGATGGCCTGAACTACTCTGTCTTATCTCTCTGCTCTATTGAATCTCACCACCCAAAGTCAAACAAAACTCCTAAACTTCATAACTAGCCTAATATAAAAACAAAGCTAAATCATAAAGAGAGAACCCTCTCTGGATACATATTGGATAGATTTTGTATCTAAAATATTTGTTTGTGGTTACCACAGACTCCTTTCCCTTTCTTATAACTTTTGGGAAAACCTGAGTGATAACATCAATGGCGACTCCACTGGGGACCTGAATAATTTGTTTGTTACTATTGTTTTCTGTATAAGCTATAGACGGAGCCTGAAGTTAGCTAGGTAGCCTTTGAAATGCTTTTGCTTTGAAATTTCAAAAGTAAATGAATGCTACTTCAGTCTATCTCTGGTCTAGCTTATAGATTGGATAGTTGGTTTCAAATACTTGATCAGTTCCTCTTTTCAAATAAGTCTCTAAGAAAATTCAAAATTCACACATATAAAACTTCTTAGAAGAGACTGTTGAAGTTGTATTGTCAAATCTATTTCAAGAAAAAAACAAAAACACATCCAAAAGCCTGGCTTCAGAAAGGATTCATTACACCAGATCAAATCCATATCTAAATCCCCCACCTGTGTTTGAAAATCCTAATCTGATTCCTAGGGTTCTTAGAAGATAAGAGAGCCACGAAAATTCTGTTAGTTGTCAGCCTCTATACAGATCAAGATCATGTCCTGTGAGGTGGATCTACCCCGAGGATGAACCTTTGGATGATTATTTTGAAAACTCTTTATTTGTGACCTTTTCAGAATCTGGGTTAACCCACACAGTTCAAGATCCAATATTCATTGAAAATTTGCAGATTGAAGTTGTTACTTCACACCTTGACAGACATTTGCAGAACTCCATTCAATCTAAGCTTACCTTTGAAAGAACACCAAACCTTTCTATGATTACTATAGCTTCTCCCAATTCACCATCAGCACCTTAGACTTCCCAACCTCAAACTACCCTTTACACTTCTACATCCACAACACACATTCCCATTGTTATCCCTACTCCTCCAATTTTCACATCTATTTCTGCAACCATGACAAACCGATATACTCCCCTGCACTTACCTGCCAATCCAGGAGCTATGCCCCAAGATTATCAGAGTAAAATCACCTCTTTTGAAGGAGCTTACACTTACATAGGTCAACTACATACCAAGAAAATGACTGACTATTTTGAAATATATGAGGTTGATGCTAATGATGTTAGAATGAAAGTATTTGTTCAAAGTTTAACTGGAGATGTTAGAACCTGGTTTAGAGCCCTCCCTGCAAAAAATATCAATGACCCACAAGCTCTTTATCATACCTTCTTGAACAGATGGGAAAAGAAGAAAGATCCTCTCCACATTTTATCAAAATATGAAAACCTAAGAAGAGGCACACAAGAAACTATCTAAGATTATTGTACTAGATTCAATAATGTCTACAATGCTATTGCTCAAAATCTCAGACCTCCTCCAGATTTGGCCTTGATCAAATTCCCTGATGCATTTGATTCTGATATGGCATACCAACTTAGGGAAAGAGCTCCTCGAAACTTAGAAGAGATGCAAAGTATAGTTGCCAGCGTTGAGGCCAACCTGATTTCTAAATGATCTAGAGCCAGATCTGAAAGGAGGAAACCTTTCAAAGAAGAACCTTCTGCCTTTGAACAAAAATTAGATGTTATTATTAAAGTAATGGATAGACTTGGAGATAGAGTAGAAACAATCGAGAGAAAATCCCCTTGGGATGGTCAACCAGGTAATACTGGGAGATATCCAAATTTCAAGAAGAACCAAAATCCTAACACTGGAAAGACAGGGCCTGAACAAAATATTAGGCCCCCATTTCAAGAAAATTATGCTAAAGCATCAACCTTTGATGAGCCAACAAAAGAAATTCAAATTAATCTGATGGGACTCAACAATGAAAAACAATTTTTCTTAACCCAAGAGGATCAAGAAGCTCACATTCTTAAACAATTCCAAACTCAGTTAGGTGAATCATTTGACTTTAGGGAGGGATATGATACAGCCATTTATGAAGTCCACAAACAATACAATCTGAGGAGCAGAAGAATAGATGTCCCTGAAACCAATAAACAGAAAGATACCAAGCAGCCTAGCAAAGGTAAGATCAATAACCCCCTGGTACATATTCTTTCTAGAACATGTCCTAACCCAAATAATCCAATTGTTGAAGATGTATCAGATAATCAAACACCTAACAGACAACCTTCCACTTCTATTCCTTCTAAATGAAATGTAGAAGAGCCTCTAGAACTTGATTTTGAAACAACTTTAGCCCATAATTCCACTCCTGAAGAGGAGAGAAACGAAGAAAATCTAGCTGTCTGAAATACAAGAACTCAAACCGAAAAACCTTTTAATCTTGAGACAAAAGTAGGCAAAGTAAAGATAGTTGTTCCATTATCAGAGTTAGTTAAGCATGATGTCTACAGTAGTCAAATCAGTAGATCACTCAAAATTTCTGTGAACGAAGATTAAGTAAACATTTTTTATGACCAACCTGAATTGATCTTTGGCCCTGGAGTAAATGGAAAAACAGTAGAGGGAGAAGTTCCTCCTTTCTATGTAAGTTTAAACATACATGATAAAATACTTCATAATGCCATGTTTGATTCTGGTGCTTCCCATAACTTAATGCCTAAATCTGTAATGGAGATACTAGACCTTGACATCACTAGGCCATATAAAGACCTTTTCTCTTTTGATTCAAGTCAGGTCAAATGTTTCGGTTTAGTCAAAGACTTATGTGTATCACTAGTCCAATATCCCGCCAAAACCATCTTAATGGACATAATAGTAGCTGGTATTCCACCAAAGTATGGCATGTTATTGTCTAGATCTTGGGGTGCAAAGCTTCAAGGATCTCTACAGTTAGACGTGTCTTACGCTACTATTTTAGTGTTTGGTCAACCCAAGAAACTATACAGAGAAACCTTAATGAAGTATGAAGTAAGTAGTCAAGAGAAACCTCAAAATTTCCCTATCTACTGAATACATTCAGATATCAATTCTTTTATCCTTTACAATGCTAAAATTGATCCCCCACATGAAATAAAAGTTTTAGCAGATGAACCAGAGAAATTTACAAATGAAAGGTCTAGTGTCTGAATCCAAGAAATTTCTGAAAATCATGAAACATCAGATAAACCAGAAGAAACTAAAAAACTAGATCTCCCTATTAAACAGATCCCTGAGACTCCTGATACTAATTATGAACATGAAATCCTTTGGTACCTAGAATTTGATGGTTCTATGAACAAATTAGGAGTAGGAGCAGGAGTCTGGGTGCACAATATTGAACAGATTCATGCTGAAGGCCATGCCTACATATTAAACTTTACGTGCACTAATAATATGGCTGAATATGAAGCTCTACTGCTAGGTCTTAAACTAGTCAAGAAATTGGGAGCAACTAGAGTATCAGTCCTAGGAGATTCTGATTTAATCATTCAACAGATAAAAGGGAAGTTCTTAACAAATGATCCCAGATTAAGAGAGTACAGAGGAACAACTATAGAGATCCTCAATACATTTCTAGAAACTCAGCTTGCCAAAATCCCAAGAAAACATAACTTGCAAGCTCATAGCTTGGCAATGTTTGCCAGCACTTGTAAATTACCATTTGAACCGAATCATCAATTCACAACTGAAATTAGACACAGGCCAGCCATACCCGACAATGTAAATAACTAGGAAGTGCTTGACAGTGATAATCAGATCAACAATTTTTTAACCCTAGAAGAAGAATTTTCTAGCACTAACATAGATGTAGATACAGTTAGTGAGTCTGATCTAACAAATCAGATAGAAACAAACATTTCAGTAGAAAATGCAACTCAAATTCTACATCCAACGGAATTTACCAAAAAAGAAATACAGGATCTTAAAGAAATAGAAATTGATGAGATTATTGAAGGAGAATCTGAAGTTATCAATTTGAAAGACAATCATTTGCCCAAAGGATTAACTCCTTTGGAAGATCTCTTTGATTTCAACAATATTCCAAAGAAACCCATGATGGAACCTCTGAAAGTAGACACTGAAGACTATAACATAGGAATTGAAGAAAATCCAAAAATGGTAAAATTATCCAAATCTTTGCCCCCTGATCAAAAGCTTAAGTATGTTGAACTAATCAAAGAATTCTAGGATGTTTTTGCTTGGAGCTATGAAGACCTGAAATCTTATAACACCTCTGTAATTCAACATACAATACCCCTCAAGGAAAATCAAAAACCATTCAAACAAAATCTAAGAAGAATTAACCATGTACTGCTTCCTTTAATTGAAAAAGAAATCAAACGAATGCATGATGCAGGGATAATTGCTCCAATCAGATTTTCAGAGTGGGTGTCTAATTTAGTGCCTACCAGGAAGAAAATAGGAGAAATCAGATTATGTGTTGATGTAAGAAATGTAAACAAGGTTTCTTTGAAAGACAATTACCCTTTACCTAAGATGGATCATATTTTACTAAGGATAGTAGGTGCTTCTAGGATTTCAATTTTGGATGGGTTTTCAGGTTATAATCCGATTCTGGTTCATCCTGATAACCAGGAAAAGACTCAATTTACAACACCATAGGGTACATTCAAATATGTTAAAATTCCATTTGGGCTTAAAAATGTAGGGGCTACCTTTCAACGAGCAATGGACATAGCTTTTGCAAAATAAATTCACGATTTTCTGGTTATATATCTAAATGACCTCACTGTGTTTTCTAAATCAGATCAGCAACATTTAGATCATTCGAGACAAGTGTTTTTAAAATGTATAAAGTATGGTATTTCATTATATCCTAAAAAGTCTTTGTTTGGTCTAGAAGAAGGAAAATTGTTAGGCCATATTATCTCCAAAGATGGCATTAGAATTGATCCTGCTAGAATAGAAGCTATTCTGCAAATACCCCACCCCGGAAATGTCAAAGAACTTCAAGATTTCCTAGGAAAGATTAACTTTTTAAGAAGATTTATTTATAACTTAGCTGAATTAATTAGATCACTTAATAATATGTTGAAAAAGGATTCAAAGATTAAATGGACAGTGGAAGCCAAACAAGCATTTGAAGAAATTAAAATGGCTTTGACTAGAACACTAGTCCTTACAAGTCCAAAGTTCGATAGAGACTTCATAATATTTTCATTTGCATCAGAACACACTATAACAGATGTTTTACTGCAAAAGAATGATCAAGGATGTGAAAAACCCGTAGCCTTTTTTAGTAAAGCACTTAGAGATGCACCTCTAAATTACAAAATCATGGAAAAACAGGCTTTTGCACTTGTAAAAGCTATTAAAGACTTTAGAGTCTATATATTGTACTCCAATGTAATAGCTTATGTACCAAATGTTGTTGTTAAAGACATCCTGACTCAGGATGGAATTGAAGGAAAACGAGGTAAATGGATAGCTAATATGTTGGAGTACGATATTGAAATAAAACCTACAAAGCTTATAAAAGGGCAGGGATTGGCTAAACTCATGAACGAAACAAACTTTCAAGCCCTAGATATTAATGAACTGGATAATGAACAGGAGATGGCGACTCCACAAATTAGCCAGACCTTCTTAGAATCACCTTGGCATTCTGATATAACTCATGTATTAATAAACCTGCAGGCTCCTCTAGGGTTATCTAGAACAAAAAGGGGTTTTTAAAGATGAAAGCTTCAAAATTTTTTATTTTAGATAATGCTCTCTTTCCGAAAAATCATGAAGGTATTCTATTGAATTGTTTAATAAAAGAAGAAGCTGACAAGGTTCTCAAAGAATTTCATACAGGGGACTGCAGTGGACACCTTTACTAGAAATTAACAGTAGACAAAATCCTCAGAGCCAGATTTTACTGGCCAACCTTGTTCGCTGATGTAAAGAAATTTGTCGCTGCTTTCCGCAAATGCCAAATTTTCGAAGGCAAAAGGAAACTATTACCCTTACCCTTGAGACCAATTTCCACTGAAAAGCCCTTTCAACAATGGGGTTTGGACTTCATTGGAGAAATCCATCCTTCTTCTTCTGGCCAACATAAATGGATCCTCACTGCCACAGACTATTTCACCAAATGGATAGAAGCCATTCCTTCTAGACAGGCCAATGATACAGTGATTATAGGATTCTCAGAAACCAACATACTGTCTAGATTTGGCTGTCCTGAAAAGATCATAACCGATAATGCTGTTGCCTTCAAGTCCAAGAAAACGATAAATTTTTGTAACAAATACCATATCACTTTAGGCCATTCGACAGCCTATTACCCTCAAGGTAATGGTCTAGTTGATTCTTCCAATAAAAACCTGATTAATATTATTAAGAAATTGTTGGAAGAGAAAAAGATAAACTGGCACAAGAAACTTACAGATGCACTATGGGCAGACAGACTTACTACAAAAAGATCTATTGGAACTAGCTCTTATGAGCTAGTCTATGGAATGGAGGTTGAGCTAGAAACTCAGGTGGAACCCAATGACATTCAAAGGAGGATAAATCAGACCATCCATTTGCAGCAGACCAGAGAAGAAGTGCACCAAAGATCCCAAGTGTTACAAGAAAAACTCAAGAAAATATTTGATAAAAGGAGCAAAGCAGAAGACTTCTACCTCGAAGACAAAGTTCTAAGGTGGGATTCCAGGAGAGAAGACAAGGGAAAACATGGGAAGTTTGACTTCCTATGGAAAGGGCCATTTATCATCCAGGCATTGCAAGGGAACAATACTTACTTTCTGAAGAGCCTGGATGGTACAAAAATAGAAGAACGACCAGTGAATGGTCGAATGCTAAAACATCACTTTGATCCAGTTTTTTAATGTATTCTGACTCTAACATGTACATACTATATCCTTGATAATGTCGAAGTTTGGATTGGATAGTAACTTGCTGGAGTTGAAGCCCGAAGAGAAGGCCTTAAGCTTCACAAGTGTGTTGTCATATATACAATAAAGCAATCAGCAAAAGGAGATTTCATAGCACAGTCAAAGTTACCCAGAAGGCCATTTGACCTGCTGTTCTTGACTTTCCACCAGGGAAATCCATCCCCAAATGGAGCCACTGTTATACTCCTATACCAATAGGTGTCATATTTCATGATTGACTTGTTGAGCTCTATAATATGTTCATTCCTTTCCTTGTTGCAAAGGTTTACCATATTATCAAAAAATCAAATAAATGTAAAAAATATAAAGATGGTATGCTGTAAAGGAAAAATCAAAGGGTAAAAAGAATAAAATGGTCCAAAAAGTGAAAGAAATGAACCCCAAACAAAAATAGACTACGAAAGTGTGCAAGTCAAAAATTCCACTACTTTTTTATTTTCTGTAATAAGCATTGTGTGCAGCTTGTTAATTTATGCCACAATTGATGAATGGCCAAACAACTTAATCTTGGCTAGTTCATATTTGAATTTCTTGTTTTAGAGATAGAGAACAAAATCTGACCAAACTGTTAAATCTTGGCAGATAAGTAGATAGGTAGAGTAAATAAAAAGGAGCTCAACAGTTTAATCTAAGCCCTTGGATGTAATAAGTGTAGACTTGGGTAGGCTTACCATGAAAAGAAAAGGAAAGTTGATAAGGGTTTGCCAGTCTAAGTGCACCCAAATAAAGAAGAAAAAATGCTAGGCCAAAGTAGGCAGGGTAGGTAGAATGGTGTTGCAGAATGGCACTTGTGATAGATTATGTCTCTAAATGTGTTAATCTTTGTCTCTATCACAAGTGCAAGGTAGACATTATACTTGATGCAGGTCAAGCGAGGCAAGGTTACATAACTAACTCCCCTTCATACTTTTCCCTAATCATTCACTAATTCCCCCTAAACTATTAACATCTATTCTTAATATCACTCAAAAACCACTCCTTCCATTTCATACAAGGTTGCCTAAGTAAAACCCTATTTTACTTAGGAAAATGGCCACCTTTCTCATATAAACCCCATTTTCCCCTTCAAAGCCTTAGTTTAAATGTAAATTTAACTTGGCGCTTATTATCATTTTATTGTCATATTAATTTTTAACATTTATCATATAAATCCCAATAAACGTTAACCTATTCCCGTACTATGTAAATACATTAAAAGACCCTGAATGTTATATATTCCTACCCCTGGTCAAATACGACCATAAAACGCTCTTTAAAAGGATTGATAAGATTATTCGAAGTTTATTGAAAACCTTTCCTAGCCACGCCATACAGGATTAATTAACCGCTGGTTAATTAATAACCTTTACTAGGACCAACGAAAATGCGCCCAATATGATTAAACATTATTTTATTACTTTGGGCCCACTGCATTAACGCCTCGCCATGTCCCCTGCCCATCCGCCGTCCGATCTCTGCCTTCACATCCAATGGTCGATAACAATATCGTGACCCCCCTTTTGACCACGTGTTAACTCGCGATCACCAGCAGTTTTCCACCCGTACCAAATCCACATGTCACGCAGCCGATGTGCTCGCTCGCCCTCCTTCCAAAACCACCCCGACTCCAAAAGTGGTGGGATCAAACTGCTTACTGCCCTCTATTGATGTCAGGTCTAGTACTGCTTATGTCATTCGCCCGCCACTGACATTAGGTCTGGTACTAAATACATCATTCGCCCCCTACCGACGTTAGGTCTGGTACTGCTTACATCATCCACCGAATTAAATGAAAAACTCCCACTCACCTGTGTTTTTCTGAATAAAACGAATAGAATGGGGTTTTCACTACAATGCACTGCGCCCCGAGCTCTCATACAGAACAACGCCCAAGTCTGGTTTTCAACCGCCACCCAACCAGAATACTACAGCGATGAGCTCGCAGCCGGTCAGCCAACCTACGTTTGTACGGTTTTCTTCTTCAACAAAAACAGAGCTATTTACCAGAGCAAGATGAACAAAGATGAATGGGGGTCAAACAGGTCGAAGTGTATCATACCAGGGTTAGAGAGTATTAGTAAAAGCAGGGCAGCCAGCACCAAGTGATAGAAGAAGACAGCTGGAAGCTGAATCGTAAGGCCTGCCTCCAGCACATTAAACAAAAATAGGAACAACACAACATCAGTTTAGATTTTCCCTATTTTCAAGACTAGTTGTTTCTATTTACTTGTAAAACTATTTTTAGTCATCCTAGATATTGTCTAACTCTGTTATGAGATATTTGTTGTATAATTTTCTACATAAATACCCCCTCAATTGGAGTATTGTGGGTGGATTCCTAGACTTTGCTGTAATATTGATTTTTTGGAATAAAGAGCTATTGGAATCAATTTTTGTATGGCTTACTGGGTGAAGAATTGAAGCAGAGGACTTGTCATAGAATTCTTGAATCAACCACCGGATCAATAAGTCCACTATATCTTGTGTCTTTAAAGTTTTCTTGTTTATTATATCATCTATGTTTCACAATCTAAATGATAAAGAAAAGATTTAATTTCAGAATATGCTTTGATTGCACTATGTTTTCAGTCATTATTGTTCTCTGTGTTTTCTTCAGAATTAGGATAAGCAGTGAAATCTTAATTGCTCGTGTTTCCTAATTCTTTCATGTTGATTATTTGTTAAAGAACACTTAATTGCTCCTTACTAGTAATCATCCAGCTTCCCTCTTTAAATAGGTTGAAGGATTCTTAACTGCCCTTCACCCCATTTGAACCCATTCCATCTATTTCAAGTCTTTATTTGTTCCCTATTTGACTACCTTACTCTGTGAAGCCATCCTCTGTTAAGAAACCAAATCCTGAAAGCCATTTTCCTTGACTCCATTAGCCCAATGGCCTGAACTACTTTGTCTTATCTTTTTGCTCTATTGAATCTCACCACACAAACTCAAACAAAACTCCTAAACTTCATAACTAGCCTAATACCTTTAAAAACAAATCTAAATCATAAAGAGAGAGCCCTCTCTGGACACAGATTGGCTAGATTCTGTATCTAAAATATTTGCTTGTGGTTACCTCGACCTCCTTTCCCATTCTTGCAACTTTTGGGAAAACCTAAGTGATAACACTAACAATCATGACATACTCAACAATCAACTCACATTCATTAGTCATAATATAATTCTACAACTATCATCTACTTACACTCAAGTGCATATCAGTTATCTCAACACATCTGTATTAGTACAACCATCCTAAAACAAGATTGCTTCGGTAATAAATACTCATATCATTCAAGTAATCAAACATTCAAATAATAGATATACAACATAATAGACACCAAACACTCAAACACCAAATAAATTATATAGTCAAACATTCAAACACCAAGTAGACGACATAAGAAGACTCATACCTTAATGTATCAGAGGGGAGGCTATATTATTTGCACAATCAATCGATATTAGTGCAATATAACTTGACAACATATCAACTCAACATAAATAAGGTCATGATATCCATAACAATAACTAGCTAACATATTCACATCATAAGCTCATAAAAAATTTTCATTCATGCATAGAAATCACATATGCACAGTCAGTCTAGTTTAGTACAACACACTATCATAATTAGGTCGACTCATACCTGAATGTCATAACCCTACCCATCTGTATAGGCCAATACAAATTAGCATGATACATATAACATCAGGTCTTAACTACAATAACCCTAATCATTAATTCAACTAACATATAACAACAACAAGTTAACATATAACATACTCATCAACAACATATAACATAATCATCAAGTTAACTATCATATAATAACAACACCAATGCATATAATAACAAGTTACTATCATTCCTGACAATTCAACACATGTGCATATGGCTACACTAATCAAATAGCATCTATCATGTATGTAACCATAACATCAATAGAATGAAAGGCATACACATAACCATAATGCATATAACAATCCCTAACTTACATACCTGCATTCCCAACATAGAACCTGTAGGACGACATGCTCTTGCCTTGAGGTCAAATGTTGCAACTTCACTTTGATGGTCTGCATCTCCTGCTCTATCTCAACCAACACATTAGGATCATAGCATACCAATATCACATGATGACATAACTACATCTAATGACCTCATAATGCATGTTTGACCTACTGTACATGCATAACTATAACCATGACAATGCATGCATAATAACATATGGACACTAACATGCACAACAAATTCATATAAAAGCATACACATGACTACACATCCAACCAAAACACCATCATCCTTCACATGGCGATATCACTACAACCATGATCAACACCATGCAAATGCAACAAGCACATGGATTACAAGCATAAGGAACACATATGCAACCGACATGAATAGATGACCAACACACAACACATCCAGTCTGAGGGGTGAACCATGCTCTGATGCCACTATGTGTTATCATATATCACCCAAAAATAATAGAAGCCAGACAACACCCAAAGAGAATGAAGCCTGCTATGATACCACTCTGTAACACCCTCCTCCCACATCTACCTAAGTAACTGACCAACCCGAGGTAAACATGTGAGGAGAAGTTACTATGATATGATTAGACCTCTTAAGTCATGTTAAGGAAGTGGAACCAATGGAAACAAACCATATAGATCTTCAGCAATAACATCAAGACTCTTAGGAATCATCCCAACCTCTTAGTTAACTAGTCCCTAAGTCCCACTGAGTTTTTAGACAAATTAACTACCGTACACTCAAACGATATAGGCATGCCACCATCCAGATGGCTTTTGATGTTCCCAAAACATGGTATGCGAGTGTCTAGGGACTATTTTGCTCAATGTTGTGACAGTGTCCCTGGGATTTGAGCCACTTGTTCATGCCCAAAGTGTAGGTGACTACTAAGAATTGAATGACACTTTCAAAACAAAAATATAACAAGGGAATGACCATACCAATTCAATTACTTAAATAAGCCCTTGACCGGACCCCTACTAGCCATGACACGTATTTCGTAAAAAATATCACAATTATGTAATCTATAGGTTTAAACAACAGACCTGAGCATAGGGGTCTCATACTTATCTAAGAATCACTAAAAAACAATGATGCTTCAACACATTAGCTGCAATTTCATCCATTAGGCCATAGATACATTGTTCATTCATATATAAGTAAAAATATGATGAGAGCCATACATAGCCACTGTCATGATACATGCTCATAACTTGAAAAATAAAAACAGAAATACCAAGGATAAATTATCAATAGAATCCATATATAAACTTGTATAATACTCATACAATAACAAGGAGAAACAAACTCATATTAATGATGCAAAATCCAACCCAATATAGGACTACCATGTTCCACATGACTGTATACATGGCTGAGCCAAATCTTTCTTCATCTAGTCACCCTCGTGCCATATTCCAAGCATGAATGTGGGATCTCATAAAACACATCAACCCAAAACCATCCAGGGCTTCCTAAAGACATCCAACTCAACCAATCTAACAATTATTCCAGCTCATGGCTGTACATCACAAAAACCATCAATAGATTGGTGTCTACCAAAGCCTTCCGTGGCTCCAGAGCATTTGTAACAACCAAAGATTTTAGGACTAGTAACTCAACCCATAGCTCTCACCGGGCTTCCACAACATTTGTCCAACCAGGGCTTCCAGGACTAGTAAATCAACCCACCAAGGGCTTCCAAAGCATTTGTCCAACCAAGGCTTCCAGAACTAGTGACTCAACCCTAGTTGTTACAGGGCTTCCAGAGTGTTTGTCCAATCAAGGCTTCCAGGAACTAGTAACTCCACCTAAGCTAAAGGAAACATGAGAACCAACTAGGAAAAAATGAAATGAACCCACAACACTGACTATCAAGGGATGGAAAAGTTCAGGAAATTCACTGTCAATCTAGGAAATCCTCCATGCCAATGATAGATCATGGTTGAGAAATCATCTACATGTGTCATGCATGAAAGAACTAGTGAGAAAAACATACATGCAACTCAGTACCTACAAGCAAAACCCATTGTAGCTATTGATCCCGATGTGCTCATGTGCTTTTCTACTCTTTCTTTTCCTTCTTGCTCCAAAACTCCAAGTATGGCACACTCTCCAAGAGCGATCCGAGAAAAATCTAAGTGTCCAAGAGTATGAGAGAGAGAATGGAGAAATAGCACCAAAACTAAACTAACCAATATTACCCACCGATTCACATAAGACTTTTTATCAATGAGGCCTCTATTTTCTTCATTTTCCATTATTTTCCTTCATTTTCCTCCTCACATGCAACCTATGACCTTTCACCTCCATTTCCTCCTAATTTCCCTTATTTTCATAAAAAATCCAAATAATTCCTCATGCCTCATGCCTTTCCAAATACTTTTCGATTTCCTTTGCCAATTTCCTTAGCCATAATAAACGGAATGAACACCCACTAGGATGTTTTTCCCACCATTCAACTTGGAATATGTGTCTTGTGACCATGGTGTTATATATTTTTACATGCATTTTTAAGCAGGGTTGTTACAATCTGATCTTCTCTTCGAAAGTACAGTAACATCATCCAAATAAACAACCACACTCTGATCGATAACACCACAGAAAGAGATGTCCATCGCTCTTTTAAAATTAGCACTAACGTTGAAAGTCTAGATGGCATCCTCTTGAAAGTGAATGTTCCCCATTTCATTCTGAAGGTAGTCTTCAATCAGCTTGGTTCTTCTACTAGCATTTGATTGTAATGAGAGAAACCATCTAGTAGTGAGAACATCTCAGAACCAGATATTTTTTGGAGGATCTATTCCATATATGACACTAGATAGTTGTCTTTATTAGATTCCTAGTTGAGATTGTGGAAATCTACACATAACCTTATTTCATCGACTTCTTTCTAACTAGGAAAACATTTGAAACCCAAGTGGAGTGTATGACTTTAAAAATGATCTTAGCATCTAGCTATTTTCTCAATTCCTTTTAGATAATGGGTTCTAGCATTGGATGAACTTTCCTTAGTTTTTGCTGGAAAGGTTTTACCCTTCTTTTATTGGAATGATGTGTTGGATGATACAAGTATCATATGTCTTTAAATCATTGCATGTCCATGCAAACACATCATTGTACTGTTTGAATGAGAGAATAAACACCTTTAATTCCATAGCATGTACAGAGGTTGACATGCTTTAGATCTTCTTCAGTTCCTAGATTGACCTTTTTATATGATAACTTTGAACTTTGAGTCTTTGTGTTGGATGCACCACTAAATCATCTCTAGAGATCATATATCTTCTCCTGGGACACGACAACTTTGGGCATAGTGTTTCATTTTGCTGGACTAGATGCCTCTTGCAAAGCCTAATCACACTCGTCCTCTTTTACGGCAACATCTTTGAATACTTTAGCATTAACAATAAAGTGCAGTATCTGTTGGTCATCACTAGAAGCACATAAATTAGTTACGTTCTCAGACACAGATGCTTTATATATAATTTTCATAGAAAAATGTTTTCTCAATGGTGACATCCTGGTTGCATTTGCTAATGCATCTGTTGCAACATTTTTAAGCCTAGGAACAAAAATAATGTTAAAATCCTTAAATTCCATACCTCTTGCTGGTAGTTTTTAAGATTTGGTGAAACACAGTGGATAGTATCTCGTACCTGATGAGTGACCACCTCTGAGTCACTAATTAGCTTGAGAATTTCTACCTTTAGATTGATGGATTTCTTTAGTCTAAGCACGAGTGCTTCATATTCAACAGTATTACTAGTACACTCGAACTCCAAACAACATGACAGGATATGCTTCTTATTACATGAGTCTATAAGTACGCAACCAACACCAAATCCATTTGCATATTTGAACCATCAAAATATAAAGTCCACATATCATCAACTACTAAGTTGCTTCCTATACTATTATTAATATTACTATGTACATCTATATACCAAGATTCATTTGCACCAGCTAGAGAAAAAGTAAGGATCCCTAACTATGTAGTTGCGACCCTTAATCAGAGCCCCCACCCCATGACCCTTCGTGGGTGGAGTTTGATTCCCGGAATCAAACTTTGCCCACCCCACGACCTTGGGCAAGGGGGGTCTAATTTCGAGAATTAGACTCCCCTAACCTAGGGTTGTGCGGAAAGGGGGCTAGTAAGGAGTGAGAGATACGCTTAGCCCGCACCCCCGCATAACCTCCCACGTAGGCCCATGGGGCCACCTTTTTTTAATTTTTAAAAGATTTTGAATGTTTTTTTTTTATTTTTTTTATTTTCTTTTATTTTCTTTTTATTTTTTATATTTTTGACTTTTTTTTCCTGTTTTTTCTTATTTTTATTTTTTTTAAAATTTATTTTTTATTTATTTAATTATTTTTAATGTTTTATTATTATATATATATATATATATATATATATATATCCATTTTTTTATTGTATTAATGTAAACTCCGCCCACTGCCTATCTCGAGGACCAATGTTTCGCCTCCTAGGACACATGGGCTATGTTTTTTATTTTTTATTTTTTTATATGTTTTTTTGGTTTATTTTTTATTTTTATTTAATTTATTTTTTTATTTTTTTAAATGTGTTTTTGTTTTAATTTATATTTATTTGTCTAATTATTACTTTTTTAAGTTTTTTTTAAAATATTTTTTTAATAATTTTTTCTTGTTTAAAAAAAATTCTAATTTTATTATCATTTTTTATGTTTTTAATTTTCAATGTCCTTTTTTTTAAAATTCAATTGTATTTCTTTTATTTTTTTATGTTTTTAATTTTTATTTTCAAGGCTATTGTTTTTGCTTTTACTTATTTATGGTTTTTTTTTAAATTGTATGTTTTAATTTTTATTAACATTTTCTTATTAAAAATGTTGAAAATTAATGCCGAAAAAAAGAATTTATACTAGCATTAACATTTTTTGTTTTAGGCTTATTTTGAACAAAAAAAATTGGTTTTATTGGCTTTTACTACCATTTTTAAAAAATGTTGAAAATTACCCCTAAAAATAAATAAATAAATAGTTATTCCAAAATCAACTATTTTTGTTTTTGGGTTGTTTTTCATGTTTTTATGGGGTTTTTTTTTGCTAGAGTTCTTGTTTTGAGTTTACAATCCCTGTTTCAAAGTTTACGTTGTTATTTAGCAAAATAGAAGCTCATTGAGAGTTTACAATTCTCTTTTCAAAGTTACATTGTTCTCTGTAATTAGCCAAATAGAAGCTCATTGAAAATGGGGACCATTTTAGATTCTGGAAAGAGTACATTGTTCTTCGTATTTAGCCAAATAGAAGCTCATTGAAAATGGGAGACTATTTCAGATTTTGGAAAGAGTATGGCTAATGGACTATAGATTTACCTTGCCACCCATAGTGAAAACTCTTATTGTTTTTCATGTTTCATTGGTTAAGAAATATGTTCATGATAATAATCATGTTATTGACTAGTCTTTTATATAAGTGGAAGCATAGGGAGAATTCCAACGGAAACCACTATGGATGGTGGCCTAGATCACACTCAAAAAATAGAACTATAGAGCAGGGCAAGGTGCAATGAAAGCATTTCAAATCTAATGAAGCTACATGGAATTGATTGAACAAATAAGATTGCAGTACCCATCTTTTGTTTGTTGAATAAAGAGATGTAAGAGCTATATATATAAAGTTCAATTTTGTTTTGTTTAGGATCATAAGAACACTAAAGACGATGCTTCCTTTAAGGGATGGGGTTTTTGATACTACATAATAATCTTTACGAGGCCTGTTTTCTTAAGAAAAAAAAAATAGACATTCAAGTGTAAATGTAGGTATATTCACAAGAAATGAACGAGGATAGAAAATAAAATAAACCCTTGTAACAAACTTACTGTCAAGGGTTAAAAATACTCAAACCCCGTATCATATCTATGATATGTTTTTCAACCTTGAGAACCATTCAAAAATGGAGACGAGTGGTCATTACAGAATCAAAATAAATGTAGCCATACAATGTAAACAACATATCTTTTGTTGGTAAGAAGGAAAATAACAGACTTTATGCATTAAAACACCTATTAAACTTGGGGAGCAACAAAGTACAGAATACCTTTTTCTGGACCTGACAATCCATCACACATGGAACAATTCTATGCAAGCCACGGATTATTTCTTAAAATTACTATCGATAGAGTATATATATTACAAATTGAAAGATTGGAGGGTAACATAACTAGACCAAAATACAATAGAGTTAGGGTTTCAAAAATCAACACAGTGGCCGGCTCCATGACATGGGTTATTAACACAAAACTAGATCCAAACAAAAATAAAATCTCAGAAGAACCTATTGGTTGGTTGGAGTCAAAAACTCTCCCTCGCCATACTGTAACTGCACTGAGAAGGAAAAGAAACATACCTGCCACAAGACTGAAATAACGACTGTATTAGAGTTATGGTACCAAGAGATATTTTTATAAAAGAACTTAGGAAAAAGTATAAGGTTTTGTAGTGTGGGGACTAACCCTTATATCTGCAAGGGATAGTCTAGGTATGGCCAGTGTTTATACTTGCAAAACTCAAGTAAAAGTGGAGCGCGGGAGGTCAAATTTCTAGAAAATAAATCCTGAGGAAAGTTCCGACCAGCCGAACGGTATCCGACCCCCCCAAAAAAAGAAGACCTCTAATATTAATATATATATATATATATATATATATATATATATATATGATACGTCATCGTAACCTTGCCAAGAACTATTCGAATACAAAATAATTTGTATCGAAACCCTATAGCCGTGGATCCTTTTTGGTGCCGAATTCGGTAAACGCTTATGCAAGTGAAGCCATAAGAATGCCATCACAACAATGGCGTAAGTAATTTATAAATATCATACATCAAAAAGGGAACATAAAAACCATGTGATCACCAGAGAAGCCAAACAAAAACTACAAGCAGGAGGCCACCGAAAATTAACCGAGGCAAAAATATCAAGCAAATTGAGTAAATTTGGTAGTCCTAGCATAGTGCATATACTCACCAATGAGAATACAAGAGATGCATGTTTTTTTCCCAAAAGGAAACCCTTGAGTGGAATAAGGAAAACAAAACCCCCTTGCAGAGTAACTTTCTTTAAGAAGCTTAAGAGAGAATGACGGCCAACAAGGCCAAAAACACGGGAGGGGCGTTACCCTAACCACTACCCGTTCAATTTCTATTGTCCATTTGTACAAATAAATCATGACCATTCATCATAGAAATAAATACATAATGTCAGAAAGGAAAGAAAACTAGACGCCACTTCTCAAGTTGCATGCAAGTGTAACACAAAGTAAAATGTATAGTGGTAACATAGTAACCCAACAATTATAATGTAAATATGATTATAGTCATAGTGAGCCAAGTCCACAATATAATAGAAGGTATGAAAATAACCAAATATGAAATCCAAGCCGAGGACATACCTCTATAGAAAACATCGTCATTAATATATGATACACACATTATGATACACAGATTCTCTAAGGAAGGCCAAGTCCGTAATGCCAAGCAACACCTTAAGTTATAGCAATTTAAATCCACTTTGCATGAATTCGAATAACACCATGGTATATGGTAATACCCTTCATACGTAAACATAAAAGTAATGAATTAATAGTTAAAGGTTATGAGAGAAAAGGGAAAGCCCTTTCAATGGGTTTCCTATATATGTTTTTATCAAAATATCTTATTATTTTATCCAATTATAGTACAAAAGTACAAACCATATAAAGTTCTTTGCATATTCTATGATTTGCTAAAACATTATAAAATTGCAATCAACTTATTTTGTAAGAAGAAAATCTCATACTATAGGAGGATAGAAAAATCCATTGAGTCAACCAGGGAAATAGTAAAAAGGATTTTACCAATGTATAATAAGGGACTCGTAAATTTGGACTATAATTTTTTTTTATTCTAGTTATTTATGCAATTTACTATATTAATTTATTTATTGAAGGAGGGGATGTTAAAATTAACATAAGGCTTAATTTTCAAATATGTTGAAACATGGTCAATTGTTTTTAGCATGGTCAAACATGGTCACAAAATCTTGTTTTTATAATATTCAATCATGGTCACAATGATAAATCATTTCAACATGGTTGACCATACTCAACATCATCACATAGTCAACCATAGTCATAACATTTGACACAACCTACCATATTCAAGATATCCAAGATATAAAACATGATCAATAATAATCAACCATAGCCAATTTCGTCAAACCTAGTAAACCATGTTCAACCGTGCTTGAAATAAGTCAACAATGGTCAATGAGGGTCACTATAGTCAATCATGGCCACCATGATCATTGATGGTCATCCATGGTTAGGAACTCTGTCAAACATACTCTACATACTCAACCATATTCATCTATTGCTAAACATTGCCAAACATGGTCAACCATGTTCACCCATAGTGGAAGATACTTGACTATAATTAACCATGTTCACCCATAGTAAACCATACTTGACCATAGTCATCCATTCTCCTATAATTATATCCATTGTTGAATAAGCTCAACATGATCAAACATGGACAAGAATTTCAACCATGTTCAGACTTGTTCAATAATGGGTAACATACTCATTAATAGTCAACCATATTTAGTGATAATAAATCATTGTAAATCCTTTTCATAACAACAATAGTAGGGGGAAAATCCCATCTACACCCCTGTGATGAATGGGGGTCCAAACATGTCTGAAAAAAAAGACCCATAGCTCAAGAAGATAATCAGGTTTTGCAACCAACAATGGATCCCACTCTCTCATTATTGTAGGTTGATCCAAATAGATCCACTAGTTTACAATTAAGGAAATATCTCAATTATATATTTAAGGAATCTATCTCTCTCTTAATCAAGGACAACATGGATAAGAGGAAGGTTACAAGGATTTAGTTGAATACTAGCATAAAGGTGTTACTTCTCAAACTAAACCATCAAATCTCACCAAAAACCTTTCTTTTAGAAGAAAAAAGATGGTTCACATTATCTCGAAAGAGAAAATATGGCCATGCAATTTTATGATTCAATATTTAGCCTAAGGATTGTGCATGCATAGTTCTAGAGCAACTTTTAGGAATAATTTGAAACGATTTTTTAGGATTTCCTCCCAGAAATAATTTCAAAATAAATATTTTTTCATTTTCTCTAAGGAAAATTTACAAATGAATTAATTTTAAAGTTAAATTGGGCTTGAAAGGCTACTCCTTGATTAATTTTCTAATTATAATGTCTCAACTTTTTTCAAATAATTTGGAGGACCATTTTTGAGTGTTAGGTCCAAATTATTGTGCTAATATCTCTGCCATGTGGTTCTCAAGCTTTGAAGATTCTATCATCACTAGAAAATGGTGGATTAGAGGGGAAATCATATTTCCATTCCTTGAAGTGTGTTTCCCTCACTATATCACTAACCAAGCTACAAACTCTATACTGATAAGGTCATATACATCTTGCAACAATGATGGAGAACATAACAAGGGGTGAAACATAGTTTCAATATGCAACTATAATTTCCTCCTTTGTCATTATAAATATATTGAGAAATTTTTGAGGGTCAATAGAGAGATAAATAGATATGATTTAATAGGATAATCATGATTATATTTAGGAAACGTTTCTTTAATGGGATTCTAATGTCTTAAAACTATGTATTCTACATGAAGTAAGAGAGAAAAATTGGCATTATGTATTACTTAATACCATTGGTTTAACATTGAGATATGTTTTAGATATCCATGTGAAGGAATATATATGGGAAGAAAGCACAATATGAACTAGTACAATATGATTATAATGTATGCAATGGAAACACATCATGTTTTTTTGTAGTTTTATAGTCATTAAAGTGAATATTTATATATGTACATAAATAATCATAATAATAATAACAACAACAACAACACCCCCAACAACAACAAAAATAAAGAAATAAATGATAAACATTTACTTCATTTCATTAGAATGATATACATATAAATAAAATCTTTAGGACCATTGAATTACTCTTTCAAGGCCTCTTGGATTCCTTCTGTCGATTCATATTCCACAAATAACCCTTGTAGTTTATTTGTCTAACACTCCCCTTGCCCTTGAATATGAATGGGTGTATTGTGAGTCCCAGTAGAGAGATGAGGACACTTGCTAATAGTTGGATGTGATCTTTGAATCTCTTCGTTTAAAGAATACCAAAACCAACTAGGTAATATAAGAATAGGTCTTTTAATAAACGGTTGTTCAAGGGTGGCCACCAAATATACAGCTCAACTCTAACACTTAGTTTTTCCTAAAACATTTTCAAATTTGGCTAGAAGCTGATGTATTT
This sequence comes from Pinus tabuliformis, assembly GCA_031772625.1. Taxonomy (NCBI): domain Eukaryota; kingdom Viridiplantae; phylum Streptophyta; class Pinopsida; order Pinales; family Pinaceae; genus Pinus; species Pinus tabuliformis. The sequence goes on along the minus strand of CM062819.1, from coordinate 1,667,768,734 downwards.
TATTGATGAGAAGTGCTCACAAATGGAAATTTGAATATGCCTAGAAACTATTGGGGGATGGTTCTAGGGCTTAGAAATTCCAAAAACTTTTCGTAATTTAGCTTGAAGTTTCTTTGTTCTTCTAAGTTGAATTTCTCTCAAATGGTGATTTGAAGATTACCACCGTCTAATCTCAATTTGAAAATAATTGTCAAACTGAAACACACTCATGTCTTTACTTTTGGCGAGAACAATAATTCTAACTTGAGGTTTGAGACACTAATTCTCATTGTGGATTGGGCTCGCCTGTAAATTCTTGATTCACATGGATCCAAAACTATAATCCTTGTTGTCAGTGACTTGTATCATTCCTCCACATGATTCTTGATTATGTATGAAACACGCATCGATCCTTTGAATAGTAACTAAGAAAGAGACAATCAAAATCGATGTAATAATATTGTGGTGCATTATCAAAATAACCTAATAATATATGTGAATTTTTTGTTGTAAATATTATGATAATCCTTAACTCTAGTCTCTTGAGGAAAAATATTTTGAGACATGCTAAAATAAAACATATTCTTAAGCTATGTTTGTGCCTGTATTTTCCAACTAAAGGATGATACTCTTTATTACATACAAACCTAGGGAGAGTGCTCATGAATGTACGATATGTTTTTCTTCAATTGATAATTCAAATTTCCTAGTAGTAGGGTATAATTGTCATTATTTGTAGCACTTTTCAAGGTTATGTTTTTTAAGAAGACAAAGATATATCAATCCCATTCATTTCTCCTTGAGGCTCCTCTAATATAGCTATAATGGTCTTATTCATGCACATTTCCATAGCTTATTTTTTGGGTGTGTCATTATGGAAGTCAAATTATTGATAAATTGAATGACCATGAATGAGAATGGGACCACTCTATGTCACTAAGCATGCCATTGCTTCCAAATATTACTTACAAATAATTATTGACCATTATAGTTAAGGTTTTTTATGGTTTATTTTCCAAAATAAAATCCTAATTATGGGAATTATCTCCAAAATGCTACCAAATTCAACTCCATTTCTCTGTATAAAAGCCAAATGCCTTGTACAATAATAGATATCATCAACTGTAAAAAATCCTAGGCTTGAATTCTAGACCTAAGCGATGTGCAAGTGATAGAGGAAGTGGATCGGAACAAGTAAACCAATTGGTTAAGAATGTAGGTAATGTATATGATCATTATGGTTCCTCAAATGATAAAGATGAACCTTATAGCATATTTTTCAATCATGACAAGGGAATTGAATTTCCCTTTGCCACCCATGAGCCCCATCAAGAAGGTAGAAAACATTTCCATGTTCTTGAATCCAACCACCTCGAATAGAATGGTTGAATAGAAAGTGATGACATTGATAGTGGAGACCCATTCACATATATTACTATAAAATAAACGTGTTGAGAGAGGTACCTTAGAACTACACACCGACAAAAAACAATTGTGGACAAATATAAGGGAATGTCAAAGCTGTAGAAATGTAACCATGGAGGGCGGGTGCAATTGATAACAATCAACATAAAATAGTAGAAAGAATGTCAAATATGATAGGGCACATGTGACAAGATTTAGAGAGCACACAAGCCTAAGGCTAGTGCCACAAATCAATTGCTTTGATTCCAATGTCTAGTTGTAAACTACAAACAATAAAAAATATGGAATGCATTTCATTAGAATAATATAGATATATTACAATGTATATGAGCATTGGATTACTCTTCCAAAGTCTTTTTGACTATTCATGATAGTTCATAGTCTACACTATAAGCCTTACACATTAAGTGTTGAACATAATCTAATTTTGAAGTTATGACCCAGACAATTACCAAATTAGCACAAACGCTTTAACTCATTTTAAAAAATTAGTGTGTAAGCTCTTAAAATAGATACATATTTTTAATATTATTTAATGGCAATTACCATCTATATAATAACAAGAAATTAAAAATATATATTTTATTTTTTTCAATAATAATAATAAAAAAAAATAATTTAACATGTAAAAAATAATCTAGATAAGCACTTTTAAAATCCGCTTTCAGACACTTATAAAAAAAACAAAAAACACACTTCAATTTTTCATACATAAATCTAGAACTTAGTAAAATAAAAACAGCGTTAATGCTACAAGATAAATCCGTGGAACAAAGATGAAAACATGATGCATTTGAAATTACAATACATGGATAGGGTATAGTGTTGTATACCTAAATATATTGTGAACCTTCTATTAAAGACTTTCAAATCATGTCATGGACAAGGTCTATGGGGGAGAAGGTTAGCTCTCGCTCACGTGAAGGTTAGATTTGATTCTTGTCGTGAAATCAGTGGGTGGATTTCATCGAATGCTATATGTTATCAAAGTTAGATGAGCATCATGAAGGAGTTGGGTAATCAACGCACTAGCACAAGAATCTCCTCAAGCCAACTCGACAACCTTATCTCCGGTTATAATTGTGGACTAAGAAGTCCAAACAGAATCCAACAAGCTGGATTTGGAAGAAAATTATCTACTCGTTTTGAATAGTTTCCGTGTCTCATTATTACATAGGTTTGTATGGTTAATAGTTTCAGTTGTTTGCATTCAGACTGTATTTGGGTAGTTTTGTCTGCATAATTTAAAATCTGGTTTTGATAGTTGACTCACTTGTTTTCAAAAGCCAGATCTTAGTTTCTATATGCTCATGTTTTTTTAATCATTGTGAGGTTTTAGCAAGAATGAAGTAAATTCTGGATACGTAAATTTTGAAACAAATGTAAATCATTTTTTGTTATTAATAAAAAGTTACTGATGAATATACAAAAAGGAAAAGAAGAAAGAAGAAATTAGTGAGTAGATCTCAAAATTTAATTATAAATTACAATTTTATGCAATCATGTTTATCCAGCCTTGTTGGAATTCGTGTGCTAGGTCTTGTTATGTTTCTTCATTAATTGGAATCATATCTCAACATTATTTCGTAGATTTTGATCTTATTATTATACTTTTTGAAAGCATGATATATTGTTTTTGATTTTAGTAAAAAGGGTTTTCAATTAGTTTGGAAATTTCAAAATAGATTTATACCATTTATTAAATTTTTGAAAAATTTAAATATTATATTAAAATTTTGAAAAATCAAAAATAATTTTGAAATTTTATTTTCTGATTAATTCATTTACATGAAATGACTAATTTCATAGTCTTTAAAATTGAATTGACAAAAGAAAAAATTATTTAAAAAACAAAAAATCAAAAAAAAAATTGTATGCAACCAAGTGTCATAACATTTGAGTACACCTATCAATTCTAAATATTTATGAAAATGAATTGTTATTATGTAAAGTACAAAACCAAGTGCCATAACATTTAATAATATTCCATATATTATTATATTATTTTTAGTTTGATAGTTTATAATTTTTTTTATTAAAATTGGATAATGATTTTAATATAAAACAAGTGTAACAAAACTTATTGTGACTAAGATAAAAATAATACCACTACTATGTTAAAAAATGTCTATATTTATAGTGGTTTTTTAACCTATTTTTTAAAATTATATTTCTATAGTTCTACATCTAATATAAGGTACTAATTGAGATTTTTAAAGGACACTAACTTCCATGGTTGAGCATGGTTTTTGATATACTTGAGACACATATTTAAGATATAGTTTTTGTGATCACAAAGATACATAGAACAAATCCTATGTTATAGGACAACTAACATACTATAGTAATTAGGAGTTATAATGACACTAATATCCATGAGGAAGCATGTTTTATGATATCTTTGAGATACAAATCCAAGTTATAGTTCTGGTGACCATATGGGCACATAGAAATAATCATTTCTTATAGTTATTTGAAAAGAAAAAATAATAAAATAAAATACAACTTAAATGCTAAAAGTAAATTAATTAAAAAGACAAATAATAAAATATTTTTTATTAAAAATTATATTACTTTTAATATAAACAATAAAAACAATAGAATATTTTTATAAAAAAATATTGGTATTAACATTACAATAATACTATAAGGATATAATATTCTATTTAAATTAAAAAAGAATGACAAAACAATACCTATTAATAAATTATTCTAATTTTGATTTTTAATCTATATAATTTTTAATTTAAATTTATAACTTTTAATTTAAATATTAAAATAAATTAGTTAAAAGAAAAAAAAAGCATATATATTCAAATAAAAAAAAGAATGTCATGGAAATACCTATTAATAATTTATTATAAATTTGATTATTAATCTATATAATTTTCAATTTAAATATTAAAAATAAATTAGTTAGAAGTAAAAAAAAAATGTATATTTTTTCAATACAATCTTATGTTGTTATTAATATCGCCACCAAATGTGCATTGTGAATAATTTCATATATATATATATATATATAAATATATATATATATATATATATATATATATATATATATATATATATATATATATATATATATATATATATATATATATATATATATATATTATTTATATCATTTAAATTATAACTTAAATATTAATAATAATACAATAACTATATTTATTTTTATTAATTAATATATTAACTTTACAATGTAAATCCTTTTTATAATAAATATTATTTGTAAAATATAAATAAAAACCCATCTAAAAACATATACTTAAAAAAGCCTTGGTTGCAACCTCATTTTATATATATATATAATATACATAATAATTTAAACAAAAGATATTTTTTACAGAATAGATGGTACACTATAATAATTATAGTACATATGCCATGTCATTATAGTACATATTGATATAATAAGTGTTGTATAGATTGTACACATGTCATTTTTACATATTTTTCTCAAATTTATATTTTTTAAATAATTTTTTGTCACAACTCAAAAATAAAAACCATAAAAATGGTCTATTTAATAGTTTAAAAAATAGAATCTTTTCTTTTTAAATAATTTTAATTTAGGAAAAAATCCTATTTAATACTTTAAAAAATAGAATATTTTTTTTAAATAATTTTAATTTAGGAAAAAATCAATTTAATATAATAATATTTTAGAAACTTTATAAAATTTTGGAAAAAACTGTAAAACAAAAAATCAATTATTTTTTTACTTTATATTGAATACAATATTCATTTAAATTAAATTATTTCCATAAACTATTTAGATTATTTTTAAATTTAATTTATTTATAATTTATTTATTTAGACAGTGTTTAATTTATTTATGTTTTATGTTTTTTATATGAAAAATAAGATATTGCATTTCAATTTTTTATTTTTATTTTTAAATACAAATTTTTACATAACAACAATTTAATTTTAAAAGATATAAATAAGATATTACATGTATGACTATTTTAAATTGGAGTTTTTGATTACTATGTAACATTATTTTATATATATATATATATATATATATATATAGTCTAAGAGGTTTTTAATTATATAAACATTTAAATTAATTTAAATTAGCTATCAATTGTTTTTTACATTAGAAATAAGTATTAAGCAGCCAGTGTGGATATTACACTTTTATGAATAAATTTCAGTATGAAATATAATGTTTTGGTTTATAGGTATAGTGAAAAAGAATATTAATTCTAGTGAATTAGTAGGCAAGTTTTTTCTAATATAAAAATAAAATTTAAAGTTTTTATTTTGAAATTACAAACATAATGTAAAGTTTTATTTTATTTTATTTTAAAAATTATATAAATATATTTTTATTTATTAGTTTATCTTTGAGATGTAGAGTATATGTTTTGTTAAAAAATTATTATTCGAGAACATGTTAGCCATTTTGCATGGGTTAAACCAATTACATAATAATTTATCACTAAATGTTTATATTTAATAACATAAATAATTTAAAATCCATTCAAGCTTCTGTGATCCATAATGAATTAAGCAAAGTCTTTTGGTAAAAATCATATAAGAGAAATTTTTGGCCGAGGCTTTTCAAGCCAACAAATGTGGCCCTGATGATGAACTCAATTGTTTGTCAAATTTTGTTATTAAAATTTGAAAAAAATAAATAATAAGATTATATGTTTTTGTTGTTTAAATTTAATTTTAAATATATAAATAAATTTAATATTGTCATAAATTTATAAAATATTAAAATTGTGTAAAATTCACCAATCAAATTAATAATAGTAACAAGATCATATTATAATTTAATTAAAAATTTTATAAATGAACTTAAAAATGTAAAACAGTTAAATCACGAAATAAAATTGTGACTCAAAAATATTGACTAACTTTAATGAAAAATGAGAATTTCAAAATTTCCAGAATTCATAATTCCAGAATTCATAAGCATAAAATTATAACTCGAACAGTTCTAAAACTTCCATAAGCTACTATCCCGACAGATAAACGTGACCGTCGTGGAATAATCGAAGCTCGAATGTCTCGCAAGCAATATTTATTGGTTTAGAGGATATTTAATGCTGTCTGCTGTATTTGCTCACCCTTAAATTTAATTTAAATAAGCATAATCTAACGATAAATATATAGAGTCCAACCGCATTAAATATACTATAAACTGGTAAATAAGTTTTGGCCAATGTCTAGGCCCATCCTATTGCGATAGGATGGCAATAGGATGGGCTTTTAATGTTGACTTTGCCTCGGTTTCCATCTTTCTAGATTTTCAGAAGTCAATACTGCCATATGTGTGGTTACAGTGGCTTACGCACCGGATCAAAATATTACCGCCATTAGCGTCTGCGTTGAAAGCTGAAACAGTCTGCTAATTGGAACGTTCGTAAATTAATAGTGGAGTTGCAGACTACAGGAATTTTTGACCGCTTGACAGTGGACTGTAGCAGGTAACCTTGAGAGCGACTTCGTTGACATTAACAATTGTGCAGCAAGAGAGAATATATTCATAGACGCTAAATTTCAATTATGTGAGTTCCAGAATAGCTCAGGTCGGCATACATTCAATGTGTATGGGCATTTTTATTGGTATGTTCATGTATATAAGGATTTTTATTTCGGAAAGAAGAGTGTTAGATTAAATAATATGGATATATTAAATAGTTATTTAAATTTTAAATGGTTTGTTGTTTGTTTTTTCTCATTATTTAGTTGTTTTATGTATACAATTTGAGTGGGTGTAGATTTATCAGTCAAATGGCTGCCCAGAGGTGGGTCTTTTGTCCCAGAAATAATGGGTCTCATACACCATTTGGTATCTCCCTTGATTTTTACCTTAAAATAGAATAATAATAATAATAATAATAATGAGAGTAGAGATGTTTATATTCATGACAAATTTGTTTATTACATATAGATGTTTACGTAGTTAAGAGGGGACCCTTTGGATCTGACCTTAAAATTGGATAATAATAATAATGATTATGAGATTAGAGATGTTTATATTGATGATAAATTTGTTTATCATATAGAGATGTTTAAGTAGTTAATAGAGGATCGTAGGATAGACTTAATTTCTATCTATATTTGCTATTGAGTACTAATGAAAATGTGATAAAAAAAAATTAAGCAAAAGTGTTTGTCACATTAATTTATGGATAGCTATTTCTTTTCAAAAGTGTTTTTCATATTAATTTATGGGTTTTAAATTAATGATAAATGAATTTAGATCCATCTTAACTTCAGATCTACCAAGCCAAGCTCAGACAAGGATCAAATCTCCAGGTTGACATCTCAAGAAATTTGATCTGGATCTAAGTTGGTTTAGTTATTAATTATAAATATAAACATAATCATTAATTTATTTTATTTTATTAATTTTACTTTTATTTTATTTTGACCTAGTCAAAATATTATACATTGCAACATCTATTATCAAATGTTTACATAAGAATTACGTTTACTTATAAACCTCAAATATAAAGATTTTTTCTTAATAAAAAGTAGATCCGTTGAGAGAAAATCTTGGATAAAATATATTATTATAGTATTATAATTTACCCAAAATTTATTACTACTCCCACCTAGGAAAAATTGGTTAGGAGTGAGCGGAATTACTAATTAAAATGTATTATTATTACATTCGACCTAATATTTGTCATAACCCCCAACATAAATGTTACATTTTACTCAATATTTCCCCTCAACCTACTTATTTTCTAGTTTAGTTTGTTTACTTTTAAACTTCAAATATAAAGAATAGTTATAATAAAAATGTAAACCAATTGTGGCAAATATTGAGTAAAATATAATATTATAGTAATATATTTTACCCAATATTTCTGGCAAACTAGGAAAAGACGGCTGAAGGTAGGCATAAATATTAGGAAAAATGTAATAATTATTTTACCTTATATTTCTCTCACCTCCTCCCCTCACGATTGGACATTTGATAAGCCAACATTACCCATGTGTTTCGTGACATGGACTAAGGATCCTTATCTCTGGCAATGTGATCGTTACAGGTTTTGGTCTTCATAATTCCCAGCAAGTGGTATCAGAGATTAGGTCACGAGTTCGATACACACCTGACTTGCATTGGGTGGAGATTGTACTACATTGGATAAACAAACGCTCCGAGGGTGTTTTGTGACATGGGCTAACCACCTCTTATGGATCCTTATCTTTTGCGATCATTGATGAATAACACCTACGGGTTTTTGTCTAATGAAAATCGTGATTCCCAACACTCACTCTAACTACCACCTTTGGTGGATTGATGGGACCAACCCTAAACACCTACGACTTATAATTAATTGTTGATTGTATTGTTGAGTGCTTTGTGGTTGGCTGACTTTATGGTGCGGTACCATGGTTTGATTGATTTGAGGACAAGTGTCTTAGTCTTGGGGCTCGCTCCTCCCACCTCTTATTGTACCCAAGAAACCCTAGCTCAGCTCATTCCATTGTTGCTCCGGTCTTCTACTGCACCACCGAGGCGAGTGTTTCCGCTCTATCTCAGGTCGCTGCTCCTCAGGGTTTCGCTTACACACTCAACAATGTCCTCTGTTCTGCACCCTGTTTTGAAGTTTCGGGACCCCTGGTCTCAGTCATGGGTTTCTGTTTATTCGACTCTGGTTATGGTCTTGGGTCCTTGTTGTTCTTTAGTTTCGACTATGCTACTGGTTTTTAGATGTCTGCCTCGCTATTTGACTGTAAATTTGGTTTTTTCTGCAGGTCATGGTTGTGGGGTAGCTCGACACTCAGTGTTATTCCAGGATCTAAATAGAGTTAAGCTCTCTCCCTCCATGTGTTAACATTCTGCCTCATTTTCGACTATCATTTGCTGTTCTTGCTCCTGGCGAGCAGTGGGAACTCTCCGACTGTGGCCTTGGCCTGTGGCTTCCTTCCTCCGTCAGCAAAACTCAGCTCTGGTAAGTGAGCCTTCCCTAACCATTGGCTCTGTCTTTGGTTTTATTATTTCACGACTCTATCTCTTGGTTGCTGACGGCTTCATTTTGGTGGCCATGACAGGAATGGAGTTGGGCTCACTATTGGCTGGTCGTGTGCCCTAACACCTACACAAGTATCGGGTACGTTCACACCTTGTTGTTCGTTTGTCGATTTGTTTGAAGGGTTATGCTTCCTTCTTGGTCTATTTTCGAGGGCAATGGCTTCGGCCTCCCTGGTTCGTAGCTTGTAATTTATGCCTCCAAGCTATTGTTGTATATGTGACTATATTTATGTTTTTAGGAGACTATGCTCATGTTGGTCCTGTGGGAAACTGGAAGTTTTGTTTGGCAGTATTGTAGAGGACCTCTGTTCTGTAACTTAGCCATCTTTTTGGGCAGCTGTATCTTGGACTGTAGGTATTCGATATCGATATATATATATACAAAGTGATTTCTTTTTGATAATTAAATAGTAAAGGGAAATGTTATGAGTTCTCTTGTTACCTGTAGGAATTTGTATATTCCTTCGATAGTGATTTACTTGATTCTTCTGCAAGCTCACTCTATTGTTTTGTTGAACATTTCCGCGTACATTTTTTGCTCCTGTGTTAGTTATTCATTCTCTGTCTTCATTATAAAAGGGATAAATGATCTTTGTTAAGTTAGGAAGAAAATACTCAGGCTGAAATATATGGATTCAAATTTTTAGAATGATTTCAGGCTTTTTTCTATTCAGTACTATGGTGATAATTCCAGTCATTTTTTTCCTCCTTTCTTTTGTAAAGATCATTGTACAGCTATTAAACTGACAATAGTTACATTTAATTATTCCTTGATAATTGTTCTTTCTTGACTATATTCTGAAAGTAAACTTTTAAACAAAAACAAAAATAAAAAGGACATAAACAAAAACAATTAGTGGGCTGAGACAGCCTCAAACCTAACATAAGGTTTGAAATACCGTTAACTAGAAATTTAAATGAAAATTAAAAAAGAAAACTAACTAAAACTTCTTCTGTTTCCAAAGACAAACACTCCAGCCATGACCTCCCTTAGCTGGATGCTCCTGCCTCAGGCTCACGGGGTAGATGAAAATTCATGGTTCTGGTCCATGAGCTCCTCAGTAGAATAGCCTCCATGTTGTATCTGTCCTGTGTCAAGCCACGAACTGTCCTAAATAGGGTTGTTTCTTCCACTTGATGAGGTACTGTAAGTACTCCTTTCTTCGAGTTCGCCTGGCCACCTATGTATCAAGGATTCCTTCGATTTCAAGGGGTTGAGCTGAAGGCATTTGTCTCATCCACGAACTACTCTCTTCCTAGGTATCCCGTTTTGGTTGCGCCAAACTGTCCCCTTCAGGACTAGCAGTGTATGGGAATAAATCCACCACATTAAATATGGGTGATATTCCTATACCTGGAGGCAATTGCAGTTTATAGGCATTTGTAGAAATCTTACACAGAATTTTGTAAGGTCCAATTTTCTTAAATTTCAACTTATTGCATTCGCCCTTAGGGAATCTTTCTGTGCGCAGATGCACTAGGACTTGACCCTCTGCGTTAAATTATACATCCCGTCGTTTCAAATCTGCTTTTTGTTTATACCTTTGACTGTTGTCCTATAATTTTGACTTCACCTGCTCATGTAGGTCGTTAATTGCTCTCATGAAATCTTCCCCATCAACACTTTCTCTCTCTAACTGTCCCAAATTTCGCAACGCATGCACTCCTCGGGGATGCATTCCATACAAGATCTAGAAAGGACTACTTCTTGTGGTTCGATTTAGTGAATTGTTGTAAGAAAATTCCTCTTGGGCAAGTACACGATCCCACATTCGTGAATTTTCTCCAACTAGCTTTCGTAGCAGGTTTCCTAAGCTTCTGTTCACCACCTTCGTATGCCCATCGGTCTGTGGGTGATAAGTGGAGCTGAAATTTAACTTTGTATCCAGCTTTTTCCACAAGGTGCACCAAAAATGTCCTATGAATTTCACTTCCCTGTCGAAAATAATGGACTTGGGTAAGCCGTGCAGTTTGATGACTTCATTGAAAAACAAGTGTGCTACATGGGCAGCGTCGCTGGTTTTTCGGAAAGGGATGAAGTGTGACATCTTGGAGAGACGGTCCACCACCACCATGATGGAATCGAAACCCCGCTGTGTTTTTGGCAGATCCAGGACAGTCCAGACTGACTGAATCCCATGGTCTGTTTGGAATAGGTAAGGGTGTATACAATCCTGTGTTCTGACTGTGCCCTTTCGCCAACTGACATATCTTACACCTGGTCACATATCGTTACACATCTCTTCACATCTTTGGCCAGTAATAGAAATGACTGAGCTGATCCAAGGTCTTATCAATGCTGAAACTTCCAGCTAGGCCTCCACTATGTTTTTCCTGAATGATGTTCTCCCTCATCGAACATTTTGGAACACACAGTTGTGCTCCCTTGAATAGCAGCTCCTCCTGCAAGTTACAGTCCAGCCATGGACTATTATTCCTCAACAAGGGATTTTGGCAGGCTTCATAAGCCTCCTTGAAATTTGCATCTGTTTGATACAAGTCCTTCAGGTGTTCAAAACCCAACACTTGTATCGTGCTCTCCTGTAAGAGTAAGACTCTTCTGCTTAGTGCATCTGCTATCTTGTTGGCTTGACCACTGATATGCTTCAATACGAATGTAAAACTCAGCAAGTACTCCACCCATTTTGCGTGGTTATGATTAAGCTTATGCTACTACATAACATACTGTAACGCATAATTATCAGAAAACAAGACAAACACATTGCCCAACAAATAATCTCTCCAATGCTTCAAGGCTTGGACGATGACATAAAACTCCTTGTTGTAAGACGTGTATTTTTTCCTGCTTTCATTTAATTTTTCACCGAAATAAGCTACCGGTTTGTCTTCCTAGCTAAGTACGGCTCCAATGGTAGTACCACTAGCATCACAACGAACTTGAAAAAGTTTGTTAAAATTAGGCAACCTCAAAATTGGCCTTTCAGTGATCTTCTTCTTCAATATCTGGAAGCTCTTCTCTACAGCTTTAGTCCAATGGAAAGGCCGACTTGCCTTTTTGATGGTATCCGACATTGGTGAACAAATTCCACTAAAATTCTCTATAAACTTGTGATAGAAACTTGCCAACCCATTGTAGAAATTTTGAATAATATGAAACGTATTCATAGAGATTATCCTAATTATACACTATTGCGGAATGCATGCATAATACATAACCTCCTCTATGTTGATCATCAATTTTGGGGAATTAAAAACAATGAAACATCAATCGCATGCACACATTAACACAGTATGTAACCTGGGGAAAGCATATAGCTAAAAACCCCACACTATCTGTATATTATAATGATTGAGAACATGTAACAATACATATTACAATACTCCTCACAAGTAGTCAGTACTATCTCCACCTATTACACATAAACTAGCTCAGATCTGAACCAATCACAAGTTCAAATCTCCTCCGCTACTTGCCTGCCTCCATTGTGCAATCCTACATCATAATCAATCACTATGTGAATTCGAATTCCCTTGGTATACTACGCAAGCCTCATTGGCAATCTCCATCCATGCATGTGCAAATCTCATGCACAACTATAGTCACAACTGATAAAAGTCTCAACCTCTAACACTTGTCTCCACTGAACTATCCATGCACTGAGTTACCTGATGTATTCTTTAGTTGCTTTATGAGTTAATAACTAGAGAATTAATTAATAATTAATTTACACAACTCATCACTAGTGTATTCTTTAGTTAGAATAAAATACAACTAGTTCAACCAAGTCAAACTGAACACAACTCCATCAACTCCTTAATCAACTCCACCAAACTCAACCACATGAGTTCTAACTGAAGTCCATCATGCAATAGCTCAACTGACCCACAAGAAAAGCGTATTTCCTTCTGACAGCTGCATGTGCCACATCTGTAGCTCAAACTGAAGTGCTTTAAGAGGATAAGATAATGTTTATAGTTCGAATATTATTATGAGCTAATAATATTTGACTGCTCTATTTTTAGCCTGACAGTCTAAAAATAGAAACTGCCCATATGTCTAAAAGTAGAAGTCCATATATTTTTACCAACATGACCAATCATCCACAAATAGCATCCTGCAACTCATAGACCATGATCCATATGTCTAAAAATAGACATAGTCTAAAAACAGACTTTGCGCCAAAAATAGCCTGTGGGCCCACTTAGTGAAGGCAACTTCTTTTCATAAAGCTCCATCATCTTGTTGCATTTTCAACGCTCCCTCTCAACAAGATATGGATTATCTGCAACCCCTATCCTGCAACTCTGGAATGTTCTGCATGCAACACATTTGCCCGGTCCACTTGCTCCAACAACACATGGAAGAAAAACACTCCCAACTGACCACTCTGTTGGGCTAGGAACATACTCTGATGTTGAAGTTCTACCTGCTGTTGACAAGTGCTCCCTCTCTGACATCTGCACTACTGCAACATCTCCATGCATCTGGCACCATTTCACACCTCTCTGTGCCACCTAGCACTGTGCAAAACACTTGTGCCTTTCACATTGCTACAGCTTGCTAGCTATGCGCTGTCCTGGGATTCCCTGCACTGTTGCTCTCTGTGCCGCTCCATCTGTATCTGTCTCTACCCAATCAGCCAGTTCCTGCTACTCCACATCAGGGCTCCCGTAGCAAGGTCTCATCCAAGAGGTTGGGTACCTCAAGGATCCTACCCATCCTCCTTGGGACAATCACTTTATATCGCCCCACCTTCTACCTAGAGGTATGGCTGCATGTGATCCCTCAGCCCACCTGGCTCGTAGTTTCCCCCTACTAGAGGTCTCTGCATGAGTAGATGTCTCTACTCGATCTCCTCTCAGCTTCCCTTGTTGTGGCTGCTCCACAACCTCCTGAAGCTGCTGCACCAATCGTGGCTCCTCCATAATCGTCTGAGACTTCTTCTGGCTCTGCATGTTGAGAGGTAATATATGCTCCCTCTCAACCACCAAGTCTCCACCATTTGCCTCACTGCTCAAGGCTTTGCATGCATCTTGAACCTCAAGACCATACAGGTTCTTGACCTGTGAACCAATCTGCTTCACCTGTCTAGTGATGATGTGTCTAAGGAAAGCCTTTCCCTTACTGAAGACTACATCACAACCTCTGTCTTCCAGCATCGTGATCGACACCAAGTTTCTTTTCAATCCTGGTACATACTTGACATCGGTCAAGGTAAGGAAAGCTCCATGCTCCCTTTGAAAAATAATCGTGCCTACACCTGAGACACTATACTTCTCATCATTACCCATCGCTATGAGTATCTGGAGATCTTTCTCCTCCAAAGTACTGAACAAACTCTTATCACCGGTCATGTGGAAAGAAGCTCCACTGTCAAGAAACCAACCACTTCCCACCATGGATGAAACCATGCATGTGAAGACTGTGAAATCCAACTCAAACTGTGAAGCAAGTTCCTCACCTTCAGATCCTTCCCCGGATCCCTTCTTGGATTTCCTCCATGGACAATTTGCAGCATAATGGCCCACCTCATGACAACGAAAGCATCGTACTTTTGATTTGCCAACCTTCTTCCCATCATAGGAAGAACTGGATTTGGAAAGAGAACCCTTCTCCTTCCCCTTCCTTGCTTTGGAAGCCAAAGTGCAATTTTCTTCATCAGGTGCCTTTGATGAAGATCTGTCACTGGTATTTCGCGTGATCTCCTCCTGCACAAGATCTGACCAAAGTCTCTCCCATCCTGGCAATTTCTCCCGACCATTAACAGAGTCCTGATAGGAATGCCAACTCTTCAGAAGACCAAGGAGAGCCAAGCTCACCAAGTCCCCATCATCGACAGTCACCCCCACACTTCCTAGCTCATCCCAGCATTGAGTGAACTTCGTGAGATACTTGGGCATACTGTCTCCCTTCTCACACTTAATGTTTATGAGTTTATCCTTGGGCGCCAGCTTCCTCTGATCACTCTTGCTTTGGAATAGATCTATAAATGCTTTCCACATCAAGTATGGAGAAGCCTTTCCATGCAGGCTGGACACAATGTGATCTTTCACGCCCTCCAACAGAATCCTTCAACACTTTGTTGTCTTCTTTTGCCAAGCATCAACTTGGGCAGTATCAGTAGGCTTTGGGACCTTAGCCTCTATGAACTCCTTCAGCCCATTATCATCTAACACCACCTCCATCCTCTCCTTCCATGCAATATAATTCGAGCTTCCCTCAAGGGCATACTCCAATCACAATCCGTTGAAAGACATTTCAACTTTGACACCAAGAAAACACTGCTGCAAATTCGAATTCCACCAGCTCAAAACTCAACCGCTTCTAATCTAAAATTCGTGAGAACAAAGTATTTCTCGTACAGAGATTGACTGTATGGGCTTTTACCGGATATCTCACCTTCCAAAAAAAGGATGAATCTAGAGGCTACCTAGCCCGATTACAGACTCTGCCTGAAGAAATAAAATGTAATCACTTTCTGAATAATAGATCTGATGATCAACAGCTTTGATACCATGTAGAAATTTTGAATAATATGAAACTTATTCACAGAGATTATCCTGATTATACACTATTGCGGAATGCATGCATAATACATAACCTCCTCTACGTTGATCATCAATTTTGCGGAATTAAAAACAATGAAACATCAATCACATGCGCACATTAACACATTATGTAACATGGGGAAAGAATACAGCTGAAAACCCCACATTATCTGTATATTATAATGATTGAGATGATGTAACAATACATAGTACAACACTCCTCACAAGTACTCAGTACTATCTCCACCTGTTACACACAAACTAGCTTAGATCTGAATCAATCATAGGTTCAAATCTCCTCCGCTGCTTGCCTGCCTCCACTGCGCAATCCTGCATGAGAATCAATCACTATGTGAATTCGAATTCCCTTGGTATACTACGCAAGCCTCATTGGAAATCTCCATCCATGCATGTGCAAATCTCATGCACAACTATAGTCACAACTGATAGCAATCTCAACCTCTAACACTTGTCTCCACTGAACTGTCCATGCACTGAGTTAACTAATGTATTCTTTAGTTGCTTTATGAATCAATAATTAGTGAATTAATTAATAATTAATTCACACAACTCATCACTAGTGTATTCTTTAGTTAGACTAAAATACAACTAGTTCAATCAAGTCAAACTGAACACAACTCCATCAACTCCTCAGTCAACTCCACCAAACTCAACCACATGAGTTCTAACTGAAGTCCATCATGCAATAGCTCAACTGACCCATAAGAAAAGCGTATTTCCTTCTGACAGTTTCATGTGCCACATCTGTAGCTCAAACTGAAGTGCTCCAAGAGGATAAGATAATGTTTATAGTCCAAATATTATTATGAGCTAATAATATTCGATTGTTCTATTTTTAGCCTGGCAATCTAAAAACAGAAACCGCTCATATGTCTAAAAACAGAATTCCATCTATTTTTACCAACATGACCAATCATCCACAAATAGCATCCTGCAACTCATAGACCATGATCCATATGTCTAAAAATAGACATAGTCTAAAAATAGACTTTGCGCCAAAAATAGCCTGTGGACCCACCTAGTGAAGGCAACTTCTTTTCACTAAGCTCCATCATCTTGTTGCATTTTCAACACCCATGAAAACTCTGAACTTCGAACAGACTCTTAGGGGATGGCCAGTTGATTATAACTGTAACTTTTTCTGGGTCCATTTTCAACTCATTTTCTGCAATCAAAAAATACAAATAGACTAACTCCTTCTGAAAGAAAGAACATTTTTTAAAATTGATCAACAACTTATTTTGTTGTAACTTCTCCAAAACATATCTAATGTGTCGAAAATGTTCTTCCTTGGTCTTGCTGAAAATCAATATATCGTCAAGATACACAATTACGAATTTCCCAATGAACTCATTCAACATCTCGTTCATCAGGCACATGAAAGTGCTAGGGGCGCTACTCAACCTAAATGGCATCACTAGCCATTCATACAGACCTTCATTGGTTTTGAAAGCTGTTTTCCATTTGTCCCCCTTTCTTATTATAATCTAATGATATTCGCCCTTTAGATCTATCTTCGAAAAATATGCTACTCCGCTCAAGTAGTCCATCATTTCATCTATTCATGGCAATGGAAACCTGTACCTGATAGTAATTTTATTTATTGTTCTCAAATCCGTACACATCTGCCACTCGCCTCCTTTCTTGGGAGCTAAAACTGTCGAAATTGCACATGGACTTAAACTTTCCCGTATCAATCCTTTGTCCAACGATTCTTGTACCTACTTCCTGATCTCTTCGATGTCCTTAGGAATCATCCAGTAAGCAGCTTTGTTTGGTAAACTAGCTCTGGGAATGAAATCTATGTGATGACTGATACTTTGCTTTGGTGGTAACTTATCCAGTAAATCATCCACCATAATGTCGTTGAATTCCTGCAAAAAAACCTGTATTTCTTCAGGTAAGTTAGAAATTTCAGTGTGCAATAACACTACTCTCGGTCTCCTTACAACGACATACTTTATCTCATTATCTTCAATCTGTTTTAAAAATTCTTTTCCTCCCATCAGCAACACTTTTGTCCCACTAGTTTCTGTTGTTTCTTCTTCCTTGATGGGTACTAGGGTATGCTTAATCCCATCCTTGAAAAACTTATAACAGTTTTTTTTTCCGTCATGAACAACTTTTCGGTAATACTGCCATGGTCTACCTAGCAGAATATGACACATGTCCATGGGCATGATGTCACAAATCACCTTGTCCCTATACTTGCCAATATGGAACTCCACCTCACACTGCTCATCAACTAGTAGTTGATGTCCTTTCTGTAACCAAGACACCTTATAGGGAGTTGGGTGCTTCAACCTTTTCAAACCCAATTTCTCCACCATCTCTGTTGCAACTAGATTATCAGTGCTTCCACTGTCTATAATCAGTTTGCAGCATTTTCCATGTGACTTGCACACAATCTGGAATAATGCCTTTCTCTGGGTTTGTTCAACTGTCTCCTTTGCTGGTTTTAGTAGTACCTTATTCAAGACCAAGGCCTCTCATGTCTCTCATACATTCCCTACCTCTTGGGGCAGTGCCTCTGCTTCCTCTGTTTAAGCAACATATGCTCCTCTTTGTCCATCCTGTTTGCTTTCTGGACACCTAAAGGACCTGTGCTCTCACTTGTGGCACTTGTAACACTGGTAGGCATCCCCTCTACCTCTGCCATTACCCCTTCCTCTCTGGTATGGCCTTCCTCCCCTAGTGCTACCTTCCTTTTCTGTTATCCCTGAGGTCTTTGAACTGTTGCCTTCTTCACTGTTGTTGGCAGTCCTTCCTCTGCTAAAGGATTTTCCTTTCCCTCTACCAGATCCATGTCCTCTTCTAGCATTCTACTTCCTTGCGATCTTTTCTTCTACCTTTAAGGCACTCTGGTATGCTTCCTCTATGGCTTTTGGAGAAAGAATACTTATCTCATCTAATATCTCCAGCCTTAGGCCATTCACAAACCTTGATGTCTTTTCTGGGGTGTCTTCAATGTAACCAGCTCTCAGATTCACCTGATAAAATTCTTCGGTATATTCTTTCACTCTCATTCCTCTCTGTTTGAAATTCTGCACCTACCCATACAGAGGAATCTGGTAATATTTGGGAAAAAATTTACCCTTCATCTTGCAACCATTCTGGCCCACTTTTTAATGGGTGACTTGTTTAATCTTCTCCTCTCTGCTTGGACACTGTCCCACCATAAGGCCACATGTCCCTTCAACTTAGTGGCAGTGAATTTAACTTTTCTATCTTCGTTGATTTCCTCACATTCAAAGTATTTGTCTAACTCACTGATCCAGTCCAACAACACTTCTGTGGACAAACATCCATCATAGTTTGAAATCTCAGGATTTTGTTTACTGCTAGCCAATAAAACTGACCTTAACAATCTGATTTCAAGTCCTTCCTCATCTGATCGATCTGTCGTGACTGCAGCTTCTTCATCACTGTTGTCTTCTCCTTCTGGATCCCTTCTCCTTCCTGCTTCTATCGCTGCCAAACGAGCATTCAGGATCCTAATCTGTTCTCTCAATCCTTCATATACTAGCCTTAGGATAGCTCTGCCACGACCTTTTCTTCCGACTTCCATTTTCTAAATAAAACAAATTAACTTTAACCTACTTTGATACCAAAAAATTGATGGGACTAGCGCTGAACACCTATGGCTTATAATTAATTGTTAATTGTATTGTTGAGTGCTTTGTGGTTGGTTGACTTTATGGTGTGGTACTATGGTTTGATTGATTTGAGGAAAACTGTCCTAGTCTTGGGGCTCGCTCCTCCCGCCTCTTATTTTACCCAAGAAACCCTAGCTCGGCTCATTCTAGTCTTCTATTGTGCCGCCAAGGTGAGTGTTTCCACTCTATCTCAGGTCGCTGCTCCTCAGAGTTTCACTTACACACTTGATAATATCCTCTGTTCTGCACCTTGTTTTGAAGTTTCGGGACCCCTGGTCTCAGTCGTGGGTTTCTATATATTCGGCTCTGGTTATAGTCTTGGGTCCTTGTTGTTCTCTGGTTTTGACTATGCTACTACTTTTTAGATGTCCGCCACATTGTTTTACTGTAAATTTGGTTTTTTGTTGCAAGTCACAGTTGTGGGGCATCTTAACTCTCAGTGTTATTCGAGGATCTAAATAGAGGTAAGCTCTCTCCCTCCATGTTTTAACATTCTACCTCGTTTCCAACTATCGTTGATTTTTCTTGCTCCTAGCGAGTAGTGGGCACTTTGCGACTATGGCCTTGGCCTGCGGCTTCCTTCCTATGTTAGCAAAACTCCGCTCTGGTAAGTGAGCCTTCCCTAACCCTTGGCTCTGTCTTCGGTTTTCTCGTTTCACGACTCTGTCTCTTGGTTGCTAACAGCTTCATTTTGGTGGCTGTGACAGCAAATGGAGTTGGGATTGTTGTTGGCTGATCACATGCCCTCGCACCTACGCAAGTATCGAGTAGGGTCGCACCTTGTTGTTCCTTTGTCAATTTGTTTGAAGGGTTATGCTTCTTGCTTGGTCTATTTTCGAGGGCAGTGGATTTGGCCTCCCTGGATCGTAGCCTGTAATTTATGCCTCCAAGCTGTCATTGTATATGCGAATGTATTTATGTTTTTAGGGGACTGTGCTCATGTTGGTCGTGTGGGAAACTCGAAGTTTTGTTTGGCACTGTTGTACAGGACCTCTGTTCTATAACTTAGCTGTATTTTTGGGCAGCTATATCTTGGACTGTAGGTATTTGATATCGATATATATACATAGTGATTTCTTTTTGATAATTAAATAGTAAAGGGAAATGTTATGAGTTCTCTTGGTACCTGTAGGAATTTGTATATTCCTTCAACAATGATTTACTTGATTCTTCTGGAAGCTCACTCCGTTGTTTTGCTGAACTTGTCCACGTACTTTTTTTGCTCCTGTGTTAGTTATTTATTCTTTGTCTTCGCTATAAAAGGGATAAATGATCTTTGTTAGGTTAGGAAGAAAATACTCAGGCTGCAATATATGGATTCAGATTTTCAGAATGATTTCATTATTTTTTCTGTTCAATAATATGATGATAATTACAGTCGTTTTTTTCCTCCTTTCTTTTGTAAAGTTCATTGTACAGTTATTAAACTGACAGTAGTTACATTTAGTTATTCCTTGATAATTGCTCTTTCTTGATTGTATTCTAAAAGTAAATTTTTAAACAAAAAGAAAAATAAAAAGGACGTAAACAGAAAAAAACAGTGGGTTGAGACAACCTCAAACCTAAAATAAGGTCTGACATACCGTTAACTAGAAATTGAAATGAAAATTAAAAATGAAAACTAACTGAAACTCCTTCTGTTTGCAAACACAAACACTCTAGCCATAACCTCCCTTAGCTAGATGCTCCTGCATCATGGATCCTTATCTTTCGTGATCAGTGAATAACACGTGTAGGTTTTTGTCTAACGAAAACCTTGATTCCCAACACTCACCCCAAATCACTTTCATAGTTAATCTTATTCATTTCTAAACTTACCGTTCTAAATCTATTAGATTTATATTTCTATAGAGCATTATTACACATAAACTAAAAAAATATATTACATATATTATATTAAATTGAATATCAAAGGAGCCATTAAAATGAAGAAGCAACTATTATTTTGTACTTTGTTGAATTATGTAATAGCTTCTAGAAAGGTCCAAAGCTTCTAGGTATATATACACATTATGTATTTATCCATTCAACAATAGCAACAAAACATACAAAAAGACATACTTCCACTAAATAGATCCATATATCCATACAAATTCCAAGTGGGAACATATCCATAAAAATTGTTTACCCTTACAAGTTACATGGATTCAACTTCATCATTTTCTATAGCTAATTATGTATCTAATATAACATCAAACTAAGATGGATGTAGCCTAGTTTAATTATTTCACCCTTTCTCACAAGCAAAACCCTACTTGTGCAATGAAACCAATACCACTTTACTTTAGGTAAATCCAATGTTGAATCCTTATTGTGTTGATACATAATAATTATATCTATTCTTAATTAGGGCATTCAATTTTTAATTAGGTCCCACATTGACATTAGATTAATTTTGTTAAAAATTAAATGCTAAACATTTAGACTTGACATCTACCTTATAATAGACTATAGAGAGAGAAAACATTTTATTTTATAGAAAATGGATTTCATTTTTGAATTATTAAAAATGTATATAAGTAAAAAAATAAAATGATTAAATATATATATATATATAAAATATCATAACATATGTGGCATCTCTATAATATAATTTTTTATATTAAATTTAAAAGAAATAATAATAAGTATTATATATTAATATATGCATTAAAACTAAATATTTTATGATTTTTTTTTCAATTAAAAATATATATATATATATATATATATATATATATATATATATATATATATATATATATTAACCAAGTAATTGAGTGGATGTTTTACATTATACCTAAAAACTAATATCAAGAATTTAGATGCTTTTCTAGTTACACATGTAAAGAAAGGATATGAGTGTAAATTTTTCCGGCTTCAAACCATTTAACTTTTTTTTTTTAAGTTCCTCTAAATATTTATTAGATCCCGAGTTAAAACTACTTTAAATAAGAGTGACATTAATTATGTTACAATCTTTCTCAAAAAAAAATCTTTAAATTTAAAATTAAAATGAATTTACAATCTATACATTTAATAAAATTTTAGCACAAAAATGATTTCAAGATAGCCCATTTAAATTTAAAATGAGTAAACTTAATTACAATCTGATATATAATTTAAAATGAGGAAACTTAATTACAATCTGACATATTGTTGGGTAATTTACTTGTTAGACGTAAAATTATAAGCATAGGAAGTGTTTTCACATGAGATGAAAAATGATAGTTATTGTTTAAGAGGAGGATGAAAATGAAATCTAAGATAAAATAAAACATTAAAAAATAATTGAATATGAAGTTTCAATTATAACTTTTAAGATAACCTTAAATTTAGAAATACATCAAAAGAGCCTTTCTTTACCCAAATTTCTTACCCAAATTTAATTTCATTGTTTGTGGAAAGACCATCATGGAAAATTCCAACCTCTCTTTTAAAGTTAAGGTCTTCGCTAATAGTATTTTTTTTTTAAGTTTGTGAACAACATACAAAAATAGGAAATTGTTCATGAATAAGTGTATGTTACCATCTTTTGTAATCCTCGTCATTTTTTTCAAAAACTTTAGATCCTTTATCATTTGTCAAAAATGCGAATGAAAGTATTCTCTACATTGTTAATGTCAACCATGATTTTCAATAGTTGGAATAGCTCACAAGTTACACATACATGGGTTGGTGTGCGTTTAATTACTTCTTGGTATGCTTAAATAGGTGCACCAAAGAGCCATGGCAAGAAATTCATTCGAGTGTCTTATATCAGTGAATGTGCAACCTAGAGTTTTCGTGTGTAGGAGTTTCTTTCATACATTTGAATACACCACTCCTACATGGTACTTCACATGCTTGTGGGATCATCTCAAATTAGGATGGTTTTGAAAAGGATTTTATAGATAAGTTTAAGGAAGAAACCACCCCTAGTAATTGGCTTTAAGGAAATGATTAGAGATTTTAAACAAATGTTTATGATAAACTTTAACAAGGTAATGTAGAGAACTTTTATATAAGAAATTAAAATTAAAATTTATACTAACACTCCTCTCACATAAATTTCTATAATCATCAACTATGTATAAAATAATATATTATCATCAATATTTGTATCAACTAAAAATATAGAGTTTAATGTCATGGGTTGTAAGGAGAACCAAAAAAATCATGGGATGAAGGAAGTTGCACAACAAAAAAAATATGGTTTCTCTTACTCAAACCATTTCCAAAACTTTTATAAGGAAAATATAAGGTTTCCATATAAATGGAAAGCATGCAAATGATGATCATATGATTCTCCCATAAAATAATTGGCAGAAAATGGAGTTATATGGAAGGATATTTGACCTTAATACCTTATAGGAATTTCTTTATAAGGCATATCCCTATGAAATCCATTGAACCACCAACGAAAAAATTTAATATTCGTATATAAGGAGTGGCTATGGATAACTATTGTTACTATCATCAAGACAACCATACTTAGAAAACCTATCCATGGTGGATTAATGCAATCAATTTAGTGGTAAACATATTTTGATATGGTTGGATATAAGAAAACGAATTTATGAAATAATTATTACAATACTTGGAAGAAGAATCTCTAGAACACATTTAAGAAACATCCATGGCGATATGGGATATGTTCCATGTTTGAATTTGGGTAGGGATGATAAAGTGGTGTAGGAAGTATTATCAATTAATATTGGGAGTAAGGACTTATTCCACAACAACAAATAACTACATCCAAATCTCCAAGAATGATGAAGTCATGGAATATGAATCCCACTACTCGAATTGCCCCTACAATCTCCAACATGGATGTGTTAAATGTGTTTTTTGAGGTCTATGGAATACAACATTTATGAATATTTTAAGAAATTAAAAATGAAGATTCTAGTATTTTATATTATAATATTTCTTAAAACCAAAATTTGTTGTTCAATTCCTTCGAGTAGGAGAAAGTTCAATCTTCAACCATGGCTAAAATTTCTTCTCTAACCATAGTCAATAACACATGTCAAGAAATTATAAATGTCATGATGGTATATAGAATTACATAGTTATAAAAAACACACACATACACATTCTTCAGTTTTCAAAGCATGCAACATTTACAAATTATATTCTCCAACCCCTAAAGTGGAATTATATTAAATAAAATAATTATCCTATGTTCTACATTTTATCTTACAAATGGTCCCTTGTATAATAATAAGTGGCCATAAAAAGTATGTCAAAATTAGACATCTAATTGAGCCATTTCAATAACTATTTATAATAATATATTTTAAATCTTTAATGAATATTGCAAGAAAATATTCATACGTAACCTCTCTCATTTCTCTTAATTGCCACTCATATGTAAACCTTATAGAATTAGTCTTATTGTAGAACACATTGTATTATTTAGAGATTATTCACAAGTAGCAATTGTTCCTTATACTCCCCTTTATTCTTTTCACTTGCTCCTTCAAATTGTCTCCTCTTCATTTTTAATTTCCTTCACTTATCTGTATGATATTCACCCTTTTGGTACTATATATGCATCCTTTTCACATTCTTTATTCATACTGAAAAACACATGAATTGTGGAAGTTCATATAAAATAACATCCATTCATTGGAATACTAGGGTTGTCGCCCACCATATCCTTTGATCCTCTATGAAGCTATTTCTTGTACATGGCTCATTAACCATTCTGCCATCATAAATTTACATATATGTACCTTGTATTATCCATGCATCATGATCATCATCCTCCTTTTCCTTATCATCATCCCCATCCTCCCCGTATTACCCCTTGGGGAAACTTATTTTCTAGATATGGCTTGTGCCACTAATGACCTTGGACGTATCAACCGTAGTTTGCATGTTCTATAATCCCCTATAATTTTGAATGGTTAAATTATATGGTAAAGTATATATAAAAAACATTGCTCAACTATTTGTGACTATTTCTTCGCTTTGTTGCATGGGATCATATTTCAAAAGGAGTGCCCAATAATAACTAAAGAGGTTACGAGATTAAATGATCATATTGGAAACAACTACCTTTGGGAGTATTTCATCTATTTGAGTATTAATGGGTTGAATACATATGCACATGTATTATTGCAACATGCAATAGAAATATTAGTTTTGCAAGTGATTACATATTAAATCATGTTAGAAAGTTTCAATGCCGCATCGTTGAAAGAGAAAAGAAGAAGATATTTATCCCTTACAATTTCATCTTGTGTCTCTGCTACTTGAGTGATCTAAAAAATAATATAACCTTTTTTAATTCTATGTCATGTACAAATTCCCTCATGGTTAGCTCCGAAGACATGATCGCTCCGAAGACATGATCCTAAGGGCGTTGTAGATAAGCACTATGAATTTATTTCCATGTCTTGTCCATAATAGCATGGGAAATGGGACGATGAAATTCCTTATGAGGTTGCATGGGATTTTGAGGATGTACAACATAAACTCAAATATATAGTCTTGGTTTCTTTCATTGCCATGAACTCAAATGACGAAATTTATGAAATAACTATTGGAAGAAGAAAAATATATGAGGATGAATGAAATAATAATGAAGGATAAAGGAAATTCAAGATGAAATTTTTAGGAAACACTGAGAAGAGGAACTCTAGAGGAAAACCAATTTAGAAATGAGAAAATGACAAAAAGAGAAAAAATAAGGAATAAGAAGAAAAAGATAGTTTGAAGTAAGAAGAAAAGAGAAGAAAAGGGAGGAAGAATAAATACTTTAGGAGAAGGAGATATCAAAGAAAATTTAGGACTAAGCGAGGAAATAAGAATAAGATTCGTAATAACTAGAAGCTAGAACAAAGGAAGAAGAAAAAAAAAGAGATTGCAATACAAATCATCCATACTCTAGATGTTGAATAAAAAATTGAATTAGGCTCCATATTAATGGAAAGTGTAATGGGATACATTATATCTTGGAAATGTGATAGATATAATAGGGGATGATGAAGTTGTATGTAAAGTTAGTGGTAAAGGGAATGAGATAGTTATGTGAAAAGTGCATATTCGATGTTGTCTATAGCATGTATAGCATGTAATGGGATGGCGTGATTATCCTATTCCATACCCTTTGGATGATATATTCCAATTGGTGTCTATAGCTCATTATTAGTGCATGAATACAATATATAAGATTAATTAGCTAAGGAAATGACTAAATGTTGATAGTACTATTCTCCACACTACTAAAGATTCCATGTTAAGATAAGCAAAGACAATAATTATTTGTAGTCAATTGGGATAGCTATCTCTCATAATAAAATTGAGAAAAGCTAAGGATGAGAAGGATTGAATTTATAATATGAGTAAATAGATTCCTACATTATAGAACAAAGTAGAATATTATAAGAGAGCATAGAGTGGAGTGCATAATTTTTCTGAAGATGATCTACATGAATGTAAAGTAAATGAAAATATTAGGGTTGACCTTGTGGTTAAGGTATTATAATTAAATGACGTGAGACTAAAGTTTTCTACCCTATATAATGAAAGCATTATATGGACATATCAGAAGACAAAGATATAAGATTAGATGTAATTCATCAAAAAAATATGAAAGAGTCGGGGACATGATGACAATGGAGTTAGAATGCTCACCAAAGAACAATTTTTCAAAATATAACTAGTAAAATATTGGGTCAAATTGGTTAAAGAACCACATTGAGGAGAAATAAAAAATGAACGGAAGGTGTGTATCAATAAATGTGATCTTGTCGAAGATACTATTTCATTCTATAGGTTTACAAACTTCAGCCTTCCCCATCGTTTTATGGATTGGATGTTAAAAGGATATCTTCACTAGAATATGGGAATCTCCAATTATTTTTGATAAGTGAAGTGAGGGTAGTCACTTATCTACAGTTAACCTTTCCAAACATATAAAAGTACATTAAGAGATCCCCATGTTGAATCCTTTAGAGAAGAACATGTATTCACTTACCAAAACTTATGTGATGCATCTCTCAAGTAATGGAAAAGTTTGGTGTTGAGTAAGCAACAATTGAAACACCAATTTTTTTTTTTGTGTAATAGTGACTTACATCTATATTTTCCTTTTATATTTTATTCTATTTTTGCATGTAATTTCACCTATATAGACATGAAAATCCTTTTTCTCTAAGACCATAAATAGAAGATTATATCTAGTAACTCTTTCAAAGATTAATTCATCTTTTTTTTAGTGAAGGGACATTTTGTTGAATATTTTTATTTATTACTTCACATATATGTATTATTCCATTAATGAGTTGATTCTGTATGCATCTAGTAAGGCTTTTAGTTTTTTACTGTTATCACATGTGATTGAACAAACTCCTAGTTTATTATTTCGAACGAAATAAATTATGTGTGCTTTATTAAATGTTTATTGGTTTTTTTTATTGTTTTTTTTATAATATATGTTTTTTCATTTCATACATATGAATTATGGAATTATTTGAGTAATTAATATATATTTTACGGTGTATTTTTGTGTCCACTTTTTATAGGTTTCATCTCTTTCTTTACTAGAAAATATGTTTTCCTAGAAGTTATGTTATTTCACTTAATTATTTTGTAGAGAACTAAAGATATAAGCTGCTTCCATTAACTAATCCTAAGTGTTATCTTATTTAAATATATTTATTCAATCTTTTATAGACTAAGATTATTTATTACAACATAAAGAACAAATACCTTCTAAAAGGACCAAGAAAACATTTTAAATAATTCATAAAACACATCCAAAAGTTGTAAGGCCATAAATCAAAAGATAATTTCATCATTAATTGTGAAAACTATAGTTGAGATGCTTCTTTGGATTTAATAAATATTTTTCTCTTTTTGGGAATCCATCCCCTTGAATAAATTGAAAATATTATGACACTTTAACCCTAGTGTTGGATGTTTCCATGGTGGTGGATTGTGGATTTGGTCAAGTGGAAGGTTTATCTAACAGGTGCATAATAAGGTCTCAAGCTTATTCCTTAATGACCACTGGTGTCTAAAAAAAATCATAATGAATTGACTTTATGTCATCTTAACCACTACATCAGTTATACCGCCAAAGAAAAAATGGTGTTTGAAGACCATGCATGAACATGGAACCATTTTTACTAACTAATGGTTGTTTTTCAAGGAAATGAAGAAGAATACTACTGTTGATAGCCATCATAGTTATTGTGTATGAATTTTATTCAAAATAGATAAACTGAAATAAAGTTTTGATAAGTTGAATGAGAATATATGTGTTGACTATGTAACACACCATATAAAATTAATTTTTAATAAATTTATGGTGCTACTATGCCCGTTTTCCTTTAATTTTCATCCTAAATCTTATTCATCATCTTCATTAAACTATTTAATATGGAATTTCAAACATTAATTTTAAGAAAATTACTCAAAAAAAAACTTTAGAAAAATAGCGATTTCATTAGCCACTGCTAATATTCAATGAGTGAGGCTAGTTCATGACATTAAAAGAGTCATAAATCACTAACAAGAATATCAATGGTAAGATGTATTCTTTAGGTCACATAACCTAGCACATGACATATCTTATTGATTGTTTATGAACCATTGGCAATCGACAACATTTGATTAGTATTACATCAAGTGACACACTCTTTTCTGTCAATTTCAACCCAAGATATAAGCCATCAACAATATTCAATGGGTCACATATTCTCGGACCCTAAAGTTTCCATTAATGGTTGACGAACACATTAGGGTTAGAAAAAATCATTTGATTCATAAGCTACATGCACATTTCTTTACCAATAACCACTTAAGTTGTTACAACTACATGATTGTTTTTGGCAACCAAGTGACCTCAACTACATTAAATACTGATAAGTTGATTTGTAATCAACTATGTTTGGTTGGTCCAGTTATATGTGACACAATAAATTTGACTTATGGCTGATGAAACTAATAATGAGTGACATGATTATGTAAAACGAAACATGCAATATAACTCTAATGAATCACATAAGTCATTTAGCCTTTCACATAGACTTGTCATGACATATCCCCACCAATGATATGCAAAAATTTCTTGGCACTACAAAGTTGAATGTGATAAAATATATCAATGGGTGACCAAACTCTAAACATAAACAAGAAAAATAAAATGCAACTATGATTTTATACACTAAAAAATAATTCAAAAATTTGATGGGCAATGGTTGCACACATAGAACAATAGTTTAGTAATTATTATTAGTTAGATTGTATTGTTATTGATTTAAAACTAGGAAATACAATGTAGATCTTGTCATGAACTATGTAAATGGGATCTTTCAGCCAATAAAAACCATTGACTGCAACTTGGTTGTCATTTGGTAATAAGAAGTATCTATAGAGCAAAGGGATAACTAGTTGAAACCTTTTATATATATGAAGAGAAAATCATTCTAATTTTTCTTTTCTAACCACGAAGCGAAATGTCATAGTTTAGTTGATCTCATAGTAATTTTCATTGTCATTTCAATTTGCAGTCTTGTTCAATATTCTAATTTTGGATTAACTTTGCTTCAAAGTCCATTTAAATAAATGGAACCTAAAAGAACCACAGTGAAAAACTCCCCTAGAATAAAGTCATAATTTAAGGTTGATAAATTAGACACGCTTTCATAAGCTATAACAAAACTTGAGGGGGATGCAGCTAAAAGGAATAAATCCATTATTATACTACCATTGATAATGTGAGATCTAAAAAATCCATTTTTTTGAGATAGATATGTGACTGTGAGTTCTTCCCTAGGAATTCCTTCCGCAAATGACCTATATAACTATTTCAAGAACTAGGAATATATTGTTTTTACACCCTTTATTAACCAAAACTAGAGGAATATGAACGATTGTGGCTTTTTTAATTATAAAAATATCAATGTTATTTTTGGTTGTATGAAGGGCCCATAAATTCCTAGGAATGGAAATCATAAGATGGGTGATAAAACATAGTAAGAAAAAATGTTTCATGGTGAGTACTGAGAGAGGAGAATGAATTAGGAATTTCCTAACTTAGGATATTTCTAGATATTGTAAGTTCTCGTACCTTGAATAGATCATAAAAAATTAGTTTTTGATACATATCTATGAGATATATCATGTAAGAAACATTTTGGCTAGTTGGTGGAAGGAGGACAAACCATGTTTTACTAGAGTTAGAGGTCAATATCCTACTACCATCCTATTAAAACCTTACATGTATATTATGTTCTTATTGTTCAAAATATAAGAGAGCAGGATTGTTCATATTTTTTTATATTGCTAGATACCATTAGATTTTACCATAGTCATGTAAGGTAAGAGGTTCAATGGTAGGGCTATTATATCTAGGAAACTAAGTATCAAAATTGGATAGGAAAAAAATACTAAAGAAGATTGGATCCCAATTATCTACATGTCATGATATCTAATAGATATAATATGCAGTAGAAATGAATTTGTTGTGTTAATTGTAGGATAGAAACTATTGACCCTACAAATACATGTGAATTTCAACATGATATGTTAAAATTGGTATAAGAGGTACTATGCATCATGATTTTAGTTTATTTTTATATCAAATTATATTTGGACATGAATGTCTGTAGTTGTTTGAATAGGATTTTTTTATTTAGAAAATATTAGAAACTATTATTTTGAGGTAGACCATTCTTATATATGAATTTATGGAAAAAATGTCCCTCCACGCCTCCTTTTTTATGTCACAGATAAGATTATAGTAGGGGAAATGTGTTAGCAAACCATTATACAGGGCTTCAATGCAACCTTAACAAAGGATAAGAAAAGTTTGTTTAACCTCCAGAACTTTGGGAAAGGATATTATGTAGTAAGATACACCAAATATGATAAAATAAAGGGATAGATACAACTAGAACACACGATCCAAACCTACATATTTGATAGACATGATCCAAAGTTTTGTTTTATGAATATGTAGAAAAAGTGTCAATAGCATGAAAATATGCTCATGAGTACTTACAAGAACCATTGTGGTAATATCCCTACTATGTGGTTCTCTAGATTTCAGATTCTATCATCACTTGCAAATAATGAATTAGAGGGCAAATTTTGTCTCCATTCCTAGAAGTCTGTCTTCCTCAATATATTACTAGCTTAGCTACAAAGTCTACACTAATAAGGCCTCTACATCTTCAAGCAATGATGGAGAATATAGAAAGGGGTGAAACATAGTCTCATTATGCAACTACAATCTCATCCTTATCATCATAAATATATTGAATTTTTTATGACTCTCATTAGAGGGTTTGCAAATATACAATTTATTAGAATAGTCATGGCTATTCATGGGAAACTGTTTTTCCTAATAGAATGCTAACCTACTCATACTATGTGATCTACATAAATTAAGTGAAAATAATTACCATTATGAATCATTTATACCAATCGTTTAACATTGACATATGTTGCAGGAATCCATGAGGAGGAATGCAGATGGGGAAGGAACCACAATATATCAGTGTAATATCATTATAATGTATGCAATGAATTTGCACCGTGTTGTGTATAAGAATAATAATAATAAATAGATAAATGATGAGAATTGATTACATTTTATTAGAATGACATAGATATAAATACAATGTCTATGACCATTGGTTTCATCTTGCAAGGTTTCCAAACCATAACACTTCAAGGTTAGTTTTCTATCATCCACCCCTTTAATCTGAATGGGTTTATGTCAGTCCTAGAAAAGAGATGAGGACAATTGTGAATGGATGGATGTGATCTATGAATCTAGTGTTTTAAGGAATAACACAACCAAATGGGTATCATAAGTAGAAGCATTTTATTGAATGGTTGTTTTAGGCTAACCACCAACTCTACAATTCAACTCCAAAATTCATTTCTTTGTAAGAAAATTCCAAAATTGGCTAGAACTCAATGTATTTTATTCATTGGAAGTGCTCATAAATCGAAATTGGAATATGACTACAAACTATAAAAACATTGCTCTAGGACTTAGTGATTCCCAACAATTTCCTAATTTAGCTTCAAGCTTCTCCTATCTTCTGAGTGGAAGTTATCTCAATGTGGATTTTAGGATGACCAAAAACTACCATCGATTTGGGAATGACTGCAAACTAAATCACACTCATGGCTTTACTTCTGGCTACAACATCAATTCTAGCTTGAGGTTTGAGGCTATAGCTTTCGTTTTGATTTAGGCTTTCATATACATGCTTGATTCATAGGGATTCATATCTGGAAGCCTCAATATCAATGACTTGTATCATTCTTCCACGTGATTCTTGATTCTGCATGAAACATTCATCAATCCCTTGAATAGTAGCTGAGAAATAGATAGTTAAATCAAGGCAATAATAGCGTGATGCAAAATTAAAATAATGTGATAATGCATGTACATATGTGGTTGAAAATATTATGATAAGCCTCATATTTTGTCTCTTGAGCAATAATTTATTGGGAAATGCTAAAAATAAAGTATATTCTTAAGCTATGTTCATGCCTATATTTTACAACTAAATGATGACACTGATTTTTACATACAAACCTAGGGATATTTCTCATGAACGTATGATGTCTCTTTTTCAATTGATACTTTCAAATTTCCTACTAGTATGAAATAATTGTCATCCTCAGAAAAAATTCTCAAGGTCACTTTTTTTAGGAAGACAAAGAAATATTGATTTCGTGCAGTTCTTTCAAAGGCTCCTCAAATTTAGCCTTCATGGGATTAATCATACCCATAGGCATGGCTATTTTCCTGGCTATGCCACTAAACCAACAATGGTAGCACACTATGTGAAAGTGTGTGCCATTTTCCCTAAATATGATACAAGAATAGTTAGTGGAACTTATAGCTAAGGTTTTCCACAGTTCATTTTGTAGAAGGAAACCCTAATGATGGGATTTGTCTCCAAAATGGTGCAAAATTCAACCCATTTTCATTAGGGAAAAATTTCCTCATACAGTAGCAAAGATAATTAGATATAGAATATCCTAGGATTCAATTTTAGACCTAAATGATGTGCAAGTGATGTTGAAAATGGCCACTTGAATAAGAAAACCAAGTGGAGATGATCATGGAAATTCCTCCAATGATAAACAAAATAATTATACCAACTTTATTAGCCATGCAAGGGAAATGAAATTCCCTATGCCATCCATGAGCCCCATCAAGAGGGTAGAAAATGATGCATTGTTGTCAAATCCAACTATCTTGAATAAAATGGATGCATAAAAGGTGATGACATTGATAGATGAGAGCCACTCGAATATTTAAAAAAAAAATCAATGCATTGAAATGGGTACTTTAGATCTATGCACACACTACACGCAATTATTGGTAGAGATAAGGGAATGTGATATATGTAGAAAAACATTTCCACGGAGGTAAGCTACAATATATACCAATTAGCACATAATACTAGAAAGAGTCCCATATGTAACAGGGAAGATGTGATAGGCTCTAGAGAACACCCAAGTCTAACGCTAGTGCCATAAATCCAAGCCTTTAATTACAATTTTTGGATGTAAACCCCAGAAAAAGAATAAATATGGCTTGCATTTCATTAGAATGATATTGATATAGCTAGAATGTATATGACCATTGGATTCCTCTTCAATGGTCTTTTGGACTTGTTGACAGTCGTGGACCCACCAACATTCACGGGATGTCCCTGGTATGAAGTCCCAACTAGACAACACACCATTTGGTGTGGGAGTCCCACCCAGTATGATGGCCCGGTTACCATTATATTAAATATATGCATTAGCTCTTGCTTGTCAGCACATGAAAGTGGTATACTTTTTCTTCCAACAAGGAGGTCCGTGTGCCTGGTGAATTATTAACGTAACTTGTGTCTAATTTATTTCACTGCAAGGGGAGAGGGTTAGAGTGAGTCTCAAGTCGAAAGGGAATAGTCCCAACTCTGTTAGAAACACACAACACAACAGGATTTGTGTAGCTTCTCGTGGAGTAATCCACACGAATGTGGCGATAAAAAACACACAATGAAAAAATAGCATGTACAACACCCAACGAAGTAGTCCACACGAGTGCAACAGTCGTTATAACAAGTTTACAAGAATGAATTTGTCTAGTGTCTGGCGGAATAGTCCACATGTGCGAGAGAGCATTAACAACTAATACAACATGTTTCCAACAACATATGCACTAAAACAACTGAAATATTTCAACTATATTAGTACAGGTTAAATCAATATGCATTACAAGAATCCAAAGAATAGTCTTACAAACAAATACAATACATGCGTGGAAATGTTCTGGCATGTTAACATGCTTCTAAATAAAGTGAAAGTTCCAAGACACATCCATACACCATACATGACTAACCCTGATAGTGGGGTGTTGGATCCGTTGCTCGCTCCTCAAAGAAAAGACTATAGACTCTCAAGGCTATGTGGGAGGATCCAAGGTGAAAAGTCCTTTGCATGTACAAATGAGGGGTATATATAGCGAAGGGTGAACTTGACCCTCGTGACTCTTCGACTTCCCTCATGACTATTTGACTTGCATGAGTCTTCAACTAACATGACTCTTCAACTTCGTATCTGGGTCTCTTGGACTTCCGCATTACATTACATTGATTACAGCATTATGTCCCACAATAGTGATGTGGCAGAGAAAACTAATGACATGTCTCAACATGACATTGATGGTATGTTCATGTTGATGGTGGTGTCCATGACGAGTTGCTATGCTGCTAAGTGGTTAGTGTGCTCCTGGTGTATCATAGCTTCACCTCCGCATGACAAGGTATGAAAAGTCTTTGATGCTCTTGGTGTTCGCTTCATGTTTCATGTGCATGTATCCCCTTCGTTGGTGTACTTTGAATACTTCATTTGTTCATCCGTTCATGAACAAGTCTCTTGCATGTGCTCCTTATTCATCTCGTTTGTCTGTCGCATATGTGTAGCTGTCTCCTTAATCACTCATGAAGAGATGACATCGAATCCAGAAATCCCCTAGTCTACCATGATGCATCATCTTTCGTTTTCTAGTGCAGGTGACCAAGAGAGAGGACAAGGTGCTGAAATTGTGCAGAGCACATTTCAGTCCGGGATGTGAGGTTGTGGGGCACTATCGGGAAAAATTGCGCAAAGATCATTGAGAGGCTGGGTTGAGAAATCTGGGATGACAGTTGAAATCTGTGGGATCTAGATCAGTTGGGAAGTATAATTGTGCAGTTTTTCCTCGAAAGGTAGTGTGGGCAGCAGGAGGCACTGGTAGTGAAAACTGTGCATATTTATAGAGGAGGTCAGGATTGGGTTATGGAATCTTGTTGGTCAAAACTACACAGATCTGGGAGGTAGTCATGCAGGACATGTCTGCATAGTTTCTAGGCTAAGTGGAGTGTTAGGAAACATGTGGACTATCCATGAAAATGACATAATTTTTAGGAGGAGTGGCAAGCAGGCCGATAGGGGGACTGACTTACAAAATTGCGCAATTCCCAAAGATAGTGCAGTGATAGGTAGTGGGTGCCTGTCCCTCTTTACTGCACAATTTCTTTAAGTGGTGCAATCTGGCACTCTCGTAGCTTCTGTGCAATTTTAGGTATGAGTGAAACCCTAGATCACTACTTAAGTCAAATTCTCTGGTTGACCAATGCGAGGCTTGATAGATAGGATTACAGGAAGCATAGACTGAGATGGCTTCTTGGGAAAATTATATGTTGTTCTGGGTGACAATTAGTCAGGTTGATTCCAGGATTGCGTAGTGCAAACTACCTGGAAGGTAGCCTCAATCTCTATGCAATTCTAGGCGACAGTGCTTGCTAATTGAGGGTTGAGAATGCGCAGTATAGCTCAGTGGAGGTCCAGCTAATGGAGGGTGGTCCGATCGAAAGATCTTTGGAAAAATGGTTAAGTGTGTGAGCAAGTGAACTCATGTATACGTGACCTTGAAAACACACACTCAACATGACTTATTGACAAGATACCTCAGACCAACAAGACAACATGCTTAGTGTGACTGACTAAAGGGTGTGAGTGACAAGTGCAACAATTAATATAGATCATTGAACGACTATGACAACAGTTGCATGACATTGCATAGAACTTTGTGTCTTATTGTGATAGATATTTACATAGCAAACACAACTTGTAGACACAAAGACATACTTTCAACATAGCCAAAACAAGACCGCAAGCATGACATCACAACCAAAATGTTAAAAGATGATTGGTGAATGCTCAAGCAAATAGGGTGTAAAGACTCAGCAATAGCTCATGGGATGAGCCCGAGTGTTTTCAATATTAAAGGAAAAACCAAGGAAGGCTCTGAAATTGGATGCAGACCAAAATTTTGGAGGATGTTGCAGCCACTACAACACTTGGTGACACACTAGTCGAATACCAACCTCTCTGTTTTGGTTCATTGACATCACAGGGCCTTGGTCTATTAGGGAGTATTGAATCATTGTGTGGGTTACTTTAGTTTCCCCACTTACCCCATCGACATACATGGTTCAACTTTTGCCAACTCAGTCAAACACCAACAATTTTCATCTTGATCATAGTGTTTCAAAATTGGGAAGGGTAGTTTGGCTCGAGAGTTTAAAATTATCAGAGTATAAGTTTTCATCTCTCATGTTTTTCCACTTCCACAAGGCCTAGACAGTACCCTCGCGGAGTCATGTGGGAGCACACGCATTTCTCCACTACCTGCGAGCCTAGTCAATACCCTGATGAAGTTGCAAGCTTCACCTCTCTGCGCAAGAAGCTTTTCTCTTCTTTCACCTTTGTATTTTTGAAAAGAGGATTATGCGTAGGCACTTATTTATTTTTGGGATGGAAGAGGGATCCTGACTTATTGAGAGCAGAAAAGGTTGTTCATTCAGAGAAGCATGTAAGACCTCTGATTTAGGTTTTCTCATTTAGATTTTCCCCTTCTCCATTTCTACTAGTTAGATGAGCTTGAACACACAGAGCAGAAGACTGATTATAGGCATGGGGTTTTCCTGTGTGGAAAGAAGTTCATGGTTGGACCAGAGCTTCCCATATAGATGGCTCATATTTTCCGTCAAGACTTCATCGACTGAAGGTTTCAACCAAGAACATAGAAGATGGACACATGAATCACCAAGTGTTGTAGTGTCACAAGACTCTGTGGATCTCAACCACATACTCATTCAAAAGCCAGAACTTAGTAGAGGCTAGAACTTATTGGGAAAAAAAAATAACATGATATTAAGAAAATGAAACAAAATGAAGAAAAAATAGCAAAGCAAAGTGAAAATACAACAAGTTGTAAACATAATATGTACATGGCACACGACGTAGCCCCAGGTTATTGAAAATAATTCTTTAAGTTTTGGTTGTTGTTAGGAAGGTTTTCAATCCTCCTGTAAAGTGATTACATATCGTATGTGTGTGGTCCAAGCTTTTCCTGGATAGTTGTTACACAACATTTCGTCATTGTCCCTATACTCCCCATTCCTTGACCCTGGAGGACCTCTACAATGAACCACGCATGCTTTGCCTTCATGAAAAAACTCCCTTTATGTCCCTGTTCATGAGCATATCATTTCCTTTTTGCACCATTTCCACTAAAACTTTTGTTTTTCCCAGTTTAGAAGGTTAGTGCTAATGACCTTTGTCTCCCCTGTGCCAATTGATGCGACTGTGTTGT
Organism: Pinus tabuliformis; assembly: GCA_031772625.1. NCBI lineage: Eukaryota > Viridiplantae > Streptophyta > Pinopsida > Pinales > Pinaceae > Pinus > Pinus tabuliformis. The sequence goes on along the minus strand of CM062819.1, from coordinate 1,667,730,489 downwards.
GTTCCAATTGTGTCGGTCTTGTTATGGAAAATTTTTTAAATTTGGAGCTGAAGCTTCCATCTCTAGAAGCTCCGTAACGAAAGTCTGGGAAATGGTTAGGCCGGATGGGGTTGAGGATGATAGTCTGGGCTCCTTTCCCCTATAATGATGGAACTACCTCAAGGGATAAGTCCTTCTCCCATGAGAAGAGGATCCATCTCCCATCGATGTTTTATATATAAGCCTCCATTCTTCCCAAGCAGAAGCTAGTTAGAGTGTTGGCTGAGTGTGAGTATATTGTTTTGATTAAACAAGCAAGCTATTACTAGTTGTAGCCATCTAGTTTTGCGAGGGAGAAGTGTGTTTGGTTTGGAGTGAAGTCTAAAGGAAAGAGCCTTTAAACTATTGTTGTTTTAATCCATCATGGAATGCTAGTAGAAGTGTGTGGGAACCTGGTCTTGTCAAAGGAAGACTGTGACATCAAGATGAATGGTTGTAATCTCTCTTTCATATTAATATATGCAATTATCAAGTGATTTCCTACATGTTTTGTAATATTACATATTTGTGTCTTGATGCTTCTTGACTCATTAAGTAGGTTGAATTGCAATTTGTCTATTATTATGTTTGTGTGTTGTTGTTGTTTACTTGTTTGAGGAACTTGAAGAAGGAGGGAAGAGATTGCTGGAGCGAGTAAGCGAGGACATCATCAAGTAGGATAAGAGACCAAGAGGTAGGCCCTCTTGATTGATCCTAACCTAAGGAAATCTTCCATAGAATGTATCTATTGTGGCTAGACCCATTATCTATTGTGACTCCATTGGGGATATCACATCTTTTGTTTGTTTTGGATTTCATGATTTCATGAAAACTTTGATAGTTTCACGTTTTCCCTTTGGTTCTATTTCTTTTCTCCTGCTTACTGGCCTATGTCTAAAATTCATAGTAGTAGATCTCATCCCTATTTTTAATTTTTTTTCTTTTTCCTTAGTTCGCTCAGACAACGTGTTTAATCCACTGACAGTCGTGCCAACCAGCATGAATTATGAACGAACAATTGCGCCGACCAGCCTCTGGCACTAGTTGTCAGCTAGGCAGTCGCGTAGATGCCTGTACGTGAAGATTAGGGCTTTACCCAAATCTTGATCAGTGTGTTCTGCTCTTGTGATTTTGACCCCATAAGCCTTTTGGATTGTCTTCTCCCTGACTAGAAAGCTTCATTTAACTTGCTTTGTGTGCTTGCCTGGTTTAGTCCACCCTTTGATGTGTTAAGTCTGGCCCTGTGTGAAGTTCTTTTTTATTTTTTCTTTAAATCCCTCGATCAATGCTAGTTGTCAATTAGGCAATTGCGGTGATCATCCATCAGCGGTAGTTGTAGTCCTGGTCAGTCATGTTGGTCCTACCAATCAGCGCTAGTTGTAGTACTATTCAATCCAGCCGGTCTCTGAGTTAAGAAAAAAATAGAATTTCTCCCATTGCAGTGCCAATGTGTCTCGACCCTTAGACTCTCTTCTTCCACTAGAGGTGACTAGGATGCTTTGTTGTCAATTGAATGAGTGAAAGAGTCTCATTTGTTTTCTTATTTCGAGTGTCTCTTTTCTCATTCCAAGCATAGATTACATTGCTTGGTTTCTCAATTGCAACATTTATATGCTTGGTTTGTTCAATTCAGGGAAGAAGTTTCTTTTAGTTTCATTTATCATGCTTCGGGTTTGATCGATTCTTGTTTGTTTGAAATTGCAAAATTTTTCATTAAAGTGGTTTATGTGAAAGATTCATTTTGAATTTTATGAAAAGAAGAACATCATTTTAGTTTACTTAAGTGAACATATTGCATTAGTAGCGTCCTTGAGAAGCTAGAATTGCATCATCGTAATAACTGGAAATGAAATGAAACTTCTTTTGTTGATAGGAATATTAAATGAATTTAGGATATTTATTAGTGAAAGATTTCATTCTTCGATTGTTGCATTAATTTTGTGTTCTCTATTTCAAAATTAGTGAAAACTTTCATCAAATACAAAGATCTCTTTTCTCATATAGCTTCATACAGTGGTTTTCAGTTGACAGCAGTAGGGCCTTGTAAAAGAAACATAATTCAATATTAATTGTTAAAATTTATTGAATTAACCTAAGGAAGCATTGAAACTTAACACTCACATCTAATGGTCTAGGCTAGAGACGTGTTTCGGCGTCTTTAAACCTAGCAGTTGTCGTTCGCTTCGGCACTAGATAGTGCTAGTATGGATTTGTACTCCCTGTACTTTCAAGTATATAATGGGAGACCCCTCTAGGCTGCAATCCTTTATCCATAGGAAGCCGAGTCGGTCACCTTGCAAACGTGATACACTGAACACAGCATTTGGGGAGATTTCTTACTTGTACTTCTTGGTTCACCAGGTGGTATTCTACAGTTCATAGTTGCCTGGTAATCCTCTTTACCTAGAACATCCAGAGTAGTCATTTGATCTTTTTGACTCATTAAATTTAAAAAATCATTCGATCACTTGTCCTTTCGATCTCGTTAACTCCGAAAGTGACTAGAGTAATCTTTCGTCCTTTTCTTGAATCTTAAAACATATAAAGTAAAGTTTTTTTCAGTGTTTTAAATTAACTTCCCACAAAATATTCCTGGTTAAAGTTATCTTCCTTAGTGATTCTTTAGGGTCAATTCCAATGACAACATTTCCAGAGTCTACCAGTCAAGGATGCCCCTCGGATGGGAATCTTGGTCCTTTTTTTGGAAACGCCGGTGCTCCTTATATAACAACGTTGTTCCTTCCTGGGTTAACCATTGGTTTACTTGTCTGGCTATTTTCGACCTCGGTGGTCCCAAGTGTCCCAACTCCTGCCCCACAATCTCCTTCATTCGAATCATGTCACGATGATTCTAAGGTTGACCCCTCGCTTTCTTCCCCCATTTCTTCACCCTCTTCATCTTCTTCACTTGGTGAAAGTTTGAAATCCAGTAACAAGGAGGATACGAAGAAGAAGAAGAAGAAGACGAAGAAGAAGAAGAGGAAGACGAAGAAGAAGAAGTCAGATAAGTGAGAGGCCAACCATGCGGCTGTTACTCCGAATGCACCTCCTGTAGACTAACATTTTGACCCTCCAAGAAAGATTAAATTCCCTTGCAAGTTGTGTAAGGGTGACCATCTCCTTCGAGACTATCCTGACATTCACAGAGTCTTAGAGTTATGGTCTCAAGACTTGAATCGACCATCCCTATCAACCTCTGGAGATCATGTCGATGCTACACCCTCAGCTAATGATGGTAAGAAGAAGGGAAATATTAGATTCCCCTGTAGGTTATGTGAAGGGAAGCACCTTCTTCACCTTTGTCCTCTTATGGATAAACCTTCCGAAGTTTTGGAAAACATTGCAGCTCCTCAATGCCAACTTCCTATTTGTTATCAGAGGCTTTGTTCTAACCCTCTCCTGGTTGGTAAATAGATTGACTTGGATTCATCTCTTTCCCATCCTTCTCTTCCTGAGCGAGACTCTCTTGTGTCTATTCCTAACCAACCATTGGTCGAAAAGAGTGTAGACTTGGTTCTGCCACCAGTTGCTCACTCTGTTCCATAAGAAAGTGGTGATCATACTCCTCATGTTCTTCTTGTCTCTTCAAAATCTCATGAATCGAAGAGTGACCCTCCCATCCCAGTTGTGCAGGAGTGTCCTTCTCCTTCTCCTGTAGAGCATGGGGGCAATCATATGATGCCCCCACCAGGTAGTTTTGTCATCTCTTTTGATTGGAGTCCATTGATTGCTTTCTGCCTTCCATCTTATGTGCCTTTCCAGATTAAAATACAAGCCTATAATATGGTAGTACTTGGCACTATATTATATGAAGGCTCGTCTGTTAGCATCATGTATTCTACTACTTGGCAAGATTTGGGCTCCCCACAGCTTGTGCCTATCACTAAGAATTTGTTGGCTTTCAACGGAGGAACCAGTCAGCCCTTTGGGATCCTTCCGATGTTCCCTATTACTTTTGAAGGGAGAATCATCTATATAGACATGATGGTAGTCCAGGGTCCTTTAGATTTTAATCTTCTCCTTGGACACAACTATGTTTATGTCATGGGAGCTTTTGTTTCTTCACTTTTCTGTTTGGTTTGTTTTCTGCACGAAGGGAGAATTGTGACTATTGATCAACTATCGGTCATTGGTCACCAGGGGCCTCCTTTTCAACCATCATCCCCTATTAGCTCTTGTTTGCAAGCAATACCTTCCTCACCACAGGGCAATTATGTCACTACCCATTCCTTCTCCACATCTTTTGATGATCACACAGATGGTATAGTACATTATGTACTGGGGGCATTGAAACCCAATCTGTCTATGGTACAAAATGACATGTATTCCTCCCAGAACGTGGTTCTTCCATCTAGTGAGGACCTCTTAGGAGCCAATTTCTGTTATGGGTCATGAACAAATGTCATTAGAATAATTCCTAGTTTTGTGTCAACCTTGTTAAAAAAATTAAACAATGGATGAGAATAGTTCCTGGTCTTCTGTCAACCTCGTTAAAAATGAAACAAGGGATGAGGATAGTTCCTAGTCTTGTGTCAATATTGTTAAAAAATGAAACAAGGGATGAGGGTAGTTCCCGGTGTAGTGTCAACCTCGTTAAAAAATGAAACAAAGTCTATGTGGATAGTTCCCGATCTTGTGTTAACCTCATTAAAAAATGGTACAAGGGATGAGGATAGTTCCTGGTCTTATGTCAACCTCGTTAAAAAATGAAACAAGGAGTCATGAGGATAGTTATTTTACTTTGTCAACCTCCTTAAAAAAATGAAACAATTCCCTTTTCCAAATCGAGTCTTTGATTAAGATCTCGTAAAATCCCAGTGGAGTCTTTCCAAGATCTCGAAAGTGCACCTTCATTCCATCCATCTAGTTGATTGAAATGAAGCTTGGGGGGCATGTACCTCGATTGAGTCATTATACTTAGGGCATGCGAACTTATTCAAGAATAGTTTTTCGTTTCGAGCTTGTGTAAACATGAAACTAAATCCAAGAAAAGTTTTCCATGGTTTAAGATTGTGTAAAAAATGAACCCATGCCCTGATTTACATCTCGTGATTGCCGTTTCAATCAGCTAATTTTTGCTAGATGAGCCTTGATTGTTTCATTTCATTGTCACCATCTCTTTGGTGAATCATATTCTTTCACTTGGTTGTTTTTCCTTTCTCAAGGGACGACAACAATGAGTGGTTTTATTAGCCAACCTCTTGACCATTACATGTTTTGAGTAGTTCCTCCATTGCCAGAACCAGTTGCTACCCTCTATACCACTCGTTCCTCTAGGATGAGTCACATTTCAACTCTTTTCTCGACTCGTTAAACTCATATGAAAATATTATCGAGTATTTTTCCCTTTTGACTCATAAAAGAGAATAAAATGGGGGGTCAGCTTCCAAGCTTTTTTCTGACCCGTTAAAAGTGAAAAGATGGTCGAGCCCTTGTCATTTCGAACTTGTTAATGGACGCAAAATGTCATGCACCCAGTATAATTTTACCCCTTTTTTGGGCTAGGAGGCACTGTTTACGAAAAAGGTACTCCTTGACTGAAATCGTCAAGCGGTTCTCTCAAGTATTGTTTTCTGCCATTTTGGGCTCAAGAGACACAAATGTACAAAAAGGGACCATGTGGAGTTTTCTTTTACGTGTCTTTTTCAAACTCTCTAAACATGAAAAAGATACTAAGTTACACCTTTGTTGGACTCATTAAACTATTAAACGACATCAGATTCATCACCATGACGAACACGAGCTTCTCCTTCCTAGGGCTAATTAAACTTAGTAGGTCAGATTCATTTGAAGGACGAACTTACAGTGCAAGAATATGTTATCCCCTTCAAGCTTGCAATTAAAAAATAATTGGGGTACTCACCAGAAATGGTGGGGGGGAAATTTGGAAATCTATCGAGTCATGTCGGTAGCTTACTCTTGAACATGACACTCTTTTCTTCATGTCAGGTTGGGACATCCTCCTCTGCATCATTTACCTTCTTGGGTTTCGTCCCTTAAGTTTTTGCCTTCCATTTGAACTCTGCCACGTCATTATGACTACCGATCCCATGGATCCAAAAGCTAACAAACTTCAAGTTGTGTTGCCGATATGTTCAAGAGTTTCCCTTCTACAGCTACACTTACCTCTGATTCTTTGTATCATCCAAAATCATTTTACATCCTCTCGTCTGGTGTCGATGATGTGGGATTCATTATGGCCCTCCTTCGACACAGTCGATTTCCATCGACTTTTACTCATTATTCGAGAAGTTGACCAAGAGACTCCCTTCCAGTACCTTAGAGCTTGCATGCCCTAATGGCAAGTTCTTCACACTCAACAATAATTTCACATCATTGGCTTTCGATCGAGTGATTTCACGGGTGCTCGACCTCAGTTCCTGTATTCACATTCCGTGAATTGTGTTGATAGTACCTTGAGGGCCTTCACCATTATTCATGGTTTCTCTTTCACTTGTTAATAGTTTACATCATTGACTGGTAATCAAGCGACCTTTTAGCATGTTCGACGTCAACACATCTATTCACATGCTAGGAATTTTACTTTGGTCGGGTCGTGTTGGAGGGCAAGACCCTAGACTCAGATCACACATGTCCAAGTTGCAAAGCAATGTGACATGGTTATGATGATATGTATGTCTCTATTAGATGGCTGGCTACGACCAAACCATGAGCTATCATATGTGATCCTTCTCATTATTGGATGGCTGCGACCATACCTTGGTTTCATTATGATCCACTTTGATGGATGGCTGCGCCCATACCTAGATCCATTTACATGATCATTCTTTGGATGGTTGCATCCATGCCACAATTCATGTATCATTTGATAGAGATCTCAATTTATGTATATGTATATGTACTTTCTTGCAGGTTTTCCAATGGCAGACTGGTTCCCCGCACTGATTTATAAAGCATTTCATCCCTTACTCTAGTTCGGCCTTCATGCTTTAGGGGGCATCTGTTACACAACATTTTGTCACTATCCCTATACTCCCCTTTCCTTGATCCTAGAGGACACCTACAGTGAACCCCGCATGCTTTTCCTTCATGAAGAAACTCCCATTATGTCCCTCTTCATGAGTAGATCATTTCCATTTTGCACCATTTCCCATGAAACTTCTATTTTGCCCAATTTACAATGCCAGTGCTAATGACCTTTGTCTCCCCCACGCCGATGTGAAGAGATTAGCACAATTCCCCATGGTGATCAATGCGACTGAGATGTGTTCCAGTTGTGCCAGTCCTGTTATGGAAAGTTTTTTAAATTTGGAGCGGAAGTTTCCAGCTCTAGAAGCTTCGTAATGGAAGTCTAGTAAATGGTTTGGCCAGATGGGGTTGAGGATGATAGTTTGGGCTCCTTTCCCCTATAGTGATGGAACTAACTCAAGGGATAAGTCCTTCTTCCATGAGAAGAGGATCCATCTCCCATCAATATTTCTATATAAACCTCCCTTCTTCCCAAACACAAGCTAGTTAGAGTGTTGACTCAGTGTGAGTATACTATTTTGATTAGACAAGCAAGCTATTACTAGTTGTAGCCATCTAGTTGTGTGAGGGAGAAGTGTGTTTGGTTTGGAGTGAAGTCTAAAGGGAAGAGCCTTCAAACTATTGTTGTTTGAAGCCATCATGGACTGCTAGAAGAAGTGTGTGGTAACTTGGTCTTGTGAGAGGAAGACTACGACGTCAAGATGAATGATTGTAATCTCTTTTTGACATTAATATATGCAACTATGGATTGATTTCCTACATGTTTTGTAATATCACATATTCGTGTCTTGATGCTTCTTGACTCATTAAGTAGGTTGAATTGTAATTTGTCTATTATTATGTTTGTGTGTTGTTATTGTTTACTTGTTTCAGGAGCTTCAAGAAGGAAGCGAGAGATTGTTGGAGCGATCAAGGACGTCATCAAGCAGGATAAGCGACCAAGAGGTAGGCCATTTTGATTGATTCTAACCCAAGGGAGTCTTCCATAGAATCTATCTGTTGTGGCTAGACCCATTATCGGGCTAGAGGAATTCGTTTGTGTCCGCACTTATAATTTTACTTCACCCCAATAGTATATGGACAAATCAAGAGGGACTATATCTTTAGATGTTTGCCTTTATCTTCATGGGGTTTGTCCCATTTCAAGGCTAGGTCATCCACATCGAAGTTAGCATTCCCTGTAGACTTTTGTTGGGTCCCTATAATACTAGTGATTACCCCATTACTATTGTAGTTGTATCCCTTATTAATATTGTTGTGCCCATATTGTCCCCATATTGTTATTATTGTGCCCCATAGAATCCCTCTATTGTTATTTTTGTGGCTTTATATTATTATTGTTAGGTCGGCTGGTTTATATTGTGACTCCTTAGACTCCTATATATAGAAAGGAGGTTTTTTCATTTGAATCATCCAAGAATTGTTCATTTGTGTAATGTAAGGGAGGTTTCCCCATCGAAGAGGCTGAATTCTAAGGCGTTGATCTCTCTTTTCTATCTTTTTGTGAGCTGGTTTCATAACATTTGGTATCAGAGCTTTGGATTCTAGGGTTTCGATGCTCCAAACAGGTCATTGTGGCCTTTTCACTATAACGTTTTTTTTGCGACGTTTCAGAAGCTAAAAACAAAACCCATTTGAGAAGAAATCACATTGAATCTCGAATCTGAATTTCAGAGCTTTTCGCGCTATATTTGCGGAGATATGATCTGAGGAAGTTGGTCTTTTTGCAAATTCCTAAATTACATTCCAAACAGGTGACCTGGGGAAAATCGTCATAACTTTCTCTCTGAGCATCGGATCGAAATTTCATAAGAAGGTACAAAAGGACTGTAGTTTCTTATATATATTTTTCAGAGCCAAAGGTCAAAACAATGACTCATGGCACATCGTACAAGTTCGCTCTACTAAACTAGTCTATAATCAGGTCATCTTGGGAGATTGTGCATAACTCTTCCTTGGAGAATCCAATTTGGATCAGACTGGTGGCCTTGGAAAGAGGACATAGAGGGCTACTACAGGTCATAATTTCAGAAGTCGATGATCTGAAATTGCAGAGATACATCAAATTCAATATCAAGCTTCTATAAAGTGAAAAAAGGTGTGTAGATTTTTTTAAATTTTTGCATAAGCTTGGTTTGAAAAATTAGTTTGAATTGGTAATTGATGCCTCGAGGAAAGAAAATTAAAACACCTAGTAAGAAACTTGAAAGCTCTAGCATGACTCATGAAGAAGAGGAAGAAATGCAACATGATATATCAAAATTACGAGACCAATTGCAATAAGTGTCACTTGTACAAAAAGCAACAGAATCTAAGATGGATGGTTTAAGGAAAGATGTAGAAGCTAAGATGGATGGTTTAAAGAAAGGTGTAGAAGCTAAGATGGATTTTTTAAAGAAAGGTGTAGAAGCTAAGATGGATGGCATGGAAGCTAAAATGAATGGCATGGATGCTAAAATTGATGGCATGGATGATAATATGGAAGAATTGAAGATAAATATGAATAAGTTGCTACAAAAAATGGTCACTAATGGTGAAAGGGTAGTAAAGGAAACTCATGATGAGAACCAAAGAAATGTTAATCATGATTCCATAGACTCTAATGTTGGATCAAAGACCCACCATATTCCAAAAATCGATATGAGGAAGTTTGATGGCAAAGATCCCGCAACATGGATATTACAAATGGAGCAATTTTTCGATCTCAATAATGTGCAAAACACACAAAAGGTACGTATTACAACTTTATATTTGGAACCAAATTAGTTTGTATGGTATCAATGGCTTTGCTCTCGTAAATAAATTATCACTTGGGCAATTTTTACGAAAGAATTGACAACACATTATGAGGATACAAAAAGCAACACTTTTTTTAGCCAATTGATAAGTCTCAAACAAAAGGGTTCAATAATGGAGCACATTGAGGAGTTCCAAAAATTGAACATAAGGGTAAAAAATATTCCAGTGGAGCGTAGGATTGATGTGTTCATAGGGACTTTAAAGGATAATATCCAACATGATGTTCGCCTTTGGGAACCTGATTCATTAGAGAAGGCATTGAGGTTAGCAAGAAAAATGGAAAGCAAAATTATGGCAACTAGGAAGCATACCACACACAACTATAAAGATGGAAGTGTGGTTGCCCCTAGTCTTCCACAACCTATAAGGTTGACACCACAACAATTGGAAGAAAAAATAGCAAAAGGGCTTTGTTACAGTTGTGATAGCAAATACACTAAAGGTCATAAGTGTGTTGAGAAGAAATTATTCTACATAAATTGTGAAGAGGAAGAAGAAAAGGAGCAATAAAGGTCAAAAGAAGAGGATATACTATAGGAACAAAGCCTAGATAAAGAAGAAATGAATCCAACCATATCCTGTAATGCATTGGTGGGAATGACCACTCCTCAAACCATCAAGATAGAAGGACAAATCAAGAAGAAAAAGGTAATAGTGTTGATTGATTCAGGAGGTACCAACAATTTTATTCATTGTAAGGTAGCAAAAGAATTGAATTGCTTCTTATATCCAGCACCAGAGTGTCAAGTGATGGTTGCAAATGGAGGAACAATAAATTGCTCTGGAAAGTGCCATAATATCAAGCTATCCATGGGAGAATATTTATTGACTAGCCCAATGCTTTCCGTTCCAATGGGAGGTGCTGATGTTGCACTAGGAGTCCAATGGCTACAATCCTTGGGTACAATAGCTTTTGATTTTCAAGAACTTTTCATGAAATTTTAGTGGAAGGAAAGGAAGTTGAATTAATGGGTATTGCAGGGAAATCAGGAAAGATAATCAACTCTAACGGTATGACAAAGATTCTAAAAAAGGAACAAAGAGGTGTAATTGAACAATTATGTTCGCTAGATGTTTCCACATTGGAATCATCTATTTCTCAAGATCTCCAAAAAGCCTTGGACAATCATTCTGAGGTATTTGAGACTCCCAAAGGTATCCCACCTGTTCATGATCATGATCATGCTATTCATCTGATTCCAGGATGTGTTCCTCCAAACATCAGGCCGTACAGATATCCTTATGCCCAAAAGAGTGAAATTGAACGTATGGTTGCAAAAATGCTAGAGGCTGGTATAATTCAACCAATTCAAAGTTCTTTCTCTGCTCCAGTAGTATTGGTGCACAAGAAGGATGGATCATGGCACGTGTTCAGATTATAAGGAGCTCAACAAGCCCACTATTAAAGATAAATTTCCCATTCCTGTCATTGATGAATTACTGGGTGAATTGCATGGATCAATTTACTTCACCAAGTTGGATCTTCATTTAGGATATCATCAAATCAGAATGAAGACTGAAGACATTACAAAAACAACATTTAAAACTCATGAGGGTCATTATGAATTTTTGGTCATGCCTTTTGGCCTTACCAATGCACCTTCAACATTTCAAGGTTTGATGAATTCCATTTTCAAACCCTTCCTTAGAAAATTTGTGTTAGTATTTTTTGATGATATACTAATCTACAACAAGTCTTGGAAGGATCATGTTCAACATGTTGATAGGGTGCTACAACTGTTGGAGGAGAAAAAATTATATGCAAAAAGATCCAAATGTTTCTTTGGAGTATAAGAGGTGGAATATCTGAGTCATATTGTATCTCATGAAGGAGTTAAGGTAAACCCTAGCAAAATTAAAGCCACTAAGGAATGGAAAATCCCCACATTCATAAAGCATCTGTGAGGATTTCTCGGGTTGACAGGGTATTATCACAAGTTTTTTAAGAGTTATGGGAGAATAGCAGCACCTCTAACAACATTATTGAAGAAAGATGCATTTTCATGGACTCTAGAAGAAACAATGGCCTTTGAGCATCTTAAAGAGGCAATGTGCCAAGCACCGGTCTTAGCTACACCAGACTTCACAAAAACCTTTATTGTGGAATGTGATGCTTCAGGAAATGGAATTGGTGTTGTTTTGATGCAAGATGAAAGACCCATTGCTTTTGAAAGTTGTCCAATCAAGGGAAATTTTTTACACAAAGCTATTTATGAGAAGGAAATGTTGGCAATACTCCATGCACTTAAGAAATGACGACCCTACCTAATGGGAAGACACTTCAAGGAAAAAACGGATCATGATAGCCTTAAATACTTTTTAGAACAAAGATTATCCTCTGAAGAGCAACAAAAGTGGGTCACAAAGATGTTGGGTTATGACTTTGAAATCATCTACAAAAAAGGGAAGCAAAATGTGGTGGCAAATGCACTCTCAAGAAAGGATGAGGATGTGGAAGCATTGTTGTGCACCATTTCTATTATCCAACTAGATTGGATAAACGAAGCAGGGGAGGAATGGAAGAATGATGAAGAAGTGTGGGCACTTATTCGAAAGTTACAACAATACTCCAGTACGTTTGATACATTTAACTGGCAAAATGATTCGTTATGGTACAAATATTGCTTATACCTCTGTAAGAATTCCTAGCTAAAACAAAAGATTCTTATGGAATTGCACACTTCTCCCTTAGGAGGGCACTCAGGATTTTTAAAAACTTACCACAGGGTTAAGAAGGAATTTTTTTGGGACGGCCTTAAATCAGATATTCAAAATTTTGTGGCAGAATTTTTGGTTTGCCAACAAAATAAAGTTGAAACAATTAAGACACCGGATCTATTACAACCTTTTGTCCATTCCAAGCCAACGTTGGGAGGAGGTTCCAATGGATTTTATCACAGGTTTACCCAAGTCTGAGGGAAAGAGTGTCATCATGGTGGTGGTTGATAGACTTACCAAGTATGCACACTTTTGTGCATTATCACATCCATTTAAAGCCAATACAGTTTCTACTGCATTTATGGAAAGAATTCAAAAGCTACATGGGAACCCAAAGATTATTGTAAGTGACAGAGATCCCATTTTCACTGGAAATTTTTGGACTGAATTATTTTCTTGTCTTGGTACTCAGTTAGCTCATAGCTCATCTTATCATCCTCAATCTGATGGGAAAACTAAGATAGTAAACAAATGTTTGGAAGGATATCTTCGTTGCTTTGTATCTGATAAACAGACACAATGGGTCAAATGGTTGCCTCTAGCTGAATGGTGGTATAACACTTCCTTCCATACAGCAACAAAAATGACCCCATTTATGGCACTTTATGGATATCGACCACCATCCATCACATCATATTTAAGAGAAAATTATAAGGTTCAAGCAGTGGAATATCACATCGAACATCAACAACAAGTCCTCCAACTCTTAAAGGATAACCTCGTGTTGGCACAGAATAGAATGAAACAACAAGAAAATCAACATCGCAGTGAAAGAAGTTTTGATGTAGGTGATTGGGTATTCCTACGGCTACAACCATATAAGAAAATGTCCCTCAAGCAAGCTAAGAAGGATAATAATTATCACCAAAGTGTTATGGCCCATACAAGGTGTTGCAAAAGATTGGTACTATGACATACAAATTGGAGCTTCCTGCAGTTTCTCGATTGCACCCAGTTTTCCATGTTTTATGTTTAAAGAAGGTTATAGGTGACAAGATCCCAGTTCAAACAATATTGCTAGAACTTGACGAGGAAGGAAAAATTATATTGGAACTAGAAGTAGTCACAGAAACAAGAACTCGACAATTACGAAATCGATCAATTTCAGAGTATCTTATCAAGTGGAAGAACTTATCCACTAAAGATTCCACATGGGAGGATGAGAATTTTATACAGAAGCATCCAGAACTACTCAATCGTTGAGGACAACACTTTTTTTAAGGAGAGGGGCATGTTGGGTCCCTATAATACTAGTGATTACCCCATTACTATTGCGGTTGTATCCCTTATTAATATTGTTGTGCCCCTATTGCCCCCATATTGTTATTATTGTGCCCCATAGAATCCCTCTATTGTTATTTTTGTGGCTTTATATTATTATTGTTAGGTCGGCTGGGTTATATTGTGACTCCTTAGACTCCTATATATAGAAAGGAGGTTTTTTCATTTGAATCATCCAAGAATTGTTCATTTGTGTAATGTAAAGGAGGTTTCCCCCTCGAAGAGGCTGAATTCTAAGGTGTTTATCTCCCTTTTCTATCTTTTTGTGAGCTAGTTTCATAACAACTTCTTGTCGAACCATCTCTTGATACAGTTTTTATGGAGCGTGGAATTTTCTTTTGCTTTCATCCTTTCTTCCTGCAACTTGTGAAGTGTATCCATCCTACGTTGAACTAGCATATAGGGTTTGCCTTGGGATTCTTGGAACAATTGGAGAGCAACCAAGTAGATGTTTGGAGGGAGGATGGCTTCTTTCTCATAAACCAAGAAGTATCTCAAAGTGTTCAGAGAGGGTTTGGGTGTTACATGGTCAGCCCATAAGGAATTTATCAAACCAGAGTTCCAGTTTCACTATTAAGAGTAAATGGTCTTCTTGATAATGCGGATATGGTTTTTGTTTGTAGATTCAGCAAGATCATTTCCCCGTGGGTGGTAGTTACCTGACTGTTTAAGTACGATACTGTTGGGTATACGACCAAATTCCCACATTGACTAGAAGTGGGGAGAATCATGGGTATATAAGGATGGACAAATATCTCCATTGGTATGAGGCCTTTTGGGGTAAGCCCAAAAACAAATCCATGAGGGCTTAGGCCCAAAGTGGACAATATCATACCATTGTGGAGATATGTGGTGTCCAGAGAGTCCTTACAAGTGGTATCAGAGCCAGATTCAAAGTTAGCCAAGTGGATGAATCCTCGGAATGCCGAACGAAGGTGGTGAGCCCCGGTAATATCACAATGGGATCCGTGGATGAGCTCGGTTAGAGCAAGCTCTTGAGGCAGGTGGTGCTTCCATTTAAGGCATGTGCTTCCAACGCATTGGAGCGGAGAATCTTGGTTGGTAGAGAGTGGACGGATGGATAATCATTCGAGGGGAGGCTCGATGGTCCTTTGTTCGAGGGGAGGATTGTTGGGTATACGACCAAAGTCCCACATTGACTAGAAGTGGGGAGAATCATGGGTATATAAGGATGGACAAATATCTCCATTGGTATGAGGCCTTTTGGGGTAAGCCCAAAAACAAATCCATGAGGGCTTAGGCCCAAAGTGGACAATATCATACCATTGTGGAGATATGTGGTGTCCAGAGAGTCCTTACAGATACGATATTGCAATGAAAAACCATAAGTATTTAAAGATGAAAAGTAAGTTTCATTGTAAAAAACAAGTGA
Organism: Pinus tabuliformis; assembly: GCA_031772625.1. Taxonomy (NCBI): domain Eukaryota; kingdom Viridiplantae; phylum Streptophyta; class Pinopsida; order Pinales; family Pinaceae; genus Pinus; species Pinus tabuliformis. The sequence continues at coordinate 1,667,715,290 of CM062819.1, read as the reverse complement.
TACTGGAATGCCAAATCGTGAGATGATGTTCTATTGAAGGAAGTTGATAACTTCCTAGTCGTTCACTTGCTTAAGTTGAACTGCTTCTATCCATGACGTGAAGTAATCTGTAGTTGCCAAGATGTAGCAGTGTTGTTTTAATGAATGTGGGAATATTTCCCCAATGATGTTTAGGCCCCACTGTTGAAATGGTTCAGTCACTGCAACAAGGTGTGGTGGGGCTACTGACCTTCGTGTTCTATCAGTGCATCACTAACAGATCAAGCACTTGTGGTCATAAGCATGTTCATCCTTTAATAATCAGAAGAAACCGATTTTCATGACTTTTTGTGTAGTGGTGTTTCCCGCAAAGTTGCCCATGACTGGTCTGTCATGCAGATCGAGCAAAGAAAACATTTATGCTACAGATACTATCTATCAAATATGTTCCATCGATGACACGGGGTAATTGTCTTTGTCCGAGGCATGTTTCAAATTTTGGAAATCAGCACATAAGCGGATCTCCCGAGACTTCTTACGTACAATACCTATGTTAGAAACCAACGTAGAATGACAAACTATGTAAATGATCCGTGCATCCAACAACTTAGTGACTTCTTTTTGTATGAGGGGTTCAAGTGACGGAAGTACTTTTCTGAGCTTTTGTTGAAATGGCTTGACCCCTTCTTTGATCAAAATCACATGTTGGATTATTCATGTTTCATATGTTTTCAGATCATCTTATGTCTACGCGAAATTTCAATATTGTTTAAACAAGTGGACAAAGGCTTGCCACTCTTGCGGTGTGCAACACATACCGAGATTGAAAAAATTTAGAACTTGTTATGTTCCCAAGTTGATTTTTTCCTTGGTTGTTGAAAGTGGTTCTACAAGTCATAGAGCTTTTCTAGATATACCACATTCTTGGGGATGAGGTTACCTTTCCTACCATTAGTTACAACTTGTAGAGACTACCCGTGCTCATCTTCTTAAATCACTGCATCCTTGAAGACATCAACGTTGGCCATGAAGTGTAGTATCTATTGGTGATCTTCAAAAATACATAAATTAGTTATGTTATTAGGGATAGAAGGTTTATACAAATTTTCAATAGTAAACATATTCCTAAGTGGTGCCATCCTAGCAGTTGCGTTAGCTAAGGCATCAGCAGTTGCATTATGCATTCTTGGCACAACAATGATATTGAAAGCTTGGAAGTTAGAGATCAATCATCATACCTCTGGTTGATAACTTTTGAGATGAGATGATAAACAATATATGGTGTTACATACCTGGCGTACCACAGTTTCTGAATCACCTACCACTTTGAGCGCAAAAACATTGAGGCTAATGGCTTTGTGTAGGCCCAATATGAGTGCTTCATATTCAAAAATGTTATTCATGCACTCAAACTCCAAGTAGCTTAAGATCAGGTGTTTCCTATGCTTTTGGTCTATCAAGACACAACTGGCTCTAGACACATCACGTGTCTTTGATCTATCAAAATGCATGGTCCACAACTCATTTATAGACAGACCGCTTGATGCGTTAATACTACTACTACTACTGCTACTAGTGTTACAATGTACTGTACATGTTTCATTACCATCAGTCAGGCAAGGAAGGAGACCCAACTATGTGTCTGGTGGGGTTGGAGATAGTTGTGCAAGATAAGACTTGAGCTTTGTTTGCGACAGGTAGTTTTCGAACATGAGTTCCGCAAAAGCCAGCGGTTCATTTTCAGTATTAATGGGAGTGACATTATGTTTCATTTATCTCTCGGATAACACCCAAATCTGATTGCTTTTTCCTGGTACAGAAGCTATAAGTGTGACTAGTCTGTGGCAAAGTACCCATTCAACTTGTTGGACCAGTATCTGCTAAGCAGTAAGCTATATGCTTCTGATATGTCCACAATGACAATGTTGATGTGTTGGTGAACATGACCTTCATGAGATAACCATATGATCACATCCCATAGTTCACCAATGGTTGGTACGCATGTTCAATCTAGTTGGATGATCTGCATAGATGTCTTGCTCCATTACGCATTCATCCTCTTGGCAATGGAGAGTGGCATGGCATTAGCTGATGCACCAGAGTCAAAGAAACAGTTATGAACATTGCAGTTAAATATTTCAAATGAGAGCAAGGATGGAGGGAATACAGAGTTTTCTTCTTCCATCTAGAGTGTGTTGAGCACAGTCATGAGTGAACCGTAAGATGTGCTTGCTCCCTTGCTAGTAGAGTTTGTGTTTTCTGTGGATGTTTTCCCCAATGCGCACAACAGAATATCCCACTAACCCTTAGGCTTAGCGAACTCGAACAAGGAGATGTTTGCAAGAGTTTTCTTCATATCTTCAACAATATTGTAGTTAAGAGTTGGTAAACTCACCGAGGTGTAGGGGTTTAGACTCGTGTTTTTACTGTCTAGAAGAGTTTTCTGAATTTTAATGCTCATGGAAGTACTTTTGTTTGCAACTTCCTTCTCAGGCTTGCTTTGTGCTTTCTTCTTTGGGATATCTGACCTTCCTCATCAGTTCAAGCTTTTCTTGTAACTCCCTAGCAGTAAGGGGATTCCCTTGACTTATGTGATCTTATCGACAATTTTTCTTTAGGGGTTGCCTCTCAATATTTGTCTTTTGTGTTCCATGCGCACATTGATACATTTTGATCACTTGCCTAGAACTCGGTACCTCATCAGATGCAGCATCTTCTCCATCATGTTCGTTCTCTGATTGACACTATGCATTATTTACCATGTTTCTCATATTGTTGTATACGGAGTCTTCTCATTTCCAATCTGTAAAAGTCCTTTTTATGTGATGGTCTTCATGGAATGAGAAAAAATTGAAGTTCACACACATTTCCGTCTAGAACACTAAGCTAGAGCTCTTCGTAATTTTAACTGGGAAGCTACTACTGCCTGATGACATGCTCCTCTTATGTTGTCTAGGAGGCCAACTACTAGAATATGTCTTGACTGATCATTGCTTTAGTTCAGACATCTCTATTGTCAAGGTCTCGCCAAGATGAGTAAGGGTTTCAATGTCACATGCTTCCTCGTCTTTCCCCTTACTCACAGCAATTTGGGGCTTCCTGCTTGCATCTTTGGAGTCCTTTGCTGGTTCATCATCCTTGATGACTCCAATCGCACACATGTGATCTTCCACAACGATCACCTCTTCAAAATTTTCAAGTAACATTGGTTTCATAGCTCGCTTGGGAAACTTCACGATACTAGTTGGCAATGAAGACATGTAATAGTCGACATTGATGGCATCATGAGGTTTTGTGTCTCTCGCAAAGTTTTTCAAGATGCGTACAAAAATCTAATTAAAGTATTTCAATTTCTCTTTCGACTCCATCTTGAGACTACCTAACTCTTTGAGAAACATAGTAGGGGTCTTGTCATCAACAAATTTTTCTAAAAGCATTCTCTTGAACATACCCCAGTTCTATATGGAGTTGACAAGAAGTTTGTGATATGATATCGTTTCTTGGCCATCCGAGGCACACGGAAGCAATCTACATGCAACGTCATCATATCGTACCTCAAGTGTTTGCACATGTAGGTAGAAGTTTTTCAAGTGATCTTCTCCCTTCATTGTTTTGTCAGGGTTATACTTTGTCAACATCCTCTCCGAACACTTTGGAATCTTGTGCAAAGCACTTGGGAGAGCCAATGGTCCTTTAGTCATCCATTCCAATTTTTGGTACGTTGTGTCTACTTCTTCATCATCGTCCTCCTCTTCTTCAGAATTTGATGGTTCCGCCTTTGAGTCAGATGGTTCGTCTCTGCCTCAACCTCCTTTGATGCCTTCCCCTCCACATCATATACCATTGTTTGAGCCCAAGATGACGAGGGTGTCATGTTCTCCCTGTCGAAAGACTGGAGGTTCCTCTCCATTCTCAAAAACTTCTGCCAGACCTTCGAGAGGGGGAAGAACAACTTGTTCCACTGATGATACAATAACTTGTGTGGGAGTGGTCTTTGGCTTGTTTTATGCATTTGGAAGATCTTTTATTCCTTGGATCAAACGGACTGCTTTAGCAAATTGACAGGTGATGGGATAGATAGAGCAGAGGTGCTAATATGAAATTTCGTGTTCACATCTAGGAGTTGAGGAGTAACCAATTTCATAGTTGCGCATAGGTGAGAGGGAGTGAGAGTTACTTCCTTGACCAGATGATTGATGAGTGGGGATGAGAGGACATTCAACCATAAACAACTGACTACCCTCCTTCTAGCACCAAAAGTGTTGACAGTGTTGGATCTGCCAATATTCACGGGATCTCCCATGTATGAAGTCCCAACTAGACCTCACATTGTTTAGTATGGGAGTCCCATCCAATATGAAGGTCCAGTTGCCATTATCTTAAATATATACCATACCTCTTTCTTTTCAGCACATGAGAGTGGTATACTTAGTCTTCAAATAGCAAGGTTCATGTGCTTGGTGAGTGCTTAGTGTAACTTGTGTCTAAGTTCTTTCATTGCTGAGGGAGAGAGTGAGCATGAGTCTCATGTTGAAAAAGAATAGTCCCAACTATGTTAGAGACACACAACATAGTGGTATCTATGCATATTCTGGGAGAGTATTCCACACAGATGTGGAAGTCACAAACACAAAGTGAACAGATAGTACGTACAACACACAATGGAGTAGTCCAGATGAGAATGACGGTCATTATAACAAGTTTACAAGAATGAACCTGTCCAGTTTCTGGTGGAATAGTCCACATGGGCGAGACAACGTTATTAATGCTACAACACATTTCCCATATCATATGCACTAAAACAACTGAAATAGTTCAACTATGTTAGCATAGTTAAAGCAAAATGCATTACAAGCATCCAAATAATAGTCCTACAAATGAATACAATACATGTGTGAAAATGTGTTGTCCTATTAACAGACTTCTAAATTAAGTGAAAGTTTCAAGACACATCTATACACCATACATCACTAACCTCAACAGCGGGGTGTTGGAGCCACTGCTCACTCCTCAAAGAAAAGACTACATACTCTCAAGGCTATGTGGGAGGAGCCAAGGTGAAAGCCCCTTAACATGTCCAAATGTGGGCTATGTATAGCCAAGGGTGAAGTTGACCCTTGTGACTCTTCGACTTCCCTCATGACATTTTGATTCACATGATTCTTCAGCTTTGTATGTGGGTCTCTTAGACTTCCATGTTACATTACATTGATTACAGCAGTATGGCCCATAGTAGTGATGTGGCTGAGATGACTCATGACATGACTTGACGTGACACTATTAGTATGTTCATGTAGATGGTTGTGTCAACATTGAGTTGTTGTGTTGTTGAGTGATGAGTGTGATCCTGGTGTATCGTAGCTTCACCTCTGCATGACAAGGTATACAGAGTCCTCGATGGTCTTGGTGTTCACTTGATGTTTCATATGTATGTATCCTCTTCGCTGGTACTTGGCATGATTCATGTGTTCATCCATTCACGAATAAGTCTCCTAGCATGCACTCCTCGTTGTCTCGTTCGTCATCGCACCATATTTCATTCGTGTACCTATCTCTGCAATCAGGCATGACGAGACAACATCGATTCCCAAAATCCCCTATCCTACCATGATGCATCATATTTCGCTTCCGGGTGCAAGTGATCAGGAGAGAGGAAAAGGCTATGAAACTTTGGAGGGCACATTTCAGGATAGGATGCAAGGCTCCAGGGAACTTCCGGGAAAAGCTATGCAGAGGTCACTAAGAGGCTGGATTGAGTAGTTCAGGATAGTAGGTGAAATCTGGAGGATAGGGCTCAACTGGGAGGTAGAATTGCGCAGTTTTTCTGAGAAACGTAGTGCGGGCAGTAGGAGGCACTACCAATGAGAAATGCACAGATTTCCAGACAAGGTCAGGATCGGGCTGTGACAACTTGTTGGCCATAACTGTGTATATCTTGGAGGCACTCATGTAGGACATTTCTAAGCAGTTTCTAGGTTGAGCGGTGTGTCAGGAAGTAGGTGGACTATCCATGGAAACTGTGGAATTTTTAGGAAGAGTGGAAAGTAGGTCAGCAGGGGGACTAACTGACAAAAGTACACAATTCCCAGAGATAGTGCAATGACAGGCACGAAGTGCCTACCCCTCTTGTCTGTGCAATTTCATTAGGTATTGCAAGTAGGTAGGCTGGAAGCTTCTACACAATTTTGGGGATGAGTGTAGCCCTGGGTCACTTCTTCAGTCAAATTCTCTAGTTAACCAGTGGGAAACTTGATAAATAGTCTTGCGGGAAGCACAAACTAAGATGCCTTCTTGGGCAACTATTTCGTTGTTGTGGGTGGTAGTCAGTCAAGTTAATTCTAGGATTCTGTAGTGCAAGCTGCCTAGCAGGAAGCCTCAAGGTCTGTGTAGTTATAGAAAACAATGCTTGGTGAGTGAGTGTTGAGACTGTGTAGTGCATCTCAATGGAGGTCTAGCTGATACAGGGTGGTCTAGTTGACAAATATTTGGCAAAATGGTTCTGTGTTAGCGAGTGAATTCATGTATACATGACCTTGCTAATACACACTCAACATGACTTGATGACAAGACACCTAAGACCAACAAGACAACATGCTCAATGTGACTAACTAAAGGGTGTAAACCACAAGTGTGACACTTGAGATAGATCATTGAATGACTGTGATGACACTTGCATGACATTGCATACAAATTCGTGTGTGAGTGCGACAAATGTTTACTAACCCGAGTTGACTCAACCCCCGAATTTAACTAGGATATTTTACTTTCATGATGTGATTAGAATTGCAATTAAAATAGCATAAAGGAACATAAATGCATGTTGTAAAGAAGAAGGAACATGACAATCACTAGCAACATAAAATAACAAGACGTTGATAACGAAGTTCGTCCAAGAGGGACTACGTCTCTAGGCCCCACTGTCAAGATGGTGTAGGCCATTGCATTAAGTGTTGTCAATAGTGATGATGTACATAAGAGGTGACGTCATACAAGGAAAAATTGCCTCACACAGGAGTGGCTCCAAGAGATGTTCCACTACAAGAACTCTCATTCAAAAGGACTCCTATCAGCATGACATTATTGCATGTATGACAATAATGAGCATGTTGCCAACATGGCATGAGAGGGATCTCAATTCAAACATACATGGCAACAACATGAGCATCCCATCAACATGATGACAAAGGGGTCTCAAATAAAACATGATGAATCATGACAACAAGTACATCCCATAGATGATTCTGCATCACATCAAGGAGGAATCATGAATAAGTAAGAAAACAAGATCCACATCAAACATCAAACAGGGATCTGTGCAGCACAATGCATCTCATAACAAAAAGAAGTACATGAACACAGTGCATATACCTCACATCCTGGGGATGTACCATCAATCTCGCGGCATCGAATCTCATGGAATGACTGCTCACATGTTGAATGCTGACACATGCACTCCTCTTTGAAAAGTGGTTGAAAAATGAAAAGATCAAATGGGAAATTTGAATGTACCATCAGATTTGTGGCGTCGAATAGTACAAAATCAACTTTCAATTTTTTGAATTGTAAGAAAGTGGAATTTTGGGGCTTAAGGAATCTTGTATATTCCCCCTAAATTCCTGTAAGACTCCATCCTCTGGGTCATCTGCAAATCGGCTTCTCAGATCAAGAAATTGCTTCCGCCATCAGGTTCATGTCGCTGAGAGGTGTAAGATCAACATAAAATTTGTCTAATTTGGACACTGTAAAAATTTCACCCTCCTAAGAATCTTGCCCAATCATGGTTCCACCTGCCTCTTCTCCGGGCTCATGGTTCCACCTACAATAAGTTAATTAAAAAATCAGTGCCTCGAATTCCATGCACACTCTTGGCTCCTCCATGCCCCTGGGCATACTGAAAAATGAAGTTATATAAAATTTTGAAAGGAAAAATCAATGAATGGACTGGTGGCACATTGGTAACATCCCACAACGGAAGGCGTGCATTGTTTGTTGGAGGAGGGTCAGGTTCAAATCCCCCGCCCAGCCTCAAACAAACCTTTTGTTAATGAATTTGTTGGCGCGATTTGTAATGTTGTAATGATTTAATTTTATTATATGGTAGTGTTAAATGGCAGAGTGATTATGGAGCACTATTTTGGAATGGGTCATTGGTACATATGTTAAATGGAGGCACATCGGGTCGCCCGGTGGGGGCCGATCCACATGGGCCAGGCGGGTTCAATCCCCGCCAGCCCTGCATTTAGTATAAGGTGTATGCATGGTGGTGCGGGTTGGGGGGGTATGGGTCGGGTCCACCAGAGGTGGCCCACCCACCCCAAACATAATGTTATGATGTTATTTGGTTAGGTGTGGTTGGGTTGGTGGGCGGCATGGCCCGTCGGCCTCTTAATAATTAATTTTTTTTTTGTAATATTCTAAAATGGTGCGGTTGGGAAGGGAGGTGATAGGGGTCATGGCTCGCCACCTCATATTATAATGTTATTTTTATTTTTTTATTAAAATAGAACACATTTTTCGATTTTTTTAATATAGGGGATATTAGACAAATTAATGATCCAACAAATTCGCCCACTTTCGAGAGCTAGGTTTCATGCCTCAGGGTCAGTCAAATTGTAGGACACTTAAACCTGGCCCACAGTCCAACTTTGACCAAAACTTTGACTGGCTCATTCTCCCAATGCGAGCTCGGATTGACAAACTGTTCACACTGTCGCGATGAGGACAACAAGATCTATGCTCTATTCCCGGCTTGAATGCATTCTAATCACTTTGACTTTTGAGCTTCCATAAGCCCTCTTTTCCTGTGTGAGACTTTGGAGCCACCTAGATCAATCCTCCCCACTGAGGAGCTTTTGGCCCTCCAAAAGCATGAAAAATAATCTGCAACTTCTCTGTACCTTGTCTGCATCACAAGCGTCCTCAAAAAGGTCCCGCTTCCATCTCCTTCACCTTTGTTCTTCAGAGCCTTAAGCGATGAGCCGACACCTGCAACCTCTGCAACCTGTAGTTCATTATTTTTCAAATTACATGCTTGACTTTCATGACTAACTAATGACCCAACTATCCCGCACTTGCCACGAGTTTACAACACATACTCGATGGTCAAGTTTACATAACAAAATGGAAATAATACCCGAGCTACGAAAACAAGGCCAACATATCATTGTTACTTCAACAAGTGATGGAAAACACATCATCACTGCAACACATGATTTACAAAGATAAGGCCAAACAGTATTTTTTCTTTGACAAGTGATGGAAACACGACATCACTTTCGCAGTTTAAAATGCATCACAAAATAAGACTAGACATCATTGTTGCTTAACGAGTTATGGAAACACGTCATCACTTTTACATTTTGAAGTGCAACAAATGATTTACAAAATCATGACCATGATAAGCTAACATATCTAGAGACCATTTTTCACTTGTTGTTGTGAATAGTTCATCCACCTGTGGTGGTTTTGCTTGTTGAACAATTGTTTCACCTAGTTCATGCAACGACACTTTGACTTTAAGGTGCTTTTCTGGATGGAGCCTCCAACAAGTGGATCTTTGATGGCCACCTCTGTCGCAATTATTGCAATACATCTTCTTCCTCCATTTCTGCTTACCATGTTTCTTTACCTGCTATTGAGAGGGTATTTCATGCCTCATCCTTTTGTGTGCTTCCATTCTTTTTCAACACTTTGAAAATTTATGGTTACGTAATCCACAAAAGGTACATGTTTTTCGCTTCCATGATTTACATTCATCTTAACAACATTATTATAACCGAAATGAACATTTGAATATCGAGAGTGGTTATACCTTTCCTTATTGTCTCTGGTGTAAGTATGGCAATGAGAGATTACCTCAGCTCTTTCCCTACAATGTAAACTACCATGGGATGATGGGGATGTGTTCCCATCATTCTCTTTCCTTGATGATTTCAATGATGTCTCAGAATCATCTAAAACCTTCGAGCATTACCCCTCGGTGTATCTCAAACCTGCAAATTGAGGTCTCTGCACAACCTCCAATGGTTGAGTTATGCCTTGGTTATTAACACCAAGTTTTTCTTCCTCTTCGTGCCTCGTCCTTGTAAGGAACGTCATGTTTGTCCCTGCAATTAGGATCTCCAAACCTCCAACAAAAATCATACTATGTGAAGATGAAACCGAAAGGAAATCAACATCTTTTACCACCTCTATTGATTGGGAAAGAACTGATGAGGGCTTCTCATCATTTGTTCTTATTGGTTCACTAGCTTTCTTGGCACATTACCCAACTTCCTTTTTGACATACCTAAGTCTTTCCTGATGGGGTAATTCCTCTACTTTGATGGGGTTGACAATGCCTTGTTCATTAATGCCCAACCCTTTTCCTTCATAACCCATTTTCTTCAACAGTTTCAAGCCAATTCCTATGGTATGACTTTCAAAAACAACGAAATCATCATCGGTAGACATACATGAATTTATAGAATTACTTTTTACCTCACATGGGTCACATTGCAACTTTTCCAAGGCCTTGTCCTTAGCTTGCAGTTGTTGTAGCAAACTATGTTTTTCCTCTTTCTCTTCATGTAGCGGCATCTTCAATTCAATGATATATGTTTGAATATTCTGGTTGTTGTGCTTCAGTTCCTCCAAGGCCTCTTCCGTGGCTTGCAACTGAAGTTGCAATTTCTCCTTTTCCTCTGTCTCCTTTTGTAGAGCTTCATACATCATTTCCACCCTTTTGGAAATTTTGAGCATGGTCTCGTACATCACTTTTCCATCCCTTATCGCTGCAAGTTCCGTTTCTCATGCTTGCAATTCACATCCACGCAAAGAGTGCTCTGATACCAAACTTGATCCGAGTTGACTCAACTCTCAGATTTAACCAAGATCTTTTACTTTTGTGATGTGATTAGAATTGCAATTAAAATAGCATAAAGGAACATAAATGCATGTTGTAAATAAGAAGGAACATGACAATCATCAGCAACATAAAATAACAAGACGTTGATAACGGAGTTTGCCACAGGAGGGACTATGTCTTCGGGCCCTAGTGTCATGATGGTGTAGGCCACTGCATTAAGTGTTGTTAATAGTGATGATGTACATAAGAGGTGGCGTTGCTATCATACAAGGAAAAATTCCATCCCACAGGAGTGGCTCCAAGAGATGTTCCGCTATAGGAACTCTCATTCAAAAGGCCTCCTATTAGCATGACATGATTGCACATATGACAATAATGAGCATCCTGCCAACATGGCATCAAAGGAATCTCAATTCAAACGTACATGGCGATAACATGAGTATCCCATCAACATGACGACAAAGGGATATCAAATAAAACATGATGAATCATGACAACGAGTAAATCCCACAGATGATTCTACATCACATAAAGCACGAATCATGAACAAGTAAGAAAAAAAGATCCACATCAAACATCAAATAGGGATCTGTGCAGCACAATGCATCTCATAGCGAAAAGAAGTACATGAACACATTGCATATACGTCACATCCTAGGGCCATTTGAAGAAAAGGATGTCAAACTGCTGAAGTTGGTTGTACCATCAATCTCAGGGCATCAAATCTCATGAAGTGACTGCTCGCACGTTGAATGTTGACACCTGCACTCCTCTTTGAATAATGGCTAAAAAATTAAATGATCAAATGGGAAAACTGAATGCACCATCAGATTTGTGGCATCGAATAGTGTAAAATCGACTGTCAAATTTCTGAATTCTAAGAAAGTGGAATTTTGGGCCTTAAGGAATCTTTTAGATTCCCCGTAAATTCCTCAAAGATTCCCTCCTCCAGGTCGTCTACAAATCGGTTGTTCAGATCAGGAAATTGATTGCGCCATCAAGTTTGTGTCACTAAGAGGTGTAAGATCGACATAAAATTTGTCCAATTTGGACACTACAAAAATTTCACCCTCCTGTGAATTTCGCCTAATCATGGTTCTGTTTGCCTCTCCTTTGAACTCATGGTTCCACCTACAATAAATTAATTAAAAAATCAGTGGCTCGATTTCCATGCATGCTCTTGGATCCTCCATGCCCCTAGGCACACTGACAAATGAGGTTATATAAAATTTTGTGCAGAAATATCAATGAATGGGCTGGTGGCACGTTGGTAACATCCCAAAGTGGAAGGCGCGTGTTTTTTGTTGGATGAGGGTCGGGTTCTAATCCCCCACCCAACCTCAAATAAACCTTTTGTTAAAGAATTTGTTGGTTCGGTTTATAATGTTGTAACCATTTAATTGTATTATGTGGTAGTATTAAATGTCGAAGTGATTATGGAGCACTGTTTTGGAATGGGACATTGTTACATATGTTAAATGGAGGTACATGGGGCCGCCTGGTGGGGGCCAGCCTCGCATTTAATATAAGGCATATGCATGGTGGTGCGGTTGGGGGGGTGTGGGCCGGGTCCACTGAAGGTGGCCTGCTCACCCCAAACATAATGTTATAACATTATTTAGTTAGGTGTGGTTGGGCCTGCGGGGGTCATGGCCCATCGACCTCTTAATAATTTTTTTTTGTTTTTTTGTAATATTTTAAAATGATGCCGTTGGGAAGGGAGGTGGTGGGGGTCATGGCCCGCCACCTCATATTATAATTTTTTATTTTTTTAATTAAAATAGAACACATTTTTTGAATTTTTCTAATATAGGGGATATTAGACAAATTACCGATCCAACAAATTCGGCCCCTTTTGGGAGCTAGGTTTCATTCCTCGGGGTCGTTCAAATTGTAGGACAGTTAAACCTAGCCCACAGTCCAACTTTGAAAAAAAAATTGACTGGCTCGTTCTCCTTCATACGAGCTCGGATTGAGGAACCGTCTGCAACACCACGATCAGGACAACAAGATCTACACTTTGGTCCTAGTTCGAAAGCATTCTGATCACTTTGATTTTTGAGCTTCCATAAACCCTCTTTGTCCTGTGTGACTCTCTAGAGCCACCTGGATCATTTACATAGTGAACACAACTTGTACACACAAAGATAGACCTTCGACATAGCTAGAACAAGATTGCAAGCATGACATCACAACCTACATGATAAAAGACAATTGGTGATGGTCAAGCAAAGAGGGTGTAAAGACTTGACACAAGCTCATGGGATGAGCCCAAGTGTTTATAATCATCAAGGAAAAACCAAGGAAGGCTCTAAAGTTGGATGCAGGCTAAAATTTTGGAGGGTGTTGCAGCCACTACAACATGACTCTAGTGATAGTTCATATTCAACACCATAACCCTTGCATATTAGGTGTTTAACATAATCTAATTACGTCGTAAGGTGTTCCCCTTTGGGAATAACACCCCCAACTTCCAATATGTACTATTGTCGACAGTTAGATCCATTATTAGATGGTTTAAGAAAGGTCTACCATCATATTTGAAAGAAAATATTACAAATAACATAAAAAACCATTAATTATTGATTCATTCATAAAACATAAAATAGTTTGTTGTTATGCAGAGTTGTGCCTAAATAGCCACCTTTGCAGTAGTGGGAGGGACAGTTGGAATGACAACTGATTGAATTTGGATTTGTAATTTTCCAGTATTTCGTTGCATGCGAACAAAGTGGCATTATGATGGTTATTAGTTAAAACCAACGTTTTCACAATTTCATTTAAATAGTTTTTCCCCAACAGGATTACAGTTGTAAATGAATCACTGACTGTCCTTCCTATCATGAAACTAAATGATTGATTGGTGTTTCTATCACGAAGCCGAGGACAACTACTCTACGACTAATAGTAGCACGTTGAGGTACGGTTTCTCTTGCGAGTCCCTATAATTTATTAAACCTTTGAGTTGCTTGTACTTCAAGTTGTGGTTGTGTAGTGTGTTCCGGTTTTGCAGCGCGCTCAAGTTTCGTTAACAGGTAGTTGTTTCTAAACTCATTCAGTTTTTTACTTTTGTAGACTTAACAATGAATCTTCGAGATTCTTGAATTATGAAAGGAGGTGGTTTATATTGGCCTAGACTAAGAATTGTTGATTCTTGTTTTCAATTTGGCCTGCTTTGTCTAACATAGAAATGGTTTGGAGGGTCACCCGCTCTGGTTTGCTAGAGCTATGGTTTTGTTACGTACATGAACCTTATCTGCGTCCCCTCCAAATTAGTGCCATCATAGACACCTTTATCTTAAACATATATGCAACATGATATTTATTCCTTGATATTTTCTTGTCAATATTATTTAAAAACAAACCACGACTAATTTTGAACTCCCTTCTATGGAGATGAAAATAGATTTTATGATTATTCGTAAATAGACACACAACCAATTAACCTAAAATTATCTACAACAATCGTTTGCATGTCTTGTGGGTTCATAAGCTGATCCAAGCATTCTTTCAACCATTTTCATGAGCTCATGTCTACCTTTGGAAATGTTTTCTACCCTGGATGATATGGGGTATGGACGACTAAAGATTTCCATCCTTTCTCTTCATATTTAAATGTGTTCTTTCAAGTTTACATTTAGTCATAATCTTCTTTGTACCAATAAAAACTTCAGTACTATCCTCTGGTATAATTCTACGTTTACTTGGCAAGTAATTTAGAAAAAAATTAAATTTTCCTTCTTTTCTCTTTATACTAGGATTTGTTTGTTTAATATTACAATTTTCTATAACCTTTTAGGCATCAGTAAAAGATTCAATCCTTTTATATTTGAATGTACTTTCATGTTGAAATTTTCTATTACATGAATATAGGGATACAAATATACATTATGTATAAAATAATTTTCCTGCATCTACAGAGATATCCCCATTAAGCTTTTATTATCCTTTTAGATTCACCATCTTCCTTTTTCACAACATCTCTAATTTTTTCCTGTGAATACTAGGAGTGTCTTTGTGAGCTCTTAGCAAAGATTCACTTTTCTGCTCATTATCATTGAAATCTACTTCTGTAGCACTTCTCTTTGTATCTTGTCTCTTTCATTCATTGACTCACCTAGTTGTGGTTTTATTTCTTTATTTTTCAATTTTATTGTAACTGTTATTCTAGTACAACTTCTCTTCTTTCTCCCTCCACATTTGGTTTCTCTTTCCCAATGGAACCACTTTTTCCTTTTGGTTTCCCTGTCTTAATATGAAATGGATAGTGTTGATCTAGGTGGATATTAGTGGCCATCCAACTATTCCACCTAGACACCAAGTCGGTTTCATCTGTTTCTTTAATTGTAGCAAAGTTTACTATTTTTGGTATTTTTCCGACTCTTGAACTTCAAGAGCCATTTTGAGGCCCTAAACAACATTGTTTTGGAAAAATTGCTCCATGATTTCTATAGCAACCACATCGGCAACCATAGTCCTCGGAGAGATATTTCCAATGAGGTAGCATACACGTCAAACAGAGATAATAAGACCAAGTTATGACCCTGGGAAGTTGGCTGCCAAACTAACCCCAATGGGGCCCATAAACTCTTGGTGTTACATCTCCTCGAGTTAGGGTTTTGGTTGTTTATGGTTTTCTCTTATTGTTCAATAATAAAAGGGCCCTCAAGCCTCATTGTAACTCAGTTTAGAGGCATGTAGCCACTGCCTCTCTTCTCAGAGATAAGCTACCATTGCTCGAGCTATGTTATTTCCATTTTTTTGTAAGCATAGTTCAATATTTTTCTATTAATGAAATGAAGTGATTTTCTAAAGTTGTTGCATTCTTTTTTAAGTTCGGATCAAGTGTGGACCTTTGAAGCCATAGTGATAACATTGGGTGCTTAATTAGCACATGATTATGTAAACGAAAGTGAATAATACTGCCATATGTTCCTTTATTCAAAAATGGTTGTTAAATTTGGTGTAGCACTCACCTTTCACTTAAGAAGTACAATCCAACTGTGGCTAAAACCAATCATGATAGAAGTCCAAGATTCAAGAAATCAACTAAACAAATCCTCTTTTGGTAATATGTAGAAAGATATTCATAAATCCACCTTAAAATGGACAGTCCAGGAGAGTATTCTTCTCTCTAGACAAGAAATGAGAACATTTAGATTCTGGATTTCATGACCGAAATTGTAGCCAGAGTAGTACAGTCATCTATCATAAACAAAAGTGAATAATACTGCCATATGTTCCTTTTTTTTAAAATGATTGCTAACTTTAGTATGACACTCACCCTTCACTTAAGAGGGGTCATCAAACTGTGGCTAAAACCAATCATGATAGAACTCTATGGTGCAAGAAATAAACTAACTGAAGCCTTTGCTTGTAAACTGTAGGAATATCTTCATAAATCAACCTTAAAATGGACAATCCAGGAGAGTTTTGTTCTCTCTAGGCAATAGTGTATATGCATACAATGCAAAAAGTTCCTCTTGACACAGTAGTAGAGATCTTTTCCCACATATATTTCTTCATCCTTCCTCCACCAATAACAGGAGTTGAGCCAAAAGAAATAATAACATAAATAAATATAAACTATATTTCTTACAGCATGGCTATAGAACATGTAATATATTTATGTTGTCCAGATAGTATATGTAGCATGAAAAAACTATAACTCAAAGTCCTTGCACCTTGAAATACATGTCAGTAGTTTCAGTGTACAGTGGAAATTTTTCTATAGTGTCATGACCAAGAAAAACACTATGAATTCGTACTCACTCCACAAAAAAAACCAAATGGAAAAAATTACATCATAACATTGTTTCCATGGTGTTTGACCCTATGATGGGTATTAATACTGGAGCAGAACCACCAAGTTAAAATCCCCTGTCTACTCAAAGGCTAATCAAAGGAAGAAGGCACTACTCTTTCAAAGTCTGCACCCAATGCTTAAATTCCAAAAATATATATCTCTTGTCTTTTTCCTTTTCATATGATCTTATCCTCTACCAACCAACAATATATTATATGTAAAATTGGTATTGCATGATACCTTTATTGAAAAACATGTACTGGTGTTTTCAAAGTTCCATAGTCATCATCCTCTAGATGAAGCACATCCCAAGGTTTTCCATTTAAAGACATTATACAAAATGACCATGTTTCATCAGACAAGAAAGAATATGCCTTTATCAAATCATCAATTTTGAACCTTACAATCCCTGTTGTACACTTATCAAATTTCAAAAAAGGAAAAATAAATACCATTACAACCCCCAAAGTCACCATAGATATTATACTTACTACACCAGCAAGTGATACATCCTTTTCTAGGTTATTCAATAATTTCTCCACTATCGTCTAACTAAATTGGTAAAGAATTGAGATCAGGACGATTAATGTTTTTCGTCATTTCTCTTCATATTTAAATTTGTTCTTTTAAGTTTGCATTTAGTCATAATATTATTTGTACCAATAAAAACTTTAGTACTATCCTCTAGTATAATTCTACCTCTACTTGCCAAAGAAATTCAAATAAAAAATTAGATTTATTGTAGGTTTTAACCCCCTACAGAAATTACCTGCATACGAATTCTAAAACACAGAAAATAAACTATGCGAGAGCATAACACATAGAACACATATACACAAAGATTTTCACCTGGATCCCAAAATTAGGACTACCAGCTTGATTCTTCATTATATTCCTTTCAATGTTATAATAGATATTTATACATGCTGAAGCACCCAATACATGGACCGAAAACCATTGCGTCCAATACCATGGACCGAAAACCATCACGTCCAAAAACATGTGCCAAAAACATGCACAAAACCATAGGTGGGTCCGCCCAACCAAACATGGGGTCTAAAACCCCATAAAGTGGGGTTACGGGTATGCCTCAAACCCCCCATAACCCCCCCCCCCCACTACACAATCGGTGCAACGAAGGGGGGCTCTGTCCCCCCCTCTAACCCCCGATTAACTACTTGGGCTAGTCATGGAAAGAATATAACACAACCCAACATTCTCCCACCTATTCTTTTCTTTCAGTAGGAGGCCACAAGAGAGCTAAGTCATTTTTCCAGCCCTAAAATGCCCATTGTCTCTCTACACCAAGAGAACTTCTCAAAGCTCCCAGATTTTGTCAATGCATCTGCAATATTCTTGAAAGTGTCCACCTTTACTAGCAACACATTTTTGTCTTCTATCAAATCCATCACAAAGTGATACTGAACATCAAAGTGCTTTATCTTTGAATGATATGCGGGGTTCTTTGCCAAGAAAATTGCACTTTGGCTGTCACAGTCTATCCTTATATCTCCCTGTACTAACCCCATACTTGACACAATCTCTGCAACTAAACTGCTTCCTTGCTTGCATGAGTGGCTGCCATGTATTCTGCCTCTGTAGTTGATAGTGCCACTATAGATTGTTTCTTACTCATCCAATTGACTGCACCTCCAAATAGGTTAAACACATACCCACTTGTAGATATTCTCTGATCCAGATCTCCAGCCCAGTCTGCATCAACAAAGCCACGAACATCCAACATTCTGTCTAATCCTGGTCTTCCTTGGTAGCACAAAGCATAATCACTAGTGCCACGTAAATACCTGAAAACCCGCTTCACTACTGTCCAGTGCTCCTTCCCTGGTTTTGACATAAACCTGCTCAATATTCCCACTGCATGTGCAATGTCTGGTCTAGTATAGACCATTGCATACATCAGGCTACTAACTGGACTTGCATATGGAACACGGGGCATGTCCTCTTCCTCTTCTTGTGCCTTGGGACACTATTCAATAGATAACCTCACACCTACAGGAATAGGAAACTTCATTGGTTTACTATCCTGCATATTAAACCTCTGCAATATTGTCTTGACATATTTCCTCTGGTTTAACCAGAGCTTCCTCTTTGCTCAATCTCTTTTAATTTCCATGCCCAAAATATAGTTTGCAACACCAAGATCTTTCATGTTGAATTTGGAGGACAATTGGGTCTTCAAATCTTGGATAATTTCTTTTTCATTTCCAACCAGCAACATGTCATCCACATATAAGACCAGATAAATAACACTGTCACCAATTAATTTGAAATACACATAGTGGTCTGCATTGCTTCTAGTGAAGTCAAGTCCCCGTATAAATGTATCAAATTTCTGATACCACATCCTTGGTGACTGTTTTAAACCATACAAAGACTTCTTTAACTTGCATACCAGTTCTTTCTTACCCTTCACCGCAAAGCCTTTAGGTTACTTCATGTAGATTTCCTCTTCCAAATCCTCATGAAGAAATGTTGTCTTCACATCCATCTGTTCTACCTCAAAATCAAAACCAGCAACAATAGATAAAATTAATCTAATAGAAGTTACCTTGGCAACAGGAGAAAAAATATCACCAAAATCAATTCCCGGCACCTGGGAATAACCTTTTTCTACCAACCGAGCTGTGTATTTCTCCACCTTTCCTTCTGCATTTGTCTTCTTCTTGAACACCTATTTGCTGCCAATGGGTTTCCTTCCAGCTGGAAACTCCACCAGATCCCAAGCATCATTTTTGTGCAAAGATGCCATTTCATCAACCATGGCATCTTTCTAGAGTTTGTCATCCTCTGAATCCACTACTTCCTTCACAATTCTGAGATCATCGTTATTAATAGATAAAGTAAAATTTGAATAGAAAGCAGATGGACTATACCTTTTTGGCTGCCTTCTTTCTCGAACTGATCTTCATACACCCGGAGTTTGTGGCTCTTCATCTTCTGATTCCTCCTCTGCTGTAGAGTCTGATTCTTCCTCCTTAAGCTCAAACTCTATCTTCTCAGGTTCCTTTGGTTGGACTTCATGTTTAATAACATCTTTCACCTCTTTGAACACCACATCTCAGTTATACACAACCTTTCTTGTGACTGGGTTGCAAAGCTTATAACCCTTTAAACCATCCTTATACCTAATAAAGATGCACTTTTCAGATTTACTATCCAACTTGGTTCGTTTCTCCTTTGGAACATGTACATATGAATCACATCCAAATACCCTCAGATGTGAAAGTGAGGGTTTCTTACTAGTCCATACCTCTTATGGAGTCTTATCCTCCAACCCTGATGAAGGTGACTTATTGACCAGGTAACACGTAGTATCCACCACCTCTGCCCAGAATTCCTGTCCTAACCCAACACCACTGAGCATGCTTCTTTCCCTTTCCATCAAAATCTTATTCATTCTTTCTGCAACTCCATTTTGATGAGGTGCATATGGAGTAGTCTTATGTCATGCTATACCACACTTATTATAGAATTCTTCAAATTCCTTGCTACAAAACTCTCCACCGTTATCTGTCCTCAACACCTTTATCTTCTTCTCTGTCTGATTTTCCACGAGAGCCTTAAATTCTTTAAACCTGTCAAAGGCTTCATATTTCTTCTTAAGGAAATATATCCATGTATTCCTTGAGAAGTCATCTATAAATGATACATAATACACAGACTTAGCCAGTGATGGAACCTTCACAGGTCCAAACACATCATTGTGCCCAAGTTCTAATATCTGTTTTTCCCTCTTATGACCAGAGGGGAAACTTGCCCGATTCTGCTTCCCATATACACAATTTTCATAGAAATAAAAATCCAGAGAGCTATTACTCATACCTTCTACCATACCTTTAGCATGAAGTATTCGAAGGTCTTTCTCTCTAATATGTCCAAGCCTTTGATGCCACAACATGGTATTCTCTCCAGAGACCACTAGATTTTCTGCTCCTCTTTCAAGAACCACAAAACTGTGACACCCATCAACAACAGTTCTACCTTGCATCTTGTATAGAGTTCCAATCCAAACTCCCCGCATCAATACCAGTGCTCCTCAAACCATTTTGCAGGTATCCTTCTCAAACATTGTTTGTAGACCTGCATCATCCAACTTGCTTACAGAAATCAGATTTTTGGCCAATGCAGGAATATGGAGAACACCCAGAAGTGTTCTAACCCTTCCACCTTGCAACTTCAACATTACTTTTCCGTGACCAACGATTCTAGCCTTCATATCATCCCCTAAGAAGACATCACCACCATTGTATTTCTCATACTCGTAGAACCACTCTCTATGGGGAGTGAACTGAAAGGATGCACCTGAGCCAATCAACCATGCCTCATGATCTACATGTGTACTTGAAGAAGCCAAGTACACATCCCCACCTTCATTTGTGGTGGTTTTCACCTCTATAGAAGGAGGATCATCAGATCCCTTTCCTTTATTAGGAGCTTTAGATTTACGGTCCTTTTTGTAATGCCCTTCCTTTCCGCATTTCCACCACACCACCTTTACAGGTTTTTGTCGAGATTTAGATCTCCCACTCGATGACTTTTTTTTGTTTCTGTTCTAGGACCGTCCTCATATAGAAAAGGCATCACCATTCTAGCTCTCCATAGTTTTCCATCTCATATCTTCCATCAGCAAGGATGAGACTATTTCATCAAAATGCAAGGCAGTTGCATTACTACCTATTGCAATAACTAGACTATCCCACGAATCTGGTAGAGAACATAACAAACTAATGCACTTATCTTCATCTGAAATTTTAATATTAACAGATGCTAACTGACTTACCACGGTATTAAATCCGTTCAAATGCTCTGTCACGAAGTCTCCATCTTTCATCCTCAGGCTATACAACTCTTTTCGTAGGAATAGTTTATTCACCAGAGACTTAGATTGGTAAAAATTCCCTAACTTGTCCCACAAATCCTTCGCCGTAGCTTCCCCAGATACATTCAGCAATACTGAATTTGAGACACACAATCATATTATGCTCTTTGCCTTCTGGTCCACCTTCTTCCATTCTTCATCGGACACTCTCGTTGATTTAGTAACCTGATCTACCACAATCCACTGATCTTTATCCACCAACAGATTCTCCATCTTGAGTTTCCACAACTTAAAACTCTGACCATTAAATTTATCGATCTCTATCTTTCCACTGCTCACCATCTTCTTTCACCAACAGAATCAATCTCATAGATCTCCCACTGAACAAGGTCTACCACAGGCCTGAGTGAAACCCCTCAGCAATAAAGGTATCCCCTTGAAGCCAAAACTGCTCTAATACCAAATGTACGTTTTAACCCCACACAGAAATTACCTGCATACGAATTCTAAAACATAGAAAATAAATAATGCAAGAGCATAACAAATAAAACACATATACACAGAGATTTTCCCCTGGATCCCAAAACTGGGACTACCAGCTTGATTTTTCATTATATTCCTTTCAATGTTATAATACATATTTATACATGCCGAAGTATCCAATACCATGGACCGAAAACCATCGCATCCAAAAAGATGTGTGAAAAACATGCACAAAACCATAGGTGGCTCTACCCAACCTAACATGGGGTCCAAAACCAAAATTTTCCGGGGCGCTGCCCCGAACCCCATAAAGTGGGGTTATGGGTATGCCTCAAACCCCCTGTGACCCCTCTCACTACACAATCGGCGCAAAAAAGGGGGGGTCTGTCCCCCCTCTAAACCCCTGGTTAACTACGTGGGCTAGTCATGGAAATAATATAACACAACCCAACATTTTCCTTATTTTCAATTCATACCAGGTTTCATTTATTTAATATTACAATTTTCTATAACTCTTTAGGCATAAGTAAAAGCTTCAATACTTTTATATTTGAATATATTTTCGTGATGAAAATTTTTGTTACAAATACAGGGATACAAATGTACATTATGTAGAAAAGAATTTTCCTGCATCGACAAATATATCCCGATGAATATCTTATTATCCTTTTAGATACACCATCTTCCTTTTTGAAAACAACTTTAATTTTTCCCTTTGAATACTAGGAGTGTCTTTGTGAGCTCTTAGCAGAGATTCACTTTTCTACTCATTATCATTGAAATCTACATCTCTAGCACTTCTCTTTCTATCTTGTCCCTTTCATTTTCTGACTCACCTAGTTTTGGTTTTACTTCTTTATCTTTCAAGTTTATTATAATTGTTATTCTGGTACACCTTCTCTTCCTACTCCCTCCACATTCGGTTTCTCTTTCCTCTTCCTTCCATCTTTTCTCTTTAAAGTATGGTTTAAGTTTGTTGAATCTATTTCTTTTGTATTTCTTCTCTTTCTTTCTTGGCATCGTAAAGTGAATTTTATCCACCATAGTTACAAAAATTGTAAGTGCAAAGTGAGTTTCAATACATGTTGAAGCTTTCATTAACAAAATGTTCTCAATAGAAACAAAATCCTTTGATATGCACATGGGAGGCTAACATAACACCATATATTCTCACGTACATTTTTCCTCGCCATCTAGAAAAAGGTGGTGGGAACCATGAACTTGTTCAACAACAAAAATGAAAATTTGTTATCATGTCCATTTGTTGAGAAAGAGGTGCATATGCACATTCCCCATAAGCCTCTTTCTCAACCGATGGCCATGATAACAATTTTTTCAATGATGTTTTGAAAGAAGATCACCACTCCAACCACCACAGTTTCAGGTGTATGATGCAGGAGCATTCAACTCAGAATTATCATTATACTTTAGTAGACATAGGGGGTCTAGTATTTTAAGGAAGTTGGTTTAGTAAGTGTTAAATTAATATAATTATTTAGGATTTTGAGTGATTTTAATGAGAATAGGAATTAATTAAGTATTGTGAGGAATATTGTAAATGTTCTCGAATATTGGAGAACGTGAGAGAATTAGGATAGTTAAGAGTTCATAAGGGTTTATAGCTTTGGAAATTAATTGTAGATCTTGAATTAGGAATTATTTCATGATTTATACGATTGAGAGGATTCTTAGGTTTTAGTTGAAATTATTAAGGATCTGAACCATAATTGGTTCACAGAGCCTTTTGTGTAAATGTAAGCCTAAAAGGCATAGAAAGAGTTAGCTGGTTAGCTAGTTAGAGGTTTGATTGTAGGCCTACAGGTAGGTAGGAAAATAGAGGCCGCTGATTAGAATATTAGGCTAGAGAGAAAGAGAATCGTATGTAAATATTTATTTATCAATACAGAGAACTCGATTATGAATTGTGTGATGTGTATTGATTAGTGGAGTTATGAATTTTGTGTGAATTAGAAATTTTTGCATAGTATATGTATGCAAGTGAAGTTTGAGAAGAACACAAAGAAGAAGTGGAGTATGTAGGATAGGGGTTTGATCGTTGAATCCGATGAAAGGATCCAAGTGAATTTCAAGGATGGTAGTGAATAAGAGTACATAGAGTTAAGCTCAGGAGGGACTTGTGTCGAAGAACAACCAAAACTAGAAACCGTGGAGAAACCCAAAACCATAGAAAAACACTGAAGCAATGGCATAAAACCGAAGAAAGTAAAGGCATGAAGGAAGGAGGTAATCGTGCATAGGGGTGTTGGATCTATGAGATCAACAAATGAGGTTGAAGGAGATGGGTGATGAAGATTAAGTTGCGCAACATAAAGTAAAAGAAATGAACAATGGAGATTAACTTAAGTGTTAGCGGAAGAAGAATGGTGGAGGAATATATCTGGATTGTCAGATCAACAGATCTGTTAGGTCAACAGTGATCAACAACTGCGGGGGTAGGAGAGTACAGATTTTCTTGATCGTGGCTGAAGTCCCACACTCACTCCTAGCCATAGATCTCATTTTCAAACTCTTAGGTCACAGTCAATTGCAGGAGTTAAGTTGTTTTTTATCTCTGTTCTAGTTGAAGTCTTGCAAACCGTATATTTTATGGCCTCTAATATCTAACAGTCATCGCGCCCCAATCAGATCATGCAATAATCAAGGAAGAAAAGCGGTTTTATCAGTGTAGCTAGTTATCAGGTGGAGAAAAAGTGGTAAGTGGTAATTCAGGGTGGTCACCCGATTCCATTAATCAACCGACACGTATCACTCAAGTGGAGAGAGAAAATCACTTTATTGAGCGGGTAATCCTCGTGCAGGTGATCCATATGATACCATTGTTAACCGCTAGATCAAATGGGCTTTGATCAATGGTGGAGGATCACTGATTAGGTTTGTTGATCGGGTGAACTAACAATTGTCAGATTGAATGGTAAGATCAATGGCGGAGATTGAAGCCAATAAGGCTTGGGCCTGAGCAGACCCGAGAAGTTTATTGACTGGAGTGAAGTTTATTTGAGTTCCAGAGGGTGAATGAAATACAACATGACAACCATTGATCTGAGGGAGTGAAATCGACAATGGAGGCTGAACGCAATAAAGGTGAGCCTCAGAAAATTTACAAGGTCATGCATTGGTAGAAAGGTAAGGTTTACGTGTGCTTTGTGGAATATTTCTATATAATAATTTTAATAGAAATAAAGCAGATAAAGGTTTTATGGGTTAAGTTCTAATATAAAAAAGTTAAAGAGTGGGGTTTGGTTATTATGCTCGGGGTATAGAATTAACCAAACTTTATGAGGTTGAATAAGATTCTGCTAGAAAGGTTAACGAAGGGTTAGACTATAGAAAGTCAAATATAATGTTTCCACATAAAACATAATTTTGAAGCCTTAAACCTTGGTTTAAGAAGTTTTTCACCATGTATCAGGTGATTAAGGCCTAGAACTATTAACATGCAATTTGATTTTCATAATGTGGGTATTATCAGTTTTAGCTGAATTAGTATACATGTGAATTTCAAGTGTTATAATTATCTAGTCCATATGAAAATCAAAGGACAAGTGTCTCTATTGATGACATTTTCTTTCTCAAAGCTTCAACAGTTGTTGAAACCCACTATTACTTACATCTTTTGTAACTCTGGTGGATAAAATTAAATTTAAGAAGAGAATAAAATCTTAAACATGTAATATAAAAAGAAGGCAAGAGAGCAATCGAATCGAGAGGGATAAGAAAGAAAAGTTGTCCCAAAATAACAGATACTCAGAAAAGCAAAAGATAAAGAAGTAAAACAACAACAGATGAATCCTTTTTGTTTGTATAGAGCTTGAGCTCTTTCTTCCTATGATCAACTTCCTCTTCAACAACCTAAATAAATCCTTAGGGAAACAACCTTATCCCTCTTGTGGACCACCATCACCATCCTTCTTCTTCACCTCATGTATCCATCACAAATTGGCACCTAAAATCACGTCCTCCAAATTTTGACCCGCCTATAATGAAATAAACATATCATTGGAATTGTTAGCATTATAGAAATTAGCACAATGAGCATCCACAACACCTCCTAGAGTACTGACATAGGTGCTAAAATGATTATATAATCCATTCTCCTACACCCCATCATAGGCATGGTGCCGAGGAATCCTAAAAAACTTGTAAGCATTCCATTTCTTCTACCACGATTCAAGCTATCTGCTCACCATTTCTAGCAGTTGGGGAGGGCTCAAGTTCCAAAATCCTACTATGATCCCCATTATGGATCAAAAGTGGGTGAGGGAATCCATTGAAAAATTCAAATCTATAACATACATTGGATTTCAAATCTCAAATTTAGATTTCTAACATATTGGCTTAAGCTCCCCCCAATTTCAATCTTGCAGCTATGACTTTCCCTTTTTTTACCCTTTTCTAAAATGGGTATCATCTGATATCAATTCTTTCTATTTTATAACTCTTTTCTAAAATGGGTATTTTTCTCTTTTCAATGCTTTCAAATTTTATACTAAAACTCTATTCAAACACTGGAGAGAAAAAGGGGCATCGAGGAATTCGTGTTGAGTACACATTGTGGGCTGAAGTGCATCATTATTCGCTACAAATAATTTGATAAGGATCACAGTGGACCCATATGTAGGCGTGGAAGTTGTCATGCAGATTTGTATGTATATATTTGCACAGTGAAATGATGTGTGAACTTGTTCAACCCTGAAATAAACAATACAATCAACCCTTCAAGCCAGTCAAGTGGAACCCTTTAAGGAGAAAGAGAACTGATATAGATATAAGTGCTACAAAAGTAGGTGGTAGTGATTCTTGTATACATGATGAAATATCTCTATCCCCTGATTCAGGGAACACAAATTTTCAACATAAAAATATACATAAAGATAGAAGGATTGAAGATTGTATATTATAGTATAGTTTAATATTAAAAAAACATATTCTGGTATAGATGGAAAAGAAGGAAAATCGAATCTCCACCAAAAACAAGAGTTGTGCCAAAAGAAACAATAAAATTGACAAAATGATAATTATATTTCTGACAGCATGGATATAGAACATCTAATACATTTATGTTGTATAGATAATATATGTAACGTGGAAAAGATGTAACTAAAATTCCTTGTAGCATGAAATACATGTTAGTAGTTTGAGTGTATAGTGGAAAGAAAAATAATTCCTACTCACTCCACAGGCAAAAAAAAAAAAAAAAACAGAAAAAAAAAACAAAACAAAACAAAAACAAAAAAACAAAACAAAACAAAAACAAAAAAACAAAAACGAAAAAACAAAAAAAAAAAAAAAAAAAAAAAAAACAAAAAACAAAAAAACAAAAAACAAACAAAAACAAAAATGGAAAAAATCACATAATAACATGGTTGCCATGAAGTTTGGCCCTATACTGGGTATTAAAATCGTAGCAGAATCACCAAATTAAAATCCCTTGTCTACTCAAGAGCTAATCAAAGGTAGAAGACACTACTCTTTCAAACTCCCCAATCAATCCTTAAATGGTGAGTGACAAGCCCCAAAAACTATATTTGGTAAAAAAGTATACATAATTACCAAAAATTTTGGAGCATCCATCCAGGAAAACCAAATAACCAACAACTAACTGTTTGTAAGCATAAGCTTCAAAGTTCATAAGCAAATTTTCTGATTTTGAGCTAGAAAAGCTCAAGACTCAAACATAACCCTATGCTCATTAAGCACTCAACATTCTCACTGTGGCTTCAGAGGTCCACAGTGTCCTCTACTCATCTGTATTGTTAAATTGTAATCTTCCTAATACACTTATAAAATTGAAGAGTATCATTTTTCTACAATTTTTTTGATGTTGTGCACTATTGTGTATGTAAGTTTGATGCATATTACTATTTATGGTTTATGTAGTATTCAAATGTATCTACTCATTTTTTTATTAGACTCAGATTCAAATCACAAATATAATAATTTTTGATGTTATGGACTTGGGTGCATGCAAGTCGGATGCACTTCAATTGATGGGTGATGTAGCATACAAGTAGAAATACAACTAAATTCAAATACAAATTGAATAGTACCACTATGACTAAAATCATCATTAACAATCAGGATAAGACAAAGGTAACCATGAAATTTTAGACCTGCAAGTACAAATTGCTTGGCAAAATAGAGGATTAGTGCCATCTAAAGACAACAGGATGGAACTTTGTGCACCTTGAATTGGGGGATAAGTTCCAAGTACCTGTTGTGATTATCTGTTCTGCATGGCAGGCCTACACTCGTTTTTAACGAATTTTTTTGAATTACCTTGCTATGCTAAAACACTAAGAAAATAAGTCTTTTTTCCATGAAGGTTATTTGATGAATTTATACCAAACAACTACTACAACAAAGATTGCACAATCCTGAATAATTGGGTTATTCTCTGCCTAGCAACCTAACTACCTAAAGGGAGATTGTTTGACCTTTCCTTAGGTTAGGAAAATAAAATGGGAGAGAAGGTGAAGCCTAACCTACAAGTAGGATGACCAAATGGAAAAGGAGATACTTATAGTCCAATAATACTCAGTGCTCTGGCAACAAAACTTTAACTATGCACATCTAACAGATCATTATTTATGATTTTCTAATAAACATTTTCTTAATGAATTTCAAACCAATCATTTAAAAAATCATGTACTTAATGATTTTTTTAGGGCGAAGTTCAATATAACTTTTACGCAGTCAATGGCTTGAATAATATGCTCCAATTTTTAATTCCCATCTTGGTTGAATAATGCAAATTAGAATTTTATCGTTTTTATTCATCACTATATTAACAAAATCATATTTATAAATGTGAGATAGGTATTTATTCAAATTTTGATTGGTATATTTATTAATGTAGTTGTGTGAGTATTATTATTATTAAACATATTAAAATCTTGATTATGACCAACACCTTATTCAAAACTATGGAAAACAAAACTGATTGAATGAAATTTGCAGTCCTCATATGAGGAGCACTTAAGGCTTCCATAATGCTGACTTGAATTAATGATCAAAACAAATAGTAGAAATTTACACAAACACATTTAGTTAGGGAGATAAAACTATATCATTTGAAATTGGTCTATGGGACACATCTATCTATAGTAGCTGAGTATAGAAATCGAACATGAAAACACAGAAAAATGAAAGATTGATAAATGTAAGCCACTAAGTAACCTTGGCCATGAACACTAATTAATCTTATAGTCACGATAGCCTTGGAATCCTTTGGATTTCAAAGTTATTATTTGCACTATAGCTTACTAATTATTTTTCGCTAATGTTTTTTACTTATTATCGTTATTGACTGGTAGTGTATTTTTTTAATAAGTTGCATGTAAGTTTTTATTTAATTAAGAGAGTCATGTTTTTGGTTATTGTTATTAAATGATGGGTAAATTTTCTTTATTATAAGATGTAAGCCCTTTTCTTTGATTTTCAACAATTCTCAAAGAAGTATCAATTAATTAGTTGCGTTGTGTATTTACATCAGATACTAATCTTTCCATTTTTTATTCTATTATGCCTTTTATGGAGTTTGGGTATGTTTCTACTCTATGGAGCTAGATATTAGAGTTTATTTTACTTATCCATTAAATTTCGTACAAAAATTAATTGGGTATGGAGTCATAAACATAGGTAATCTTAAATGGTTATGGCAAGTGTTTTGTGATGTAGACTACATGCCACCCGCTATGCCCTGAGTTGTTGTGATAACCACAGTCACTAGTATTTAGCTGGACATGTTGTCTACATTTGTAATCGGCATATTTCATTGTTTAATAGACTTCAAATTATACCATGGAGTAGCTTATCTTAACACTAAGAGGAACAATAAAATAATTCCACACCCACGGTTTGTGTTTTATTTAAAATAGTTGTAGGCCTCACCACCAAAGCTCCCAAGTTTCCACATGAAATCAAGTAAAAGGTCTTCTCAATTATTCTCATTTTTTTTTAATTTTGATTTTACAGTTTTAACTATGTTTGAAATAGTATGATCATATGGAAGTTGTTGTGATAAATCTCTTCATTTTGTTTGTTTACAAGTCTACATAACCATTGAATTACAAACAATATTAGCATGCTCGTGGCCCCTTAGTTCATATATTTTCATGTAGTTCTATAGGAATCTTATGAATGGTACCTCCACTTTCAGGAAATGACAAGAAAACTTACTGAGAATGTTATTTTCTGAATGCTCTTTGGATCAACTCATATTCAACCATTTTTTTAACCGGCCCCATTCAATCGTTGAAAAGTTCAACTCTATGATATCGCACTAGAATCTATGATGGAACACGTATGAAATGCCTTATGCTTCCAACATATTTAAATGACTTTGTTCAAACAAACTTGTTGCAAAAGGGTTTTATTATACATGTTAAAAGTTGGACTACTGCAGCTGTTGGTCCATCAATGTAAGTTTGTTACATATTTCTTATTTCAACTTTACAAATTTTCTCGATACCACTTCCAAGTCTAACAATTACTCCTATCACTATCATTTACCATGTACGTCTATAATGCTACTAGACCAAAATTTATTCTCCATGTACACCCTTAATTGGTAATCCAAAAAATTTGAGTATTCTGATCACCTCTCAAGAAGACACTCCCTCCTCATCAAACCAAGATCCTTCATCAAAAAGGCATTGCCCTGTTCCATATACTCCAACCCCATTCATCATGTCATTCTATATTCCCATCAAAGCACTAAAGCCTTATCATTCAAACTAGTGCAAAAAAGGCTACGTTCAAAGAAAAACCCCTCTTAGACAATTTCAAAATCAATACGGACCTGGTAAAGTTTTTTCCTTTGACCTCTTTGATACAGAAGGTGGAGAAATACAAATTACTTGTTTCAACAATGTTGTTGATTATTTCTTTGACAAAATCAGACTTGGAAATGTCTACACTATATCAAAAGGCAATGTGAAAATGGATAATAAGCAATACAACCACTTAAAAAATGAGTCAGAAATTTTGTTGAATGGAACATCTACCATAGAGAATGTTTCCAATGAAATAGCACGCAGCCCAATAGTGCATTTCAATATAAAATCAATCAGTAATATCAAAGCAACAAATTTTAACTTGATTGTGGATGTTCTTGGTATTGTTACTAACATTTCCAATCTTTGCACTATACGTAGAAAATACGTCTTTGAAGTTACTAAAAAAAATATGCCTTCAATACATGTTTGGATATAACATGGATTCGATTTTCTAGGGAGGAAATTTTGATGTCATATCACAAGAAATATGCTCCTTATGTGCTGCAGGAAATAACCCCATCATTGCAATCAAGTTTGCCCATGTTGGAGAATTTAATGGAAAGAATGTCGACACTACAACAAGATCAATTATTCGTGTAGATCCTAACATTGAAGAGGCCCACAAGCTAAAGTCATGGTTTAAAAAAGAAGGTTCCAGTACAACTTCTACATCCTTAAGAACAAGATATTCACCTTCTTTTGGTAATCAACGAAAAAAAATAACAATTGTTGATATTTACAGTATTGTTTCCTGTGAGAAACCTTCATTCTACCAACTAAAGGGCACAATAACAAAAATTTGGATAGACAACTTTTACTAGCTTTCCTACCCATCTATGGTTGATGGGAAAAAAATGCGTGAAAAAATGTATTCCGAAAAATACAAGCATATGATATTTATAAAAATGCAACCCTGAAGTAACTAATTGTGATTACAGATACTTACTTAATATCTACGTACAATATCACACTAGTGAGTTAGCTTCAACAATTTCTTTCGAAGACGCAACATCTACAATTCTCGGGATTAATGCAAAGGACTTTTATTTGTTATCCTTAGACCCAGATCTAATCAAGGAAATTGTCTCCAAAGCACTATGGATAGATCACATATTCACGCTATCAGCAAAGACAAAAACATTTAGAGGAATACCATGGTTGAAATGTGTTATCATGAAAGAAGAAAGGTTGCAATTCACAAAAGAGTGCAACAACATGCTTCGAGTAATCGATAACATGTCGATGTCATAGATAGATATTTCTACATGTACTTTTCGCTATTTGGAAATTTGTATTATTTTACTTTATAAAAACAATTATAGACCATAGAGTATTGTGTGTCATCTTCACAAATTCTCTTATTCAATTTTCAAATAAATATTCATCCTCCATTGTATGTATTATTTCATTCTATACATACACTTATTCACATTGTTTTTCTTTATTTATTTTAACAAATGAGAAAACTTAATGCATTACACATGCAATTATCTTCATGAATAGTTGAAAATTACTTAAATTTTCTTTCAAACATGTTATTCTAATAATAAATTAACATATAAATATTCAAAACTTCAATTTATTTTTTCTCTTTTTGTTTTAGACAATCACATGGATGTTTTCTCTCTAAATAAGATTCGCAATTTCCGCTCTCTTGCCTACAGGTACCTTAACTTGTTAAAATGCCTACTTCTTCTAATGATGAATGTTCTTGAAGATAATATGCAGCAAATAAAGAATGAATAAATGCACATTGACATGAGCTCTATCATGCTAAGAAAGGCATCACAGATTTAAAAAAAAGAAAACAAAAACCAAAAACAAAAGAAAAACCAATATTTATCGTTCAAGACATATGATGAAAATTCACATTCCCCATCAAACCTCTACGTATTTAGCACTTCCCACCCTAAAACCAATCCTCCTTTTCAATTTTCAAGCTCTCAATCTGTTCTGCAAAACACTCAAATAAATACATCCCTAACTCACTGCCCTGCCCCCTCCATTGCACATGCTTTCAACAATGTTCTCACTAATGATGCACATCGTGAATTCCATTTAAAGATTGATAAGTTTTCACCTAAATGTCCATGCTCCATTTGTCTTGAATCATATCCGGGAACACATATTCGTAATTCAAACCAAATGTATTTCTCCTCCAAATGCATGTTTGAAACAGAAGGCCATCACTTCTCATTATCAAACAACATGGACCCTGGTCCACAACCGCCTGTCCTTGCTTCTCTTTCACAAATAGAACAAATTCTCATTGCTAGGGTTAACCCTATACTACAAGTAACAGGCGCACATGGTAGCCAATATAAATACAATGGCCACACAATTTGTTTTCCACAAGGCATTAAAAAATCAAAAGCATGTTTCCACGACATGCTGAAGACTTGAACATTCTAATTGTCACCCATCATAGTAATGACCATCGTGCTTATAATTGCATTGTTAGTAGACATCGTGTGCTCGCTACATTAGAATACAAATTGGAAAATGACCCATACTATAATAATGCTCACATTGATAACAACGCATTAGCATCCCTACAAACATTCCCCATCGATGTCTCCTCCTCCCTTCGCCATTCCAATACCATAGATCCAAATGCCCACCTATCACCTGAAACACCACTTGACCCCACTGAAGATTCCACAAACCCATACCCACACCACACATCATCATTTATACCCACTATTCCCAATATAAATACAAAAATCCAAGAAATACGACAATATTTACATGCCTACAACCACCATTCTGATACTACAATTGAATGGCCACCAATTGGCCTATCCCCAATCAATGAATACAACACAAAAGGTCTCCTCTCTATGGATTTCCCCACACTTTTTCCCACGGGAGTTGTAATGCCAAATCAACCAAGAATGAAAGCAATGAAGTTACATGAATATGCACTTCATATCATATGTTACCACGATAACAAGTTCAACAACCATCCATGATTTGGCACTAAATATACAATCTCATGATGTGACATCGTAGTCAAGCAAGGACCTCAATTTTTGTAAAAAAAAACTTTCACAGATAACTTTCCAACATCTATCTACGATCTGAAGATCTGATTAGAACAATTTCCAAATGAGAAGTTGGCAGCACAAGTCATGCGATTTGGCATCTTTCTACATGCAATAGTCAAAATTATTAATTATTCATACATGGTTGCAAATATTACATTGTTATTATTTTTTCTAATTACTTTCTTCTAACATTATCTACCTTCTGGAGAAGGTCATATGGACTTGCATATTTCACAACTATGTAGTTACTACAATGAAATAAAAGCACCAATAATTACATTACAAAATATAGAAAGAAGATTTCTACGAGTGCCAAATCCAAATATACCATTATACCGCCTTCATCCAACTATACAATTATTACTAAAAGTAAAATCTACTTTGAAACGAATAATCCACATTAATCAACATGACAAAATGTGAAAAATACAAGCGGAATAGCAATCAAGAAATATGCATCTTCCACTACGCACAAATATTCAATGGTGTTCCATATGCCATCGTTCGCTTTGCATTTTCAAATAAAAGTATATAAATTCCCATGACAACGGTAAATTGAATTTCATTCATTCCAATTTCATTATAACACATTTCGCATGCAAACACTTTCTAATCAATTTCCACAATTAAATTACATATTAAAATTAATAATAATTCTTCTACATAACTTGAACGAAATATTCATTTTATAGGTCCATTTTTTGCTTCTTCATGTCTCTAATGTCTTTAACAAGTTTTGATGCAAATTCGAATATGGAAATATGACCATCATGTTGTTCACAATGTTACAATTATTTTTTACCTCTTCTGTTACAATCTACTACTTGTAATTTTTTATTGTAACTTTAAAAACCATCTTTGAAGATCAATAGGAAATCTTTGTTACAAACATTATACTATCTTGTTGTAGCAGCTACAACCACCCTCCAAAATTTTTCCTTAGCATGTTTTGGAGCCTCCCTACCAACCTTCACAGCAGCTTTCCTTGCTTCGTCAAGTACACAAACTTTAGTGTCTTTCTTTCTCAATGGTAGCCTATCGATCACAATTTGACCTTCTCCCCTCACGGGTTGCTCATTTGGACTTGGTCCAGCTGTAGGCTAAGCAGCTTCCCAGTGAAATTTGTGCATTTCTAGAGGTCAACCATCCTTCCCTCCAGGAGTTGCTCAATTCCCTCTGATAGCCTGTTAGGCTCCAGGATTGCGCAATCCTTCTCGCAACCCCTCCCAGAAGGATTTTTGTAATGTTTCCTATCAACAGGCAGTTCATCCTAGGATTTGTACAAATCTAGGTAGTAATCAGCTGTTGGGCCCAGAAATTGTGTAACCTTCATGATCATTCACCCAAGTATGTTGCAAGTTAGTTCTCATGTTCATTTTGGTTTTTGACTAATAGATTGCCTTCTATGAGTGTTTCCATATCTCTAGGTATCACAGGTGTTCATCTGCCTCTCAGCATTACAAGTACGATGGTTTCCAAGAGAGTAGAGACGAAGACACCGTTCAAAGCATGCTTGGGGATGCAGTCAATCAAATGTCCATGGGCTTTCCTACCCACGAATACATCAAGTTGTTTGTGGACATGGACATCAAGCAGTAGCATCACAGCGAGTAGCATCATGAAGAGAAGTTGAAGGCAGTATACCGAATGTAGCGAACGCAGCAAAGGAGGTGAATGTAGCGAATGCAAGAGGAAGGTTGTTGACAACATAGGGGCAGAGCAAAGTTGCAAGATCAAGAAAATCCACTGATAATGAAAGCAACTTTGGAGACTCAGGCTATGAAGTGACAACACGACATGAAGATCACGCGAAGGTAGAAGATGGAACAAAGAAGGAGTTGCATGTGTTGAAGCAACAACTCAAGAAGAACATGAAACTGCACAGACAGTCTAATGAGTTGTAGTAGGAATAGGAACAAGAGTAGGCACAACATGCACTCCTGGATGAAACTATGCTAGTACAAGTTAAGGATCCATCCCAGAAGCTCACACAGAGAAAATGTGGTGAGCAGTATTGTTCATCGCATGCAAAGGATCCAACAGCATGCATGTCGTTGAGTGCACACATGTAATCCAACCTATCCAAGACACTCACCAAGGCGAAGAGAACAAGCAAGTCCAACTGGGGTTGAACATGCACTTCGGAAAGTTGATGTGCATGACCACCAACAGACACTTGAAGATCAGCATGGACACTATGCATCAGTGTGTTGCCGGTTGAACCATACCCAAGAAGACCATGCACATGTTAGTAGACGAGTTTGATGAAGGGGCCGAACCAATGCACCAGTTGCAACAGACGCAAGAGTTTTCTTCAGCAAGATGTCACCATGAGGTGCATGCACACCATTACAAACGACCAAACTTGGCATCAGCTCACTAGCTTCACTATCACAAGCATGTCAAAGAGTTGGTCTCACCACAGCAGACCAAGTGTTAGTGATGTCTTTGAAGTCTTTCTCAAGCCATGTTGTCTCACATGAGTGCATGTGCATTGTAATGTTGAGTCATGTCAAGTGTAAGTCAAGTGTCAATAGTTGGATGTAATAGTCATAGAGTAGGTGAAGAGTCATGAGGGTAGTTGA
The DNA here is from genome assembly GCA_031772625.1 of Pinus tabuliformis. Taxonomy (NCBI): domain Eukaryota; kingdom Viridiplantae; phylum Streptophyta; class Pinopsida; order Pinales; family Pinaceae; genus Pinus; species Pinus tabuliformis. Next base: position 1,667,678,906 of record CM062819.1, on the reverse strand, counting down.
ACTGTCACAAAGGGGAATGCTAGGGGTCACCCCTCCCTTTTCTATAAATAGTCCCTCATAACTCATTGTATAGGCTTTTGGTCAGCCAAGCTTCTACTAGGACTATCTTGAAGAAGGCTTGGAGATTATTGTAATGTGCCTTGGCTTCTCCACTGCACGGAGCTAGTACATCTCTTTGGAGGAGTAGGCAGATGTGGCTGTAACATTCCACTGATGGGGCTAGTAGGTTTACATGGTGTATTGTATGATTTTGACTTACACTTCTTTAATAATAAGAGCCAACACATTTTCATGCATATGTTGTTATTGTAGTTGGACCATTCGCAACCTTAATGATATATGTTGTTTAACTTACGTACTTGTGTATGAACTGATTTATATGCAATTATATGAATATTGCTGTTAATGTGTTGCATATTTTATTAATGTTGTTGTTGGTGTCTAGGTATGAACAATTTGTCAACCCTTTTCCTACATTAATTCATCAATTCGGGTGCGTACTCTTTTCAAGGTAACATGCAAGGTATATGCAGGAGCAAGGTTACACTCTACATCAACCAAGGGTTCGTGATTAAGAAATCAAAGCATCATTGTAACAGTAATGGAAATGAACTGCATAACTTAAAAAGGCATTCACAACAATCTATGTAATCTGCAACAACAATAAGGAAATAGATACAGCAAGTAAAAAACACACAACACCTGATCAGAAGAGTGGGCCCAGTTCTCTTATCAGGGCTATGTTTACTCACAATCGAAGATAGAACAACAAAGCATTTATATTTTATTAATCTGAAGAAAAATTGTTACAATACATATCCTGGTTCAGCTAACCCTTCGCACAGGAACGATCCACCTTTTATACAATACAGAGGGTGATAAGATCTTCCCCAAAACCTGGTAACTACATGCCCAACAATATACATCAGTTCAAAACAACACTAGTGTCAAGAGAAAGAGAACAAAAATGATCCAAAAAGGATTGGGAACAACTGCAAGTTGGTTATGTTGTTTTAGCGTTGTTGAACGACAGCTGTGAATCACGGAACTACTGCTATATGTTAAGAGATCAACACCTGTTCTCCAGAAATGTGCGGACATAATAATTTTTAGTGGCTCGCATAGGTAAAACCCTTGTGACTTTACTTCATTAATTAAATATTCCAAGAGACAGAGAAAGGAGGTTTACCTCATAGGTTTAGCATAATAGATACACGTTAATGAGTGAAAAAGGGATGAAAAGATGAGAGGAAATGTAGGGAAAAGGTAATCAGATTTGGTGCCCAACATCTCCCCTCAACTATCCTTCTACATGCCCTCATGTAGCTCACCACCTCCGTAGGTCTGGATTGGATAGACTGTGAGCCTCGTGAAGCCGGGCAGGATCATATTCCTCTGCCATGTCTGTTCCTAGAACCTTATACTCTTCTGAAAGAAGAAATTCCTTCCACCAATCATTTGGTACATTATATGTTTGGGTATAATGCTCTACTAGCAACCAAATGATAGGGAACTGGAACCTAATTCCCATCCATTGCACCCCACATGTTTGGATGCATGCCACGTACTTTGGCACCCTGCTTAGTGCTCGTGCAAAATTTGGTGCTCCAAATGTTTCCTATTCCGAACAGAAGTGGATGACATCATCCACCTTTTCAGGGAACTGTCAAGGGCCTCATCTTGAAACATGACTATTTTTTTGACACAAAGATCAATGCACTACTTTTGTGTCCTCAACATTCCTTCTCTATTTCCCTCAATTTCTAAAAATGTGTTGTGTTTATTGTACATAGTCACTAACCGCTCGTGCTCCCCTCTCATCATAGAAGGCTTCGTGGTCTAATTTGACTCAAACGTATTGGAAGCCTTCTGCCAGCTTATCTAATTGAGAGTATAAGAGGTGAGTGCCCTTAAATGAATGTCCCCCACATATGGGACTAGATTAAACTCTTTGTCTGTACACAGAAGGTAAACATGCATATAAAGCTCACACATCAAATGTTGAATTTCCAAATCATGAGCCCCCAATATCTGGAGGAATTGTACATTGTCCTCGATCTCATGACTAATTTCATTCTTAATTCTCTCTAAACAAAAGAAAATAAATCGCTCATACAAGAACAAAGCATAGCTAGAAGCAGGACGATGACATGCCATTACCTCTCGTGTCAGGTTGAACATCTATTCTTTGTTAGCCTTCAATTCTATAACTTGTCACTCTAGCCACTCCACCTTGAGATGCTGCTTTTCATGCCTCAATCGTAATATGTTTATGCACTCCACATATTCGAAGATAGCCTTGGATGCTTGTTCCTGGGTTCTCTTCACTTCATTCCAATATCAAGCCGCAGTGGATTTCCATGTTTGAACTTTGGTCATCAAGGAAAACTCATGGCCTTCGAACAAATGCTTGATAGGGTCTGTCTGAGAGCAAACAGAGGTTGTCGCCACATTGTCCACCTTTTTTTCTGCTTCGGCCACCATGGCTTTGGGCTTCTTAGCCCACCACCTATATCTCTTCAACTATTTCTTTAGTTGGTGAACCTATCTTCTCAACCTCCTAACCTCTGTTTTTAGCAGCATCACATCCCGGAGTTGCAGCTGATATTTTTGCTTAACAGGTAGCCTCCATTGCTTGCACAACTCTATCCATTCCTGCTTCACCACGACCACATCTGGTACTACAGCCGGTTCAGCAGGAGGTAGGTCACCCTGGGGAATATCTGTTAGACCTACTGTTAGGGTTTCCTCCATTACTCACTCTTCCTCAATCATTTCTTGCTTCATGATCACCTCAACCAGTCTTTCCACAGGTTTGGCAGGTGGTGGATTACTCGAGGGAGCCTCCATAGGTTCAATTGTCGAGACCTCTCTGCTTGGTCCCTCTTCCTTGAGAGAAGTTGCTTCCTTCTTGACCACTACCTCGACCCCCTGTGAAGTTGTCTCGGTAGGTGGTGGATCCATTCCGATGGATATCCATTGGCGTTTCAGCTAGCATCTCCCCTCCTGGTTCCCTTATTTCATAAACACCTGTCTCTTCCTCTCTTCTGGGTTCCTGGTTACTTGTTGTCTGGGTAGTGTTTTCCTCACCAAATTTTTGTGCTTGTGGCTCTGTGGGTTGTCCTTCCTCCCATTGTCCCTCAGGAAGTTCTCGCTTGGAGTCTATGGCCAATGGAGTTGTGACAACTGGTCCTTTGATCAACCCATCAAACATCAAAATAAGAGGAATGGAAATCTCCTCCTCTGTGCATCGGGGAGAGAGAGACACCCTCGACCCTCTTGGAATGGAGAAATAAAATGGAATTGAAAGAAGTTTTCTGCCTGGTCTATCCCAACCCTAGCTTTGACCTCGAGCTCTTTTCCTTTATCTGCAATAGCTCTGCTCTGGGTCAAGACTTCCTCCTATATGGTTTCCTGTCCCGTGGTCGACACTAGTTCTTATGGAACAGTGTCAACCTCAGGATTCAATTCCTTTACAATTTCTGGAGCCAGACGGGTTGGTGGTGGTTCTTGTGTGACACCACCACCTGTATCCAACATTTCTCGAGGGCTGATGTAGGCATTGTTTCTTCCAGCCCGACATTAATGAAAGTGGACTCTTGTATCACCTTGTCAACCACATCCATTGTGACCATATTTTCTCCTCCTGTTGATCCCACAGTTCCTTCAGCCTCCAGCCCCTCTTGTCCTGGTCCATCTTCTACCATTGGCTCCACAGTCGACGATGATTCTTGTGGGACAACCTCAGTCGTAATGTTGACAATTTCTTCTACATTAGCCTATTGCGATACCTCTTCTCCCATTATGGTGCTGTCAATTTGCTCCCTTGGCTCCATAGTCGAGGCTCGTTCTTGTGGGACAGACTCAGTCGTGGTGCTAATGACTTCTTTTATATCAACTCTCTCTTACTGCAACGCTGCTTCTTCCATTGGTTCCATAGTTGAGGTTGGTTCTCATGTTACAACCTCGACTGTCCTTTCCACTTCGAGCTCTCTGTTTTGTTCTGAGTCCTTGGTCTCCATCTCCATTTCCTCCAGCTCTTCTTGATCCACGTATTCATCCTCTGCTACCGGCCCTTCCTCCATTGCTTCCAGCTCTTCCTCTCTAGTGGCTAAAATAACTGCTATCTCTTCCTCTGTAGATTCCTAGAATGTTTCCCACGAGATTTGAAACTGGGCAATTACATGCATGACCAATAGCTAAACCATCCCATTGTTGGTGATAACTACCGCAACTTTTCATGAATGCCGAGCAGATTGTGCCATCAGCTGGAGGCTTTTTAGCAAGAAGAAAGGCATGTTTAATGAAAAAGCTTCTGACTGAAGAAACCCAAGGTGAGCCAACACTCTGAAATGGTATTTAAATACAGTGGTATACCTCCCTTCGCAGGTTATATACCTCATTAAAAAACTTGCTACATCACCCGATGGGTGCGGTAACAAATTCTCGTCATACCCTCAGCCTTTTTGGACCACGTTCTCACCAGCTTGCAGAAATGCTTCGGGAACTCCGAGAGGGAGGTTCTTCATGAAAACCAGCTCTGTCTTTACTGTGGTAGCCCACTGACCTTTGTGATGGCTTCCTCTGTGACAGGGATCTCTATTCCTCAAACCCGAGAGCTCTACTCACCTAAATTGAGTGAAAATTCAATTGCAACTGCTTCATTGAAACACTGCAACCTGTCAAGATAGACATCCCAACCTGAATTTACGAAAATCTGCCATACTTCCCTATTGTTTCAGACCACTGTTGTATCCTTCGTCTCATGGCGCATAGCCAACCCACCCATCACTGTAGAAATGGTAACAGCATGGTGGATGTAGTCGGTTGGTCAGGGAAGAGTACCCACAATCCGCACTAACAGTGGCGATGGTAACAACATAATGGCCACGAGGTAAAAGGGGTGGTGAAAGTGATGGGTAAATTCTCAGAAAATGTAGCGAATGATGATGAGTTATGGTAGTACAACTGAATGATTACAATAATTAAATGCAATTTATTGGGGAAAGGACCGATGAGGTTTTTGGCGAAGAATTCAAATCCCAATGCATTAGAATCATAATTATGAAATCACAATTTTTTTTTTTTCCCGTTCACATTGGATTTGGTAATGATGTGGTATGAATACGATTAATAATATGCTATCGTTTGTTTATGACGGGACCCCCCCAACTTAAATGCAATTGTTTGCGGCACGTAATAATCTCTTTAATGGAATATTTTAATTAAATCCATAAGAGTCAGTGGAGGTGTACCTGGAAACCTACCTGGCGGTGGAGTAACAGCAAAAATGACTAGTGGAGTAATAGCAATGGGAGAGTAACGAATTTGATGGAGTAACAGTAACGTCGAAGTAACAACACTGACGAAGTAACAACGGTGACAGAGTAACAACACTGACGGAGTAACAGCAACAGCGGAGTAATAGCACCAACGGAGTAACAACAACAGTGGAGTAAGAGCATTGATGGAGTAACAGCAACCGCGGGGTAACAACACTGATGGAGTAACAAAAATGGTGGAGTAATAGCACCAACAGAGTAAAAACAATGGCAGAGTAACATCACCAATGGAGTAACAACAATGACGGAGTAACAACACCGACGGAGTAACAGCAACGACAGAGTAACAACACCGACGGAGTAACAGCACCCAACATTCAGAAAAAATTTCACGAGTAACAACAGTAACAGAATAACAACATGAAATATTCCTTGGAAAATTTTTCTCCCAGTGCCTTCTTGTCATAATTTGATCGTTATCCCTGAAAAGGACAAACAAGTAAGTAGTAACATCATATATATATATATATATATAGAAGATAGAAAGAGTATTCTCTGCACCAACAACCATCAAACCGGAGTTATTAAAGAGATGTTTGATGAAGGCATCCTTAGAAGCTATACGGTGGTATAATTTCAGACGATGTCCATTCACTAAGAAGGAAGTACGAGTTTCATCTATTGTAATTAATCTGATTGTTTCATTGTCAAACACAGCATCCACTTCATAGGGTCCCATCCAAAGAGTGCGAAGCTTTTTTGAATAGGGAGTCATAGAGTAAAGTATGAAACACCTTGTTCTTGATTTATCATGCCACTTCATTAACTATGTAAACTTTGAAACAGGAACTATAAACTCAAAACGGGAACTCTGCCCAAAAAACCACAAGAAAAAATCAAAAAAAGTGCTAAAAATGAAAAGTGTGTACACTGGAACGATGATTTTATTTTTTAGGGGTCAATTTTGAACATATTTTAAAAATGGCAGTGACTACGAAATTTTCATGCAAAATATAGCTTCAAAACGAAAGTGATGATATTAGAACAATGATTTTTTTTAGGGTCAATTTTCAAACTTTTTAAAATATGCTAGTAAAACCAAATTTATATGTTCCAAACAAAGTTGTTTAAGAGGAAAAAAACACATTAATGTTTTTGGTAGAATATCATTTTTCTTTCCTAAGTATAAATTCAACATGTTTTCAACCATAACATGCTAGATACAAAAGAAATTGAATTTTTTTCAACTATAAAATTAAAAAAACATGACATTATGAACGAATTACATCACTAAATGAATTCAAAAGTCATTATTTGTATATTGAATAAAACATACATTATATCTCTAATTTAATATTGCATTGTAGCTATTTTACACAATAAAAATGATCATAATTAAGACATATAATCCAACAACATAAAAATGGCTCATAACTTCTCATTTAACACCATATGGAAATCATTAATTTTATTTCAAGATACGATGCATACATCAGTTACATAAACTATCTTAAACAATTATTAAAAGTCACTCATATTTTCTTGCACACCATCAGAATTCACATCTTCAGATGAGTGACTAGATGTTGACGAAGATGTTCCATATTCTTCTCTTTCATCAACTAGTGCCCCATCTGAGTCCACATGCATGCCCAACACTTCAGGTTTCAAAATTCTTCTAGATCTACGACTAGTTTCAGCAGACTCCCATCTCAACATTGTTCCTTCTAGTAACAACCCTTTTAGAATCTCTATCGTCTTGAAGCGAAGAGTTCCTCTCTTTGTTAAATTGAAGTCATAAACAAGTATGTCAACATCCTCCAATTTTAATATGTCTGTGCGGTGACGATTTATATTTGTACCCTTTATTTTTGTCTTTCCGTCATTTATTTTGTCAAGTACCATCTCTGGCTAATACACACCATTGAATGGGTGTGTGTTTGTGGCATACCAATGTACTTCAACACTTGTAACATCCTCATTTTCTGTAAAGACATTTATAACATTAGCAACCCAGAATGGATAGCCATTAGGATCTCCATCTGCTAGCACTGCAATCATGCAACCCTCCTTAATATCCTGTACTGAACCCCTATAAAGGTCTTCCATGGCTTTACATTGTGCACAAGATCTTCTGGAACCAATATACATCTCTCTTTCCTCTGCCTGTGAAGAATTAATAATACCTTGAGATTGTTGTTGTTCAACAATGTTTATTTCCTCATGTTCATTCGACACATTTTGTGGCCAACTAAATGGATTTTTCAAAGGTATATCTTCATTTGTTGTTGTTGAAATGATATCACTTTTATTATTGAAAAATGACTCCCACCAAACTGAATCAGCAATGTCAAAGTACTCATATGTATATCTAATATAATTTTTAATTTCTTCCAGGCAATCATAATAATTTATATCTCTATTTTGTCTGCACGCATTCTGAACTTCACCAACTGATTGTAATGACAATAATTTTGATGCAAATATTGGATGATATCGAATGAACTTCAAAAATTGCAAACCTGATGATGGTGCCCATTCTGTGGTAGTTGAATACTTCTTGCCCCATATTAATGTTTTCCCATCAATTTTTCTGATACAAAATTGATGTTGGAAGCTAATGTCATTAAGTTGTTCAATGCATTTCCCCTCACCATATGATCCCAGAATAAACCTTCACATGTCAACAGTTTCTTCCAACACATCAAAAGTAGGCTCTGGCATGCATGATTTCTTAAGACATTCAATTAGTGATGGCAAGCTCCCAACTTGCTTCCTCCTCAATATGACTGAAAAACGAGTGAACATATGATCAATATGGTCATCAGTGTGCCCAACAAGAAGGAAACCAACCTTTACCTTTTGAAAAATTCTCAATTCAGCAAGCATGTTTAGATATCCAAAAGCAACCTGATTTTTATTTTCATGGCAAGTGTTGTCCAATTGTAGATACAAAACTTCAGGAAGATTACCAAACCAATGAGAAATCACATCATGAATTATGGTTATGGTCATATTTGCATCATTATGAATATTTGGAGCTATGAAGTACACCCTTGGCAACATTTTCCCATTGAAGACCATACAACCGACCAAGTGAAACTGAATAAAAATTTTCTCCTCTAAATTTTTTCGTGTGTGAACAAAATGTGGTAAAAGTGTTTTCTTCTGGTCCATACCATAAATTATCAAACCCAAATATTAATTTGGATTACAATAACACTTCTTTCGATGCTTGTACAACTTCTTCCTTTCATTTTTTTGCTGTTCACGACGATCCTGAAGTTCTTTGACAATTAAAATCTACACAACATAAAAGAAATTCATTAAGAAATATATTTTCATAGTTGATGACTATACAATTTTAAAGGTTAAAGTTATGAATGCTTACCTCTTTCTGACCCTTCACATTTGTCCCTTTTTGATTGAACAGAAGCACATGTACTACAAATCCCCACCCTTTTCTTCTTAGGAATATGGACATTGTTGAATTCTTTCTTCCATACTTTCACAAAATATTGATATGTAATAAACCGGCCATGTCCCTCAGCAGCTTCTGCATATTCTTTGTATAAGTTGTAGATTTCTCGTCTTGAAAAATTATCTGGAATATGTATTGTCTCTCTATTTGGAATACACTGTCCATGCTTTGAAAAGAAATCTTTCATCTATGACATTGTAGTATTTGATAATGGCCCAAACTGTCTTTTATGGCGTACTTCTGAATAAAATGTGGGATCCTTTTTCACATTTTCTCTAATTCTCTAGAGACGAAAATTCCCAATCGAATGAAACATTTTGAAATCTTTTATACATATAAATAAAGTCCTAATATGATAATCATAACCTGACAATGTATATTGCATGCACCCAACTAAATATGAATTTTGCATGCTTTTATTCATTGACAAATATCTCTTCCTGCTTTCTAATGCAAATTTGAAATCCATATGTTTCAAGCAATCTTTTTGGCAACATTCACTTGAAATGAGAGCACTGATAGAACTTCTTCTCGTCAGATATTCTGCTCTACCCCTTGTATAACTAGAACAACTTGCATTGATACGAAAAGGTCTGCTCCTACTCCTCGATACAATATTTCTTGGCAACATCTCCATCATTGGATCATCATTTGTATAAGGATTTTCATCATCATTAAGAGGAATGGTATCCACACTATGATCAGCTCTGCTTTTCAAATATTGACTTGGAGGATATTCTTCATCTTCCACTTCTTGAGTGCTACTGCCATAGTCCTTAGAATTCGAACTGAATGGAAAATCTAACTCAATGTTTAATAGATATTCTTCCTTATGTGCATTGTCAGTGCTACTCTCATAGTCCATAGAATTAGGACTACATCGAAAATGTGACTATTTACTTATTGAATATGCTACATCCTATCCTTTGTCATTGCTACCTTTATACTCATTAGAATTAGGAGTAAGTGCATCATCATGTCCTTCATCACTGATGCTCTCATAGTCCTTAGAATTAGGACTAAGTGGACACCATGACACTCCAATCTTTTGAAATTCATCATCCCACTCTTCATCACTGCTACTCTCATAGTCCTTAGAATTAGGACTAACTGGACACCGTGACACTCCATACTTTTGAAATTCATCATCATGCTCTTCATCACTACTGCTCTCATAGTCCTTAGAATTAGGACTAAGTGGACACTTTGAAACTCCATTCTTTTGAAATTCGTTATCACGCTTTTCATCACTGTTTCTCTCATAGTCCTTAGAATTAGGACTAAGTGGACAACGTGACACTCCATTCTTTTGAAATTCGCCATCATGCTCTTCAAAACAGCTGCTCTCATAGTCCTCTGAATTAGGACTAAGTGGAAACTGTGACACTCCATTCTTTTGAACTTCACCATCATGCTCTTCAAAACTGTTGCTCTCATAGTCCTCAGAATTAGGACTAAGTGGACATCATGACACTCCATTCTTTTGAACTTCACCATCATGCTCTTCATCACTGCTACTTTCATAGTCCTTAGAAGTAGGACTAAGTGGAATCTGTGACTCTTTATTTATTTGAAATTCTCCATCCCCTCTTTCATCAGTGCTGCTCTCATAGTCCTTAGAATCAGGACTAAGTGGAAGAATTGACTTTCTATTCATAGTGGAAGAATTCCCGCTATATTCATCAATATGAATAGAGTTGTTACGCGATGAAGATGTTGATGGTGTATAAATCAAAACTTCACTATCTGAACAATCCATCCCTTTCAAATAGAAGATGTTGAATAATACAAATGGAGAGTCTCCTAAAGATATTATATAGCTTAAAGAATGAAATTTTCCTTCCAAAAATTTTCCCTCCAAAAAGTTTCGCGAAAATATTTCCCTCCAACAATTTTCGCGAAAATATTTCCTTCCAAAAAGTTTTTTAGATTTATTTACCTTCATTATTTTATCCTACAATTTATTAAAAAATGTAAACTAAATTTTTTTATGAAATAAATCTTTAAAATTAAAATTGTAAACTACAACTTCTACATCAATTATTTTAATAGTTAAAGTATATAATATTTACTAAACAATTGAATATTTTTTTTTTTATTTTTATAATATATTCTAAAACAAATTAATCCCACATTCAACCTGTTGTAAAACAATTCTACAATACTCACTTTATAATATTTTAAAACAAATTATCCCACATTAACCGTATGGTAAAACGTCTCTGTAATTTCACTTATATATTAAAATTTCATTATCACTATTACTCACATCACATCCAGGTTTTTTCAAAATCGTTGAAAGACTCGTGAATTTGTGGAGCTGCTACATTGCTATCAACAACATATTCAACGAAGAATTCTCGCAATTCAAAAGGTAAGTTAGCTTTTTTTTTTGAAAATTTTCATATTAAATTAGTTTAATGAGAAAGAATTTTTTTTTAAATTAATAATTTTTCCGAGCCAAAATAACAATCACATCCGTTGTGAGCATGGTGGGCCTAATCAAACTCAATTGTCCAATAACCACGGGTGGGCGGCTGTGGTGTCGCGGGGTGGGCGGGGAGGTTGGGAAAGCAGGCGGGGTGTGAGGGCATGGGGGGGCGGTAGGGGGTGTGGGGGTAGCCCGGTGGCTCGCTCGCCTGTCGCGGGGATTGGGCAGTTCTGAGAATCACCCAACCCCCGCGGCGGGCGAGAGAGCTTCCAGGGTGGGTGCCGCAACCCGACTCGCCCCCTACCTCCCACACCCCCTCCCAACACCCTCACCCCCTTCACCCACACCCCGCGGCCCTGCCCCCTTAACCCCCCCTCCACATTCTACCCCCTCAACACCACCTTCATCCCCTACCACCAACCCCCAGACCCCTCACCCCCACATCCCCACATGATTCTCCAACCATCCCATTGCCACCTGTACCTCATCTTTCCACCTCCACGCGCCCATGCCGCCCCTATCCCCTCAGCCAGACCCACTCACTATCCCCCTCACCCTCATCCCCCCACACCCACCCGACCGCACTCCATATCGACCAACCCACCCACACCCCCTCACCCGCACAACCTCCCACTCATGCACCCTCACTTTCCCCACCACCTGACCAACACGCCCTCCTCCTCACCCGCCCTCAGCATGCCCTGCCCCTCACCTCCTCCCCCTCATCCACCCTCTCACGCCCTCCACCTCACCCACCCCACCCATGCTCTCCCCCTCCCCGCCCTCCCCCACCATACCTTCCTCCACCCCTCGCGCCCTCCCCCTCACACACGCTCCCCCTCTCTCCCTCCTGCCCTCACCTCCCCCACCTCTCCCCATCCCTCACTCCCCCTCACCCATGCGCCCCCTTCCCCCCCTACACTGCTCCCCCTTCCCCCCTCCCTCAACCTCTGTGTGCCCTCCCCCTCACACACGCTCCCCCTTCCCCTCCTTTCCCCTTGCCTCACACCCTCCCCTTCCTCCTCCCTCACGCCCCCCCTCGCCCTCCCCCTCTACGCCCACACCCCTCCCTCGACCAGCTTCACCCCGGCGACCCCCACCTCGGCCGAGGGCAGGAAATCGCCCGACCATCAGTCGGATGGGGGGTGGGGGACGTCGAGGTGGCGTCGGCCGAGGGTGGGGAGGGAGGGAGGGCGTGGGGTAGGGGGAGCAGGAGGGCATGGGGGAGGAAGTGGGGGTGAGGGAGGGGTAGGGGGAGGGCGCAGGGTGAAGGGGAGGGCGCCGGGGGGTGAGGGAGAGATAGGGGGAGGGTGTAGGGAGGAGGAGGGTGAGGGAGCATGGGGGGGGGGGGGGCGGGTGCCGGGGGGGACAGGGTGCAGGGGAGGGCGCGGGAGTGTGGGTGAGGGGGAGGGCGTGCGGGTGGGGGGGGAAAAGGGTGAAGTGGGGGGGGGGGGGGTTGGAGGGTTGTCACTCACGATGGTTGTTACTCATTTTGAATTAATGGAAACTTCTGTTATACACCTTCTGTTTACAAACAATTTTATTCACTTCTTTCATGGTTAAGTTCTCAAAGATTTTTAATGTGCACAGTTCATTTTGTTTCGTGCCTGACTGGGTGATATATCTTTTATTTAAAATCTTTGGTGGTATATTATAATTACTTTCGGTCAAATACTTTTTTATTTTCAATTTTTTTTATTCATTACATATATTTTTTTGTATTTATTAAAAAAATCAGACATATATTAAATGAAATATTAAAATAAATTGTTTTAAATTTGAAAATATTAGATTTTTGGGTTTAGTAGATATCAATATGTAAATATCATTTTGAGCGTAAAGTTTAAAAAATGTTTACATGATTTTTTATTCTTCTACATTTTTATTAGATATAGAATCAAGATAGATCTATGAAGGTTTTGACTAAAAAAATAATAAAATGTAAGAATTTTATTATTTTCACTACTTTCATATAATATATACATAGTTAATTTTGGAATGTTTTATTCGTGATTTACTTTTTCTACATTAGAATGTTAATGCATACCTTTTAGAATGTGAAGCGGGGGGGAGGGGGGGGGGTGCAGATGACGGGGGGCGTGGGCGAGTGGAAGGGTGGGTGGAGGGCGAGTGGCTGAGGGTGCTGGCATTGGCGGGTGTGGGCGAGGAGGGCGTGCAGGTGAGGGGGCGGGTAGAGAAGGGGAGGGCAAGGGAGGACGAGGGCGGGTGGAAGGGTGGACAGGGAGGTGGAGGTTGTGGGCAGGGCTGTGTGAGGATGTTGGGTGGGCGAGGGTGTGGAGGAGTACCTAGTGTGTGAGGGGGTGTGTGAGGGGGTGGGAGGTGTGAGGGGGTGTGGGAGGGGTCGGGTAGGTGGGGGGGCGAGAGGGGTGGGGGAGAGGTGGGTTTGTGTGAGGGGGTGAGGGAGTGTGTGAGGGGGGGTGAGAGGGGTGGGGGAGAGGCGGGTGGGTGTGAGGGAAGAGGGTCGGTGTGGGCGCATGGGGGTGGAAGGGGGCCGGGTGCGGGTGGAGATTGGGAGGTTGGCGGGTCAAGGGGGCTGGGTGCGGGTGAGGATGGGGAGGTTGGGGGCCGGTCGACCCAGCCTAGCCCCCCCCCCCCCCCCCGCATGCTCGCCCCCACCCACTGCCCGCCCATCCACACCTGCACACCCCTCTCGCCCACACCCACCTGACCCACCTGCCGACCCCACCCGCCCTCACCCGCCTGGCTGCCCATCCTACCCCGTTGTCGCTCACCCAACCTCCTGTCTGCCCACCGACTCGTGCGGCACCAACCCGCCCGCCCGCCCGTTAGGGGTGGCTGGCCGATTCTGATTATACAAATAAAAAGTTTATGATATATTTTCATTGTTAATTTAAGTTAATATGTTTTTGTTATTTACTGATTTATGTGTTTCTATTTTTCAGGAAAATGATGTTAAAGAAAATTTCTGTGAATCTTTCTGGACCAAAGACTCCTAAAGGTGCATCTTCAAGAAAAATTGGTGAACGAACTTCACCTAAGCTCATGGCTACAAATATTTCAAGTGCCTCAAGTGATAAGAAGATGATTTCAGACTGGAAGAATTCAAAAGAGGTGAAATTTCCATCAAGAATCTGCTATTTGAAAGAAAGGGAAAGCACAAATGTGAATATATATCTATATATTGATATACCGAATGATAATGGAATTTTTGAGGTGATGGGAAGAGTCATAGGTATGTGTTCGGTACTAGACACTGAATTTGTTTACATACTTACAAAAGCTCCCAAGTCACATGAAAGGATTAAATACCGACTATCATATTCATTGTATGACACGAGAGAGGTATCTACAAAGTTGTGTAAACAAATCGTAAATGAGATGACATAAAACATCGTAAGTATTGTTATTTATATTTGTATTTTGTGTTCTTGAAAGTGTCTTGCTATATTTTTTTAACTTTGTCTTTTATTGACATATGATATTTTGTTTGGCAGAATTTTGTTGAAAGTTGTTCAACTAGGTTGAGAGGCATTCATTTCATAGAGCATGATATCATGAAAGTTCTCAGAAATTTTTACTCAGTGTCAGAAGATATGGAAAACAAGCAAAATTTAGTAATTGATGATGCTACAAAACTACATCCAAAGAATAAAAAAAAAAGGCCTCTGGTGGATAAGTCTAGCAAGGGTAAACAAGTTACTTTTGAGAAAGATGAAGTTGAAACTGACAGTGAAGCATATGTTGCCATTACTGAAGATGACATTGGAATTGAGAAGAGCTGTAAAAGACCAAAAGTAACAATGCCCAAGAATAAATCTGTTGGGAATTTATGACGAAGAAAAGTAAAGTTGAAGATTTTGAAGTAGTCATTACCAGCAGTCAAGAACCTAGTGAAACTTCAAAAGAAAGCAGAGAAATCATTACACCAGGAGCCGATTTAAAGGATGCATTATCAAAACAAAACAAAATTCCATTCGAGAGAATTTGAAAAAGAGAAACTTAATTGATGGTGGTCGTACATTTCAGCTTAATGTTAGGCAAACCTATAAGGCAAGTGAAGGACAATGTCGATATCAAGTTAGAAAGCCACATCATCTGCATGTTCACAACTTGAAGACATTGATAAGGTACAATCCATATGCTCATGTGGTTAGTTATGTGCTTCTTTTTGATCCACTTCAAGTTCCCAACAAAGCAGCATTTGATAAGTCAAAATGTTTTGAATACAATTATTATGTGCTTGGGGGGAACCATTCTGTAGAAGCTCAAAGACAATTGATGGAGGAATATCCTAATAACCCATGTTTTGAAACAATGAAATGTATCATTTACGCTGATTTATCATATACAAAAGCAAAGTTAGTGGCATGGGATCATAATTCAGATAATGAATATAGGATGTCTATGACTTTCATCTAAAGGGTTAGATTTATTCATAGTGAATTTGAAGAAAAATGTGGTGGGGATAGGATAAATGTTACTGCAGATTTCTGAAAGGAATGGTGTATGGAAATAGGCTATCAAATTGAAGAGAAAACCAATTCAAAAGGTGGAACAAGAAACAAAAATAGTGATTTATTTAGAGGTGTTGATAACATTTTCCAATTGGCATTTAGAACTGGAGATGTTTGGAAGTTGATTGATGAGATTTTTAGCATGTGGGAAGACATTGCCATTAAAAACCAGAGGGTCAAAAAGTATAATCCATTGATATGTAGCAACAGTAAATCAGCTCCTGAAATGAAGCAGCTTCCAGATGATATGACTCACACCTTGGAGGGTGATGCAAGGAGTGAAAGATGAAAAAATTGTCAAAACAATATTATCTCGTGTGAGGTCAGGGGAATTATCATTGGAGGAAATGTCTAAAGAATTTCAAAAGTAAGTTTGTTGAATTATTTTTATTTATTTCTAGATTATAATTATATTTTAAATAAAACATGTTGTTCTTGGTAGTATTTGTTATACATATCATTATATTAACTTTTTGTTACTTTATCTATGCAGTCACAAAGTTTACATGAAAATTCAAGAACAAATGATTAGATTGTTGAATGAAGATAGTTGGGATGATGTTGTACGCAACTATCTAGATTCAAGTTCTACATCAACATTAAGAGCTTTTTATCTTGCAATTAAAAAGGTATCTTGATTTATACATTCATTTTTATTCACCTATGTACTATTTTTAATTTATAACTTACACATATATTTGTTTATTTTATAAATTATGAGGAAGGATGATAATGGAGTGCCAGATAGTTTCAAAACCTTTATTGAAAAAATAAAGATCGAAATACTGAGGAAGCAACGTATTAAGAATGTTCAACTTGATCCAACTCTTAATAATTTCATTTGGAATGGGCTAGACACTATTCAATATCAAGTAATACAAGGCGACTGTGAAGACATTGCTAAACTCATACCTAAAAGGGATTATGCCCCAGTCATTGCAGATATTCCCCATGGTTTCAATATTCCAAACATTAACTATGATAGTGACCCTTATACTTATCAAGCTCTTAGTAAAGTGGTTGCGGGATTTGTAGAAGTCACATCATCACCATTATGGAGATTTGTGACATTTCATTTAGACACAGAATTGGCAATGATATTGTCAAGCTTCAAGGGCAAAACAAATTCAAGGATACAGCTTATATGGTAAGATGTTTAAAATGTATATTTGATTAATGTTGAAAAAATTATATATGTACAAGTTAATTAAACTTTTACTATTTCATGTTACAGGCAAAAGTCAAATCTTCTTAACAATGAAGATCAACAATTTATAAATGATTGTGAGTTCATTCATATTGATAGTTGGGCAAAAGATGATAGCCATATGTCTATGATTTTTAATCAGGTAGACAGAAAGAGTCATAGCCAAATACCGACTTATGATGTTGTTGTGAGAAAACTAACATATGAAGACAAAGAAGCAAAAGGAGAGATAGTTAACATTTATCAAAAACCACAATTGTTGATTAACTATCTTATAGACATATGTTCAAATGAAGGAGATTGGGTTCTAGATTTATTTTCTAGCTTGGGTAAATTTTATTATATGGAATTGAATTTCAATATGTTATTTTTAATTAATATGTCATTGTACTAATTTATTTCATTATTTCTTTTGTACTTGATAATTAGGTACAACACTAGCATGTTGCCTTTAAATAGGAAGAAATTGCATTGCAATTGAAAAAGATTCAGTACAGTGCAATTTCATTCAGCAAAGAATTAATTCTCTTCAATTCCTTCCATATGAAATGCAAGAATTGGGTTGAAGAAAGGGGACTTTAGTGAATCATGTGTGGCAAAAAAGGCAAAGGAACCCCATCCACCATTACATGGAATGTTTGGAAAGACATGCATTGGGAGATTCACAGACATCAAAGATCCATTAGAAGAGGAAAATGAGCAAAAGGAAACAGAAAATATTGTGGAAGAAGACAATGATGAAACTCTAGAGGACGAAGAGTTTTGATTACATGACATTGTTGATTAAATTTAAGTTATGCTTGGAAATCAAGCTTTGCAATGTTTTGACTTTGACATTTTATGAGAATAATAAACACTCAATTAGGGTTGTCATGCATTCAATATTCGTAATATGTGATTTTCGCATTGATTTTTAAGTTCATTATTATTTTTTGAAAAAAAAAGTGATTATCATTATTCTTTTGACATGAAATTCATAAAAAAAACTATTATTCAACCATATTTAGTTAAAATTTTCGTATAAAAATTGGGATTTTGACATTCCAATTATAGCAAAAAATTATCAAAATGTGTAGTTTTTTAGTTATATTTATGTTAAATTAGGTTATTTTTATGTCCATTGTTAAAAAATATTGTTTTTTAGAAACAATTATTTCATGTGGATTGAAAAATTAATTAAGGATGTATAAATATGTAGAACATCAAAAATTCAAAATATCGACCTTCTAATTTAAAAAGGAAAAACAATAAAAACCTCACTACAAAAAAATTAAAATAAAAATAAAAAACAAGAAAATATGAAGAAAATAACCACTTCAAAAATTATCAAATTTACGAAATAATTATTTACATTTTATACATTAGAAAATTTGAAGCCAAAAAATAGGTCTTTTAAAAAAAAGGTCTGATGCAGAATACCCACTTTTTCAAATCAGCATGAAAATCACTAGCATTCTAAAATGTAATGTACATAAAAAAAATTAAAGTGCCAAAAAATATGCTCTATAAAAACATGTGTGTTCTGCATCACCCCTTTTCAAAATCAGGTCACTTTTTTTCTATCTATACGAAAGGGGTAACAGTATCAGTTCTTGTTTCAAAGTTTACATTGATCATTCTATGTTGTTGAATAGCAGTAGTTTTCTAGATAGCCATTGAACGGATCTCATCTAACTCATTGAGTTGTTCCAACTGGTGTTTCTAGACCTCTAATAAGTATAATCCCACTTCAAAAGTTGTTCTAAGTGTGTTGATCTCAAATTCTACTGGGAACAAGGGGGAATTCCCATAGACTAACTCAAATAGTGAAAACTCGGTTGTATTCCTCCATGTTGTCCTATATTCCCAAAGAGCTTCTGGATGTTTCTGAGACCAATCCCGGCGATGACCTGCTACAGTTTTTGTCAAGATATTTTCCAATACCTTGTTTGTACTTTCTACTTGTCCATTCGTATGGGAATAGTAAGGAGTTGTCACTCTTTGTTTAACCCCATATTTCGGCATAAGCCTTCCTATCATGTGGGATGTGAACTATTCTCCCCCATCTAAAACGATCTCCCTTGGAGTACCATATCAAGTAAAAATCTCTTCAAAAAAACAAAATCTGCAACCACATGTTTTGTTGCTTTCGCAATAGCTCTGGTTTCCACCCTGTTAGTCACATAATTGGTGCAGATCAGAGTGTGAACCTTTTAGTGAGAAGGTGGGTTGAAGGGTCCAATGAAGTCAATGGCCCACTTTTCAAAAGGTTCGATGACTATCTGGGGTTGTAGTGGCATCTCATCCAATTTCCTAGGCTATCCCATCCGTTGACCATTGTCACACCTTCGAAAATAATCTTGGGCATCACAAAAGATTGAAGGCCAGTAGTATCCCATTTGCAACACCTTTTGGCCTATTCTTTTATCTACAAAATGTCCTCCACAAGGGCCATCATGTGCAGCCTTCAGTATTTCATAGATGTCCGCCGAATCTGGTGATCAACCCCTGTATGTGAGAGGTACCTTGCCATCCACTAATATCAAGTACTTTGATGAATAATTTTTCGTTGGTCACTATTTGACAAATGACAAGGTACCTTCCTTGTAGTAAGATAGTTAGTAATATCTACATACCACAGAGTGTTAGCAGAAATTGAAAAAATATGTTCATCTGGAAAACTATCTTTGATGGGTGTACCTTCAACATTATTTTCTAGCCTAGACAGAAAGCCAGCAACCACATTTTCCTTCCCTAGTTTATCTACTATGGTAATGTTAAACTCTTGAAGTAACAAAAGCCATCTTGTAATACGACCAAGAGTAATGGGTTTATTCATCAGATACCTAATTGTTGCATGATCAGTATGTACAAAGGTGGGGTACCCGGTAATATAATGCCAGAAATTGTTAATGGTGTAGATGACAACGAGGAATTCTATTTCATTCATTATGTAGTTCAACTCAGTTGGAGCCAAGTTCTTACTAACATAGTAGACTACATATGGTATCTTATCCACTTGCTGTCCCAAAACTGCTACAACTGCTGTTTAAGAAGCTTCAGCATGCATATGGAATGGTAATGTCCAGTCCAGCCCTCAAAGGATCATAGCACTACAGACAAGTTCCTTGATCTTCACAAAGACTGCATCATAGTCATATGTTCACACAAAATTTTCATCTTTTGTCAGAAATTGAAAAGGTGGATGGGCTATTTTAGAAATGTTTTCTATAAAGCGCCTATAATAACCAACACAACCAATGAAGCTACGTACCTGTGTGGGTGTTTTAGGTATCGGGAAGTGCAATATTACCTTTATCTTAGCTAGATCCATTTGAATTCCAGCAACTGAGAGTAAATATCCCAAAACTATTCCTTCCTCCATCATCATGTGGCATTTTACTGTACTCAAAGGGAAACGTGCCCGCTTACTTCTTTCAATTACTTTTTTTAGATTTTCCAACCCCTCTTTGAATGAATCCCCGTATGGAGTGAAATAATCCATATAAATCTCAACACTGTCATCTACCAAATCAGAGAAAATCCCCAAAATTTCCCTTTGGAGTGTTGCAGGTGAATTGCAGAGACCAAATGAAAGGACCCGATATGCGAAAGTTCCCCAAGGACATGTGAAAGTGATTTTATCATGATCTTTAGGGACTATCTAGATCTGGTTGTACCCGTTAAATCCATCTAGGAAGGAGAAGAACTTCTTCCCAACCAGAGTATCCAAGACTTGGTCAATGAATGGTAACATAAAATTGTCTTTTTGCATTGCCTTATTTAATTCTCTGTAATCCAGGCATATCTGCCATTTACAGTTTTTCTTAGGAACTGTCACCAATGGGGAAACCCATTGACTGTCTGAAATGGGGCAGATAAATCCCACATCCAGTAGCTTTTGAAGTTCTTCCTTGAAAATGTTATTCAGAGAAGAGTTCATCCTTCTCTGAGGCTCTATCACAGGACAACAGTCCTCTTTGACGTATATATGATGGGTGCATAAATTGGCAAGAATCCCTTTCATTTCCGTATAGGCCCAAGCGAATGCTTCTTTGTGTTCTCAAAGAACATCCAAGGGCTGTTTCGTCTGGGATTCTAACCGATCTGGATTAATATTTAGGGTCTTCCCTAGCTCTATTTCCACCAAAATGATGTCACAGGACGCAGTTGGAGATAGCTCGTCGACTCCATCGGTTGTTCTGATACTTTCCTGTGTTTCACAGCTCAAGAGAGACTCTAGAATTCATTGATTTGAATCTGAAATAGAACATGGGTCACTAATAAAAGTAGTAATATTATCATCTTTTGTTTCTATTTTCAACTGAAGGGCCTGTCAAATGGTAAGGATTGACCTTAATTCCTCATTTTCAGATTCAGATTCTTCCTTTGGTAAAGGATTCCTGTGGACAGATGGTTTCACTGATGGACTAGGTTCTGCAGGACGATATAACACTAAATTCTTAGTACTCTATCCATTCGAGATAACCATATGTCCAGAACGACACCTAATATAAGCGTCTGCAGTTGCCAGCCGCAGTCTTACCAGAATCAGGGGATGGCCACTAGCTGGGGATTGCATTTGCAGTACTAGGAAATCCACATGGTAGTGCCATGAATCAACTGAGATTGTAAGATCTTCTAAATTCCATACGAGTTTAACCATAGATCAATCTGCTAGTTATAACATAGTAGGTGTAGGATTCAAGTTTCAAAGACCCAATTCCTGCATAGTCTCAGTGGAAATAACATTTATGGCAGTGCCCAAATCTACAAGCACGTTTGGAATTTATACTCGATTAATTTGCACTGTTAAAATTGGGTTTCCGACATCCCCATATTTCACGGGCATAACCTTCCCCATCATCAAATCGGATAGCTTTCCCATCACATGAATGGTGAGTGGGTCCCTTGATTTCCTTTTAGGATTTTTAGCACAATATTCCTAGAGAGTTTTTGCATATATAGGTACGTCCCTCGTAGCTTGCAGCAAGGGGATCTTAACAAACAAATTTTGTAGCTCCCCTAACAAATCAAACTCAGCTTGAGGGATCTGTTTACCAAAAGCTAATCTTTTTGGATAGGGCAATTCAGCATGGTGTTTTTGAGTAATTAGCAGCTGAGGAGGTGTCTGCTTTTTGCTGACTTGGTTCAATTCCTCTTCAACCATTTCTGGTTCCTTTACCTCACTGCCAACTTGTTCAGTGATAACAGGTGAGTGTTGAGCATCTACTATCCGCCCAGATCTTAAATTCATCTCATACAATTCTGTGGTGGAGATGTTGTATGAAGGTAGGTTGAGGGTGTCAGCTTGCTGAGCCCCTTTATTGTTAGGATTTGGATTGGGTTAGATGGGAAGTTGAAGGCAAATAGGCTAATTACCAGGGGGTATATTAGAGGGAAAATGGAGTTTCTGTTATGGCATTGACTAGGGAAACTGTCCAGGAGGAGAAGGTCCACGCCAATTTGAAGCCCATGAGGAACTCGAACTAGCTTGAGGAGCCCATCACTGTCAGGGTGGAAGCTGGTACTAGGGCCACATAGGTGGATAAGGCATGGACTAGGGACCCATATTAAAATTACTAAAATATTGAGATCGATCCGGGAACATATCTTGATTTCCCATTGATGGTCGAGGTTGCCATAGCTTTTTGGGTCCCATAAAGTACAGCTGCTCCATCTCTTCGCCTATCCCTTGAAAAACTACTTTCAATACTAGAAAGGATGGGCATGAACTTGTTGCATGATTTAACTCACAGACTGCACATTCCTCTATAGAGTTTAATGGGAATTCCCTATGTGGGTGTTTCTTCGTGCACTTTGGGAAAAATATAGCAGTAGTTCTTTCCAATTCCAGTTTTTTTTGTTTTACCTGCAGCGTTTCCATTTGTTCAGACAGGGTACTCAGGATATCAGTCCTCAAGTTGTCCAGCAGATTTCAAATTTCTGCTTTTGTGACACCTCCACCAAATACTTTTGTTGACCGAATCCCATGTTTATTCCTTGCAACTCCCCTTGAGCATTGGATGCACAGCTCAAAGATGGTGTCGAAGTTATCCTTTGATATATCTCCCTTTCTGACTATGTTTAGCAATTGAAAAGAGTCCTCTCGAAAGACCCGAAGAAGGATAATTTTTAAAATGTCCTTATCTAGGTCAGAGTGACATGATCTCTGCAATGTGTATTTAAAGCGTTCCACACAGTCTTCCATATTTTTGTCCTCTTTCTGTGTAAACTTGAAGCATTCTTCCTAAATGTCCTGTGATTTACAGTAATCATGATACTTCTCCAAGAAAGCAGTTTTCATCTCCTCCCAAGTTGAAATAGTCTTTCCCCCAAGACCCATAAACCATCACAGGGTTGTCCCCTTTAGTGTATGGGGAAGATTTTAAATTTCTGAGCATTTGTTATATAATTATATCCCTGACACACAATGTAAAATTCAAACAAGAACATGTTGGGATCTTCTGAAGTAAGCCCATGAAAGCTAGGTAAAGTTGTTAAAGGAATGGGCTTTGTTGGTGCGCTAGACCCAAGATCCCCAATTGGGAAGTCAATAACGGAGGTTGTAGGTGCCATGAATATCCTCCAATAATCACCAGGGATTTCGACAGGCTCTGCAGGAAATGATGGAATGGATCTTCTCACAGGGGTTTGAGTTGCTTTAATAGCACTCCCTTTATCCTTTGGTGATAGAAATGCCCCTACAACTTATTCCTCTCTGTCACAGTGGCTTGACCCTTCAGACCTCCTCTCTACAACTTCTTCTTCCCTACTGGAATGGGCTGGTCCCTTGGATGTTCTACTTGCAACCTCTTCTTCTTTTGCCACCAGCAACGACACCCCTTTATCAAGTATATTGCTGCTTGTCTCTTTGGCTACTGGAAGGGTCTACTGTATCGAATCGACAAGGGGTGCTATGGACAACACTGGTTGATCTACAGATTGTCCTTCCGATCTTGTCTGTGTACCCAGCCTCATAGGAGCACGAGAAGATGCCTCTGATTCAGCTTCCGCGATGATTTTCTAGATGTAAGTATTCCATCCCAAATCCTCTCCTCCCTTCTTTGGGGCTCTTCCTCTGTCCCTTTTATTCGATCTTCTGTTCATGCAATTTGACGTGATGAAAATGTCGATACCATCACAATGCTCAGGACCTAGAACAAGGCATCAAAAGACCATTCCCTCCCTAGGATGAGAGATCAAGCGGAAAGGAAAATAGCTAAGGAAAAAGAAACCTAGGGTTCAGGGCTTGGAGCAGGGTGTTAAAGGACCCTTCCCTCCCCAGGACAAGAAATCAAACAAAAAAGAATGCACACAAGGAAATCTAAAGCATGGGACCTGGATCAGGGTGTCAAAGGACGATTCCCTCCCCAGGACAAGAGATTTGGTTTTTCAAAATCAAAAAAAGAAAAAATGAAGGAAAAATTTAAGCTCAGGGCCTGGAGCAAGGCATCAAAATACCATTCCCTCCTAAGGACGAGAGATTGGACCTAAAGAAAGAAACAAAAAAACAAAACAACAAAACAAAGAAATAACTATGCTCAGGACCAGGAGTAGAGTGAGAGAACTCCTTCTCTCCCCAGTACGAGAGATTGACCCTTTGGTCGATACAGATCATGTGTTGCACCTTGTTAGCCTTATCCGAAAACGACACCAAAATGTTGGTGTCCAGGTATGAACAATTTGTCAACCCTTTTCCTACATTAATTCATCATTCCAGGTGTGTACTCTTCTCAAGGTAACGTGCAAGGTATATGCAGGAGCAAGATTACACATTACATCAACCAAGGGTTTGTGATTAAGAAATCAAAGAATCGTTGTAACAGTAATGGAAATGAACTGCAGAACATAAAAAGGAATTCACAACAATCTAGGTAATCTGCAACAGCAATAAGGAAATAGGTACAACAAGTAAAACAACACACAAAAAGGAAACACGTAGCATCTGATTAGAAGAGCAGACCCAACTCTCTGATCAGGGCTGCGTTTACTCACAACCAAAGATAGAACAACAAAGCGTTTATATTTTATTAATCTAAAGAAAAACTGTTACAATACATATCCTGGTACGGCTAACCCTTCGCATCTTTTATATGATACAGGGGGTGATAACATCTTCCCCAAAACCTGGCAACTACATGCCCAAAAATATACCTCAGTTCAAAACAACACTAGTGCCGAGAGAGTGAGAATAGAAATGATCAAAAACGAAATGGGAACAGCTCCAAGTTGTTTATGTTATTTTAGCGCTGCTGAATGACTATTGTCAATCGTGGAACTACCACTATATGTCGGGAGATCAACACCTGTTCTCCGAAAATCTGCAGACATAACAAGTTTTAGTGGCTTACATAGGTAAAACCCTCGTTACTTTACATCATTAATTAAATATTCCAAGAGATAGAGAAAGGAGGGTTATCTCATAGGTTTAGCATAATAGATACACATTAATGAGTGGAAATGTAGGGAAAAGGTAAGAAGATTTGGTGCCCAACAATTGTCACCATCCGTGTTGACTACTCTGTCGGACATCAGACAGATGTTTTTCATGAAACTAGTTATATCAACTGTCGCACTCGTCTTGGACTGATCCATGAGTGTTGTTCGTGTTATCTTACCTTGTACGTTGTGACTATCGCATCTATGTCAACTGCTCTGTCGGAAGCTATGCATGTCCTTTGTGTTGTGTGTTCCTAGCTAATTTGGAACTGATCCCTTTCAACTTGGAACTCACCTTCACCTTCCTCTCCCTTCCAAGTGTTGGAGCCTCTCACACTCATTCCTTGACTCACTACATCAGTCACACCCTTTGCTACTGACAGATTTATCTTACTTACCTCTGTGTGACGTCGTGGTCAAGGCATTACATTACGACCCACTTCTGGGACTCCTACACCAAACGGTCTGAGGTCTAATTGGGACTTCTTACAGGGGAGATTCCCTGAGATGTTGGTATGTCAAACACCGACAACATTTCTGGCGCTAGAAGGAGGGCCTGATGACAAGCAGTCTCCTCTCATCCAGTTATGAACCTTTGCATATCTTTCATGGAATCTTGAATTATTCTTCCCACGAGGTCTTTTTCGAATCGTGAAGATGTCTCCATCTCGAGGAAGCTTTTCAACCTCTTGTCCACTCACACATATGATGGTGAAGGCGAGGTGGCCTGGTCTAAGCACTTACATAACTTTATTTCCATGATTTATGAGGAAGATGAGTTTATTAACGAATAGGCCAATTTGTTGCTTGCATTCACACTTCACAAATATCCATTTCGTTGGGTGCTCAACCTACCGACTAGCACCATGCACTCATGTGAGCACTTATGTGATCTTATTGATGACACGTTCTATCATTTTGATCCAGACCACCTTGACAGGAAACTGTTACAACAACAGAGGGCTCCCCATGAATCCGTTATTGATTTTTGGCAGCGCTTTCGTGACTTACAGTTTCAATCTCTGGGGAGCCATATGAAGTTCTCTTATCTTTGTGATTGGTTCAAGTACTGTCTTAAGAAATCGGCCCATCCCAAAGCTTGATGTCAAGCTTCGCTCAACAAATTTGTTGATGGAACTGCACAATCTCATGTTGGAGCAGGCACTGTCTCAATGGACTGTCCACCTCCCTCTCATTCAACAGTTCCACCATCACCCTATGATGTTGAGGATCATGTTCACGTAGATGCTCAACCTTCACACCCTCCCAACATCACTCCACACAATTTTTGCATCGATTTGGTTGTGAGTCCTTCGAGTTCTCATATGCATTATTTTTTTCGACCTCCATCTTCATACCCAGGTGTTCCTCTGGATGATGTTGGCTTTTGTTCGTCCATTCCGAACTCTTCACTTGTTGTGAATGAGGAACAACCCACTGACGGAGTTGGTGTTGCACAACCAACATGCCTTGTAATTCATGAAGAGTATGAGTGGGAGCTTGAGCATCAACACTTCACGAAGGATGACTCCCTTCCATCTGAGCCCCCTCCGTTGTTTCCTAACATCATTGGTGAACCTGCCATCCATGAATTTGCATGTGTCTCTTCATCCATGGATGCACACATTATTTATCTTTCGTAGGACACACCATATGTTAGCCAATCATCCAACAACAGAGAGGACCAATCATTCACTCGTTGTGAATCCGTCTATGCCATTCATCTACGAAGATCCATCTGTCAATGAAGTCGAAACCCCACACATCGTCAAGTCACTTCAGCCCAAGCTGATGGTTATGTCAGGCCCTCGTTGTCCTGAGGTTGGTTTCGCTTCCGATCCGGAAATTTTTCAAACACTCAAGGCTCCTCGTCACTCATATGTATGCACTCAAGGCCATTCTAACACTCAGATCACACTTCCTCCACTCAAAATATACGATGTCATTTCTCATGCATTGGAGGAGTCTTATATTGCAACAACTCGTGCGTGACACAGCTTATATTTGTTTCTTTCATTTTCTTGCATGTCACAGTCAAGAGTGTGCTTATGCTTCAAATTTGCACGTAGTGTCACACAACACCATGATAAGTCCATAGACTATCCGTCATGCACATGCACTCACTTATGTCCATGGGCACTTTGAAACACAAAGTGTGGCTGCCTTCAGCATTATATCTTTCTTGTATGCTAGTCCACACAATTTAGTTACTCACGGACCAAGTCTTCACCCACATGGGTCTAACAATGCGTCAGTGGCTGCATTGGAAGTACCACTTCATGTGATCAAGCCCATTCACCATTAGTGTAGGAGTAGGAGTAGTGTTTGCTTTCAGTTATTTGCTAGCATGCCTATTTGCTTACATGTTTTGTTTGCTCTTTTGTTTACTTGTTTCGCGTTAATTTTCTCGTCTACTCTTGGTTTGCTTTGTTGATTTTAAGTTCATTCACTTGTTTCGTTCATAGATTAGTTTGCATAAAACTATGTGTGACTCATGAAATGAGTTGGGTAAAGTACAAGAGGCTTTTTACAGCTATCACTACTTGGTTATCTGTCATCTTGCCTCTGTATGATGAACTTGTTACTCTTAGTCCATGATACGTCGAAGGAAAATACGCACTCTTCAAAGTGAACCCTTTTCCTAGTCGATTGTTTTTGGGTTAACCCTTGTCAGCTCAGTCAAGTAGAGTAAGGTGAGGGATAAACCTTAATAGGCACATCAGAGATACGTGAAACTACTTCTCTACTAGAATAACCTCTTCTGCTCTCAATAAGTCGGGATCCCTCTTTCGCCTTTGAAATGAATAAATGTTATGCACAGTGAAAATGAAAATAATGAAAAGTCAAAAAATTCAAAAAGAAAAATGAATAAGGCAAAAGAAGAGATAGGATTCTCGTGTAGGGAGGTGATGCAAGTAACTCCGTCTGGGTACTGACCAGGCTCGCTAGCAGCGGAGCCATGCTTGTGTTCCTATGTGACTCCAACTGGGTACTGTCCGGGCCTGCTAGCAGTGGAGCAACACCAGAGATGAAACTTAGACTCTGATGACTATACTTCTTGTGCACTTATATACCTATCGACCCCAATCGAAACAAATGTGTTGCCTTGGCTTGGAATGTGTGTCAATCAACTAAGAATCTAGTAGATGTTACATCTTACAATCAAGCTAGTGTGAAGCTAAGATGAACTAAGAGCTGAACAAAACTTCTAGAGGTGTTTGACTTGCTTTTCATGAATAAGGTCCATTCAGAGAGCTGGATTTCTACGAATGTGTTGCCAAGTGTTGTAGCGGCTACAACCACCCTCCAAAATGTTTCCTTAGCCTATTTTGGAGCCTCCATACCAACTCTCATAGCAGCTTGCCTTGCTTCATCACGTCCTCAAGCTTCAGTGTCCTTCTTGCTCAATGGAAGTTTGTCAATCACAATTTGACCTTTTCTCCTCATAGGCTGCTCATCCGAACTTGGTCCAGCTATAGGCTGAGTAGCTTCCTAGTGAATTTTTTGCATTTCTGGAGGGCAGCCAGCCTTCCCTCCAGGAATTGTGAAATTCCCTCTTACAACATGTTGGGCTCTAGGATTGCGCAATCCTGCCAGCCAACCCTCCCAGTAAGATTTGTGCAATTCTTCCCATCAATAGGCAGTTAAACCCAGGATTTGCATAAATATGGGTAGCAGTCAACTGCTAGGCCAAGAAATTGCGCAATCCCCTTGGGCAGTTAGCCAAACTTACTATCAGGAATGCATATTTTTCTCCAGCAGTCAAGGAGTCTCTTGCATGTGCAGTTGAATTGATCGGTTCCCTCCGGGACTGAGCAAAATAGAATTGCATGCATAGGTGGCTTCTCCCAAGGCATCATCCAAAGGCATCGCTTGTTTCAGGGATCTAAGTTTAGCAATTGGAGGTTACATGCAAGGAGTGATTCTAAAACCTCCCTCCAAGTGTCACTTCCCCTAGATTTGTGGCGTGCACTTCATAACCTCAATGTTATCAAAAATCATTAATCGAACACTTCAGGGCTCATTCCTCACATAAACCTTGTAGCTCTGGCATCCCACATCACATCTAGGAGTATTTAGCACATTCAGCTCGGCTATTTTTGGGGTAAGCTCGCTTCCTATGCCTTATGTTGCATTTCCGTCACTTTTTGTGTATTCAGTTGTGTGAGTGTTGTTTTCTTGATTTCTTTGAACACCTACTGTCATTGACATATATTCTATCTTGTCATAGCTCTGTTTCAATTTTCATTTCTATCTCAGTGTTCTCGCATGCATGAAACTGATTTGCACGGAAGTTCGCCCAACTGGCGAATGGCCTCACCCACATGCAAGTTGATCTATTTGCTCAATTTTCCATTCATGTTTTCCATGAATTGTTTATCACTTCTGCTATCACTTAGTGTTGCCATGCATTTCATCGGCCAACTTGCTTTCAGTTGCTCGTCAGCGAGTCGGGCCAACCTTGCCCTGGTATCTGCCTTCATCAAGGCTATATTATGCAATGTGGAGAAGGAAGGCTCACCTTCCTCTCCATATTTACGCATTCTAGCTGAGCACTGGCCTCCTGGACTGAATTGCACATTTCTGGAGGTTAATGGCTTTATGGCCCAAACATTTGGACAATTCTGCCACTGGGCCAGTAGTCCTTCCCAATTGGGATTACTCATTGCACAATCCCAAAAGCCAACTGCCCAACTGGACTGTGCATTGCATAGTTCCTCCAGTCATTCATTTTCTTAGCAGCCTAGACTGTGCCTTGTGTAGTCTTGGTAGTCGGTCTCCCAACATCCCGACTGAAATTTTGCAACCTTCATGATCATTCACACAGGTATGTTTTTGATTTTGGTTTTCTACTGACAGATTGCCTGCTATGAGTGTTGCCATGTCTCCAGGCATCACAACTATTCATCTGCCTCTCAGTAGTACAGGTACGATGGTTTCCTAGAGAGCAAATATGAAGACACCATTCCGAGCATGCTTGGGGATGCAGTTGATTAAGTGTCCATCAGCTTACCTACTCACGAAGACATCTAGTTTTTCATGGACAAGGAAATCAAGCAGCAACATCACAACAAGCAGCATCATGAACAAAAAATGAATGCAACATACTTAATGTAGTGAATGTAGCAAATGAAGTGAATGCAACGAATGTAAGAGGAAGGTTGTTGACAACATAGGGGCAGAGCAAAGTTGCAAGATCAAGAAGATCCATTGATAATTAAAGAAACTTTGGAGGCTTAAGCAATGAAGTGATGGCGTGACATGAAGATCGTGTGAAGGTAGAAGATGGAATAAAGAAGGAGTTGCATGTGTTGAAGTAACAATTCAGGAAGAACATGAAGTTGCACAGACAGTCTAATGAGTTGCAGCAGGAATAGGAACAACAGTGGGCACAAAATGCACTCATGGATGAAACTGTGCGAGTACAAGTTAAGGATCCGTCCCAGCAGTTGACACAGAGAAAACATGGTGAGCAATATTTTTCATCGCATGCGAAGGATCCAACAACATGCATGTCATTGATCACATGCATGAAATCCAACCCATTCAACACACTCACTAAGGCGAAGACAACAAGCAAGTCCAACTGGGGTTGAACATGCACTTCGGCAAGTTGATGTGCATGACCACCAAAACACACTTGAAGATCAGCAAGGACACTATGCATAAGTGTATTTTTGGTTCAACCATCCCCAAGAAGACCATGCGCATGTTAGGATACGAGTTGTATGAAGGGGTTGAACCAATGAACCAGTTGCAACAGAGGCAAGAGTTCACTTCAGCAAGATGTGACATGAGGTGCATGCACACCATCACGAACGACCAAGATTGGCATCATCTCACCAACTTCACCATCACAAGCATGTCAAAGAGTTGGTCTCACCATAGCAAACCGAGTGTTAGTGATGTCTTGCAAGGATTGCTTAAGCCATGTTGTCTCATATGAGTACATGTGCACTGTAATGTTGAGTCATGTCAAGTGTAAGTCAAGTGTCAACAGTTGGATGTAACAGTCATAGAGTAGGTGAAGAGTCATGATGGTAGTTGAATTGTCATAAAGGGGAATGTCAAGGGTCACCCACCCTTTTCTATTAATAGTCCCTCATAACTCGTGTATAGGCTTTTGGTTAGCCAAGCTTCTACTAAGACTATCTTGAAGAAGGTTTGGACAATATTGTAACGTGCCTTGGCTTCTCCATTGCACGGAGCTAGTACATCTCTTTGGAGGAGTAGGCAGATGTGGTTGTAACATTCCACTGATGGGGCTAGCAGGTTTACATGGTGTATTGTATGATTGTTACTTACACTTCTTTAATAATAAGAGCCAACACATTTTCATGCATATATTGTTATTGTAGTTGGACTATTCCGATTGCCTTCATGATATATGTTGTTTAAATTACATATTTTTTTATGAGCTTATTTGTATTCAATTATATGAATCTTGTTGTTAATGTGGTTCATATGTTATTAATGTTGTCACCATCCGTGTCAACCACTCTATTGGACATCAGACAGAACTTTCTCATGAACCTGGTTATATCAACTATCACACTCGTCTCAGACTGATCCATGAGTGTTGTTCATGTTATCTTACCTTGTATGTTGGTACTGTTGTGTACATGTCAACTACTCTGCTAGAAGTTTTGCATGTCCTTTGTGTTGTGTGTTCCTATCTGAGTTAGGACTGATCCCTTTCAGCCTGGAACTCACCATCACCTTCCTCTCCCTATGAAGTGTTGGAACCTCTCATACTCATTCCTTGACTCATTGCATCAGTCACACCCTTTCTACTGATAGAGTTATCTTACTTACCTATGTGCAACTTCATGGTCAAGACATTACCTTACGACCCATTGCCGAGACTCCTACACCAAACACTTTGAGGTCTAACTAGGACTTCTTACCGGGGAGATATCCTTGACATGTTGGCAGGTCCAGCACCATCAACATATCTATAAATTTCACATAACGTAAATCATTTAGCTTTATCTTCCACCTTTACATGGAATATTGTTTATTAATTATTATTTTCAATGACCATTTACATGTCATGATTGTTCCTCACTTGCCCCAAATGTTACAAAGTAATGCCATAAATCGGTAGTGAATGGAAAAATAGCATAGATGAAGAGAGATATGATATGTTATGTAATCTTGTTTCCCTCAATCTTGTTTTAAAACTAAAGCCAATAAACCTTGAGTTAATATTGCATAACATGTTGAAATAAACAACAGTAATGACATGAATAACCTATACATGAGACTATTTTTATTAATAAAATATCCTATAAATAATAATCAAACATATTGATTGAAACAATGTTCCATGATAAATCTATTCCCCTCATCTTATAAAGCATTTGACTACACCTACTCTCTAGAGTGTCAATATAAATAAATAAATAAATTACAAATGCTCATTGGTATACTAGGAGAGTACTTGTCTAGTAGCTGGTCAAAATGGTGTGTGAAATCTATGTATAAATCATTGTTTATAAAGTTCTGATGAAATTTCAAATGTGAAAATACAACCATCATGTTCTTTACAATGATATCTTCCTTTATTTACCTCATCCATTACAATCTACTACTTGTAATTTTTTATTGAAAATCAAAAAACATCTTAGAAGGTCAAGAGCCAATCTTTGTTACAAACATTATACTATATATAAATTTCACATTATGTAAATCATTTAGCTTTACCTTCCACCTTTACATGTAATCTTCTTTATTACTTATTATTTTCAATAACCATATACATGTTACGATTGCTCCTCAATTTATGTCTTACGATGTTTCCTTTGCAACATATGGTGCATATGCTAGTTTTAATGTCATGATGAGGACAATTGACAAATTAGTGTATGAGATCCCCTTATTTAAGTGACAAGGTACCTAATAACCTCAACACTACTAACAAAAGTGTACATAGTCTGGATCATTTGAAAATGGATGTGACGTTTTAGAAAAACATATTCTAATATTATCTTACCACAATTATAATTTAACTTTTTAAAATAAATAATAATAAAACAATCCAAATTTACCATTAATCAAAATTTAAAAGTGACCAAAACAAAATATTGTTAAAATCAACTTTCAAAAACATATAACTTTTAGCACAAATATGGAAATACGATGCATTAGAAATTAGAAATTAAAATATAGTTATGCATTCAGTATTGAGTTGTATGCCTAAATATGTTTTGAACCTTCTATAAATTACTTTCAAAGGATGTCATGCACAAGATCTATGGGCAGAAGGTTACTTCTGACTCACGTGAAGGTACAATTGACTATTGTGGTAAAATCAGTGTGTGGTTCTCAAAATCAAATTACACGTGGCAGTTTTAATTAGTGTGTGGTTCTCAAAATCCAATCACCCATGGCATTTATAAGGAATCATGTTGATGCCGCCTTCTTGGAATCCATGTACTCTATATTATTATGCTTATTTTTTCTTCATTTTTTGCACTTGGAGAATGGTTTTCCTGACTCTGCATTATTAAACACTGGTAGAATGGTTTTCCTAGCTCTACACGATAAGCCAAAGGAAGGATCCTCATCAATTGATTTCATTGATTTTGATCTTATTATGTGTGTCGTAGGATGTATTATGTGTTCAGTTTGGGTTTACCATCTATTACTTTTGTTAGTTATATTGAAAAAATTTTAATTTTACAAAGTTTAACTTTACCAATTTTTTATTTATTTATTGTAAATTTTCTACTTTGTATTTAACTGTAATATTATTGGGAATGTGACTTTTTCAGTTGCTGGAAGATGGTTGAGGATGGAGCCGGAGGAGATTCAATGGAGACCCACCGAGGGTTAGGGTTACGCCTAGTCACTGAAGCCGACAACATCATTGGACATTTGCGACTGCGCATCCCTTTTTACCTGTACGCCAGCCTCGTTTTCGCTTCTCAATGTCGTTGCACCATTGCGGTTAATCTTCTCACTTTTACTACCTAGATTTTACCCTCTTCCTCCTTGACACTTCCCCGCCTACTCCCGGTCACAACAGTGACAGGAATCTCAAGGTTCTGGAGGCAGCTAGCACAGGAAATTCGCGATGGTTATGGATGAGCTAGTCGACTATTCGGAGGACCCATTAGAGGGTACCTTGATTTGGACTATTCCCAAGGTAAATCTGGCAGGCGTTTTCACCTATGGCTATGAGCTTTCTAACACCGTAGCTTCATTGCCCTCGATCTCAGGGCCTTCAAGTTTAGTGGTTTCCCTCCCAGAGGCCTCCCCTTCTTTGTCGGACCTCACAACTCAGCCAATATTGACTTCTACCCTCAATTTTGTGGATTAATCCCTTCACCCCAGATTTCGAATCTCCTCGACGGGGCTCACCTCTCTTCCACCTTCCGCTAGCTCTCGTGTGCCCTCTACTACTCAATCCAGGGAGCCCGTAGCTATTGCACCTGGGTATCAACCAGAACTGCCCTTTTCGGCCCCTCAATCAGAAAATTTTGTCGAGATCCCTCCCATTTATGGTGTTTTCTCATCTGAGCCTCAGTTGGATTGTCCAAACCCTATGACAAATCCTTCACTGAGCGACCCTCAGCTTTCCTTACTTGATGAAAGGACCCAAAAAGGAAAAAAGCTGAGGTGTTTGAAATCAAAGGTTATTGAAGTCTTTCTTTGTCTAGGTGAGGACTTTTAGTGGAGCGACACCATGGAAATTGCTGACCGAGTTTTGGTAGGAAGAGCCAGGGGCCGATACTACAGTGCTACAAGACTAAAGTAGTGGCCGTCGGAGGTCTGGGGACATCATCTGGTTGAACCACCATTTGTCCAAACTTTTGTCAGGGGGTGGTTTTCCCTCCGTTTCACCAGGGCTGAACATATGAATTGGGTACTCTCAACGGTTTGGCATTTAGAATAGACACCAATGCTCCTTCACAAGTGGACTCCCCTCTTCGATCCAGAATGGGAACAGCTTGGAGCAGGTCCCCTTTGGGTCCATCTACCTGGCCTACCATTACAGTTTTGGTCTAAAGATATCTTCAGATGCATAGGGAACGCCCTTGGTACTTATCTGGAACACGATAAATCCTATCTCACAATAGGGAGGATGGCTTATGCAGGAGTACTAGTACACTTAGATACCAACGACGGATTACAGGAGCACATCATAATTCAATGGCAGAATTTCTCTCGAAGGTAGACATTGGACTATGAAGGGGTTCCCTTCAGATGTAGAAGATGCCACAAGGTTGGGCATCTCTATAGGGATTGCCCTCTCAACAGTAAGGAAAGAACATGGGATATAGGAAGGGCAATTCCACCAAAGACTACACAAGAGTAGTGGGAGCAGGCCCCCAGTGGAGACGATGGGATGCAAGTGGAACCTGCTAATAGAGATAAGGAGGCCCCAAAGAATCATGAAAGACTTCCTCTTCGACCTCCATCTCCTCCTCTCACCAGGGCAAGCGCAGCCGTGGGGGTTGTGTTTTCTTCAGGTATGATTTCTTCCTCCTCTAGCCCTCCTCATTTGTTTTCTCGTGATGAGTTTAATGCATTATCTTCACCTGGTAAACATAATGGCACTATTGATAAATCACTTCCCCCATCTCTCTGGCCTTTCCCCTTCGCTCCTCCACATCCACTTTCTCTAGCCTTTCCCCTTCGCTCCTCCACATCCACTTTCTCTATCATCCCCCCATTGCTCCCAGATCTCCCCCCTTTAATTCCCCTATACCTGAGGTAGGGCCTTCCTCCCTGAGATATCAGACTTTATCTAAGGCAAAAAAAAAAAATTAAGGTCTCTGACCATATTGGTTTAGACATGATACTGTCCCCCATCCCTCCTAAGCTTCCTCGGGGCTGACCCACCTCCCTCTCAAAATGATAGGACCCTATAATACTAGTTATTACCCCATTTCTATTGTAGTTGTATCCCTTATTAATATTGTTGTGCCCCTATTGTCCCCATATTTTTATTACTGTGCCCCATAGAACCCCTCTATTGTTATTTTTGTGGCTTTATATTATTATTGTTAGGTCGGCTGGGTTATATTGTGACTCCTTAGACTCCTATATATAGAAAGGAGGTTTTGTCATTTGAATCATCCAAGAATTGTTCATTTATGTAATGTAAAGGAGGTTTCCCCCTCGAAGAGGATGAATTCTAAGGCATTGATCTATCTTTTCTATCTTTTTGTGAGCTGGTTTCATAACATTTGGTATCAGAGCTTTGGATTCTATGGTTTCACTGCTCCAAACAGGTCATCGTGGCATTTTCGCTATAACTTTTTTCTGTGACATTTCAGAAGCTAAAAAAAATACCCATTTGAGAAGAAATCATGTTGAATCATAGACCCAAATTTCAGATCTTTTCGTGCTCTATTTGCGGAGATATGATCTGAGGAAGTTGGTCTTTTTGCAGACTCTTGAATTACATTCCAAATAGGTGACCTGGGGAAAATCGTCATAACTTTCTTTCTGAGAATTGGATTGAAATTTCGTAAGAAGGTAAAGAAAGAGGACGGACTGTAGTTTCTTATATATATTTTTCAGAGCTAAAAGTCGAAACAGTGACTCGTGGCACGTCGTACAAGTTCGCTCTACTGAACTAGTCTATAATCAGGTCACTGTGGGAGATTGTGCATAACGCTTTCATGGAGAATCCAATTTGGATCAGACTGGTGGCATTGGAAAGAGGAAGTAGAGGGCTATTATAGTTCACAATTTCAAAACTGGATGATTCGAAATTACAGAGATACATCAGATTCAATATCAGGCTCCTACAAAGTGAAAAAAGGTGTGTAGTTTTTTTAAAATTTTTGCATAAGCTTGGTTGGAAAAATTAGTTTGAAGGAATTGAAAGGGCATAGTAAAGCATTATCATTGATAATTGATGCCCCGAGGAAAGAAAATGCAAACACCTAGTAGGCAACCTGAAAGCTCTAGCATGACTCATGAAGAAGAGGAAGAAATGCAACATGATATATCAAAATTATGAGACCAAGTGCAACAAGTGTCACTTGCACAAAAAGGAACAGAATCTAAGATGGATGGTTTAAAGAAAGATGTAGAAGCTAAGATGGATTGCTTAAAGAAAGGCGTAGAAGCTAAGATGAATGACGTGGAAGCTAAGATGGACGATTTGAAGATAAATTTGAAGACATACATGGAAGAATGATGAAGAAGTGTGGGCACTTATTCGAAAGTTACAACAAGATTCCAGTACATCTGATACATTTAGCTGGAAAAATGATTCGTTATGGTACAAAGATTGCTTATACCTCTGTAAGAATTCGCAACTCAAAAAAAAGATTCTTACATAATTGCACACTTCTCCCTTAGGAGGGCACTCAGGATTTTTTTTAAATTACCACAGGGTTAAGAAGGAATTTTTTTGGGACGGCCTTAAATCAGATATTCAAAATTTTGTGGCGGAATGTTTGGTTTGCCAACAAAATAAAGTTGAAACAATTAAGACCCCGGGTCTATTACAACCTTTATCCATTCCAAGCCAACATTGGGAGGAGGTTTCAATGGATTTTATCACAGGTTTACCAAAGTCTGAGGGAAAGAGTGTCATCGTGGTGGTAGTTGACAGACTTACCAAGTATGCACACTTTTGTGCATTATCATGTCCATTGAAAGCTAGTACAGTTTCTACTGCATTTATGGAAACAATTCAAAAGCTACATGGAAACCCAAAGATTATTTTAAGTGACAGAGATCCCATTTTCACTGGAAATTTTTGGACAGAATTATTTTCTTGCCTTGGTACTCAATTAGCTCATAGCTCATCTTATCATCCTCAATCTGATGGCCAAAATGAGATAGTAAAAAATGTTTGGAAGGATATCTTTGTTGCTTTGTATCTGATAAATAGACACAATGGGTCAAATGGTTGCCTCTAGCTGAATGGTGGTATAACACTTCCTTCCATACAGCAACAAAAATGACCCCATTTATGGCACTTTATGAATATCAGCCACCATCCATCACATCATATTTAAGAGAAAATTCTAAGGTTCAAGCAGTGGAACGTCACATTGAACATCAACAACAAGTCCTCCAACTCTTAAAGGATAACCTCGTGTTGGCACAGAATAGAATGAAACAACAGGCATATCAACATTGCAGCGAAAGAAGTTTTGATGTAGCCGATTGGGTATTCCTACGGCTACAACCATATAAAAAAATGTACCTCAAGCAAGCTAAGAAGGATAATACATTATCACCAAGGTATTATGGTCTGTACAAGGTGTTGCAAAAGATTGGTACTATGGTATACAAATTGGAGCTTCCTGCAGCATCTCGAGTGCACCCAATTTTCCGTGTTTCATGTTTAAAGAAGGTTATAGGCGAAAATCTTCCAGTTCAAACAATATTGCCAGAACTTGACGAGGACGGAAAAATTTTATTGGAACCGGAAGCAGTCACAGAAACAATAACTCAACAGCTACAAAATCGATCAATCTCGGAGTATCTCATCAAGTGGAAGAACTTATCTGCTGAAGATTCCACATGGGAGGATGAGAATTTTATACAGAAGCATCCAGAACTACTCAAGCATTGAGGACAACACTATTTTTTTGAAGGAGAGGGGCATGATAGGACCCTATAATACTAGTGATTACCCCATTACTATTGTAGTTGTATCCCTTATTAATATTGTTGTGCCCCTATTGTGCCCCATAGAACCCCTCTATTGTTGTTTTTGTGGCTTTATATTATTATTGTTAGGTCGGCTGGGTTATATTGTGACTCCTTAGACTCTTGTATATAGAAATGAGGTTTTTTCATTTGAATCATCCAAGAATTGTTCATTTATGTAATGTAAAGGAGGTTGCCCCCTCGAAGAGGCTGAATTCTAAGGCATTGATCTATCTTTTCTATCTTTTTGTGAATTGGTTTCATAACAGAAAAGCACAAATCCATGTGGGAGACGAGATCGCTTCTGGCAAGCAAATAACCATCCACAGGGCACCTAGAGCATTGAACCCCCTATCTGATCCCCCCTTATCAAGATTGTCTTCTTCAATTATAGAGGGCTAGCTACGCCCGATAAAAAATTAGCCCTTTGAAGATTGATCTCTGCTGCACCAGTCGATGTTATTTTTCTATAGGAAACCTTAGGATCAGCTGATGCCATCTCTCATCTCCTTGAATCGATGCTCCCTGGCTAGAACTTTCTTGGCCTTGATGAAAATGGACGATCGGGTGGTATTTCTCTAGGTTACAAGCAATGTTCCATCAATCTCCGTAACTGTTGGGGAGGCTCAGGGTATATTGGGGTGGACTTGTTTTCAGCTAATTTGGGTATGGAGATTCGGACTATCAACGTATATGGGCCATGCCAACACAAGCCTGCATTTTGGGATCATCTTCTAAGTACTGAATTATTGCAAAAGGAATTATCAATCATGGGAGGGGCTCTAAATTTCTCCATAGACCACTCTGAATCCAGGGGACATCGATCTCAAATGGATCCCCTATCTGCCTATTTTGAGAATATCTTGGAACCTCACAATCTTATGGACATCCCCTCAACTAAATTGCAGCCCACCTAGAGGAACAACATAGTTGGGGAAGACATTTTAGTTCGAAGATTTGATTGATTCCTAATCAAGGAAGGCTTTATTAATCTAAGAGTAAATCGTAGACAATGGGTGGGATCAGGTGGCATCTCTGATAACCTACCAATATACATGGAAATCTGTGGGGCGCCTGGAAAACCCAAGGGTCCCTTTAAGTTCAGCTCTTCATGGTTAAAGGACCCTACCTATGTTCTTATGATCTCAAACTTTTGGAAAGCGCATCCCCCAACTGTTGAAGGAAACATAACTGAGGGTTTTTCTGACATTCTAATAGAGATGAATAGACACTGTAAAATATGGGCACATAACAAGAAAATACAGGACGATCAAATTCTAAGGGATGCGGAAACAGAAACTGATTTTGAAACTAACTTGGGAGAGTTTTACAGCTCAAATGAGCATAAGGAAAAACTCACTTCCTTATATGCCACTAGAGGAAAAATTCTGAAGGACCGTGAAGAAGCATGGAGGCTGAGAAGTAGGGCGATCTGGCTGCTTGAGGGAGATGATAATACAAAATTCTATCATAATTATGCAAATGGTCAGAAAGCTATTAATACCATCTGGTAGCTCTCGAATGAGCAAGGTCTCACTATAAACACTTTCCCTCAACTGGCATCAATGGCATCCTCTCATTTCAGTCAGATTTACAGGGCTCCCCCCAATGTAAATCTTGTTGAAATCACACAAGTGGCTTAGATTTTCCCACAATTTGTGGAATAGGAGGATGGCAGTGAACTGACTAAGGAAGTCACCCTAGGAGAATTGGAAACCACTCTCAAATGGTTCAAGAAAGACAAGAGCCTAGGGTTGGATGGATGGTCGGTTGAGTTCTATCTAGCTTTTTTTGAGACTCTTGGTGCAGACCTCCTCAAGGTAATTGAAGAAACCAGAATCAATGGCAAGATGTATGAACCTTTCAACTCTACATTCATCGCACTCATTCCAAAGTCCGACAATCCATCCACCTTTGATGACTATAGACCTATCTCATTATGCAACTGCATCTATAAGATCATGGCTAAAATCATAGCCAATCGAATGAGGCCCATTCTATCCACCCATATATCTCAGGAGCAATTCGCCTTTCTACAAGATCGACAGATCCATGAGGTAGTGGGAACAACACAGGAGGTATTGCACTCATTGCATTCCAAGAAAATGAAAGGTATGATTCTAAAGGTTGATCTCTCTAAGGCTTTTGACAGAGTTAACTGGTTGTATATAAGAATGCTTCTAAC
This sequence comes from Pinus tabuliformis, assembly GCA_031772625.1. NCBI lineage: Eukaryota > Viridiplantae > Streptophyta > Pinopsida > Pinales > Pinaceae > Pinus > Pinus tabuliformis. Next base: position 1,667,637,774 of record CM062819.1, on the reverse strand, counting down.
CCACCTTGGGTTTCCATATGATTTTATTAAATGGATTATGAGTTGCATCACTAACATATCATTTAGTGTTCTGATTAATGGGGCGGCTTCACCCTTTTTTCATTCTGAAAGAGGCCTCCATCAGGGTTGCCCCCTATCTCCACTACTCTTTCTCCTAATCATGGAAGGGCTCAGTAGGCTTGTTAAAGAAGAGTTCAGAAGGGGAAGACTGCAGGGTATAAAAATCACAGAAGGATGCATATTGACTCATTTGTTATTTGTGGATGACGTTTTGATATTTCTCAATGGAAGTATTGGGGATTTGACCAATATGAAGAATACTTTCTGTTTGTTCCAATCGGCCACCATCATGACCATAAACTGCAACAAGTCCACCTTATCAGCGACTGGATGTTCCCAATACGAGATACATTTTTCACTACAAAGGTTCCAGTTCACCCTTTTAAGATCGGAGGATGGCCTTCGATACTTGGGTTACAAATTGAAGCCTCTGGGATACAAAATTCTAGATTGGACATGGGTTATTGCCAACATGGAGAAAACACTCAACATTTGGTATTACAAATACCTATCCAGGGCATGCAACCTCACTCTCATTAAAGCTATTCTGGAGGCTACTCCGGTCTATTGGATGTCGTGGCATGGATTCCTAGGGGTATACTCTCCAAGATAGAAGCCTTATGCTGCAGATTCCTTTGGAAGGGTAAACAGACAGGAAAAATATTTGCATGGGTCAAGTGGGAGGCACTCAATATGCCGAAGAAATAGGGTGGATGGGGCATAAAGAAGTTAGAGGATTTCTCCTCAGCTTTGGAAGCTAAACCTAGATCGCAACTCATTACTTCAAATAGCCTATGGACAAGGGTGGTTGCTTCAAAATACAACACCCCTCTTAATTTGATGGACTGGCTAAGACAACGAAAAAGATACCCCACAGGGATATCAATCATATGGAAGGCTGTAATTAAATCTTTGGACATCATTAGAGCTGGTATTACTTGGAAAATTCAATCTAGAATGGCTATGAGGATTAAACAGGACCCATCGATTGGTTGTGGGAATGCCAACAGGCTACCAGCTGATCTTAGAAACTTTCTCGGAGCAGCAAACATTACCTATATCGGCCACATAGCGGACCCCGAGCGTACCACATTATTTCAGCAAGCATGGAAATCGGCCCATAGACTGAACATTCCACAACAATGGACACAGTAATGGAATGCCTATATTGGGGATCTTACTGAAGCTCACATCCAGTTAGGTTAAGGTGAAGATGAGTAATATGGGCGCACTCGAAAGCTGGGAAATACACTCCTAAGGAAGGCTACCTTGTGCTAGCTGAAGCTCGTCGACCACAAGCCATCGAGTCTTGGTGGAAGTACTTATGGAAGCTCAAAGCACCCCCCAGGAACATATTTCTCATGTGGACCATATTTAAAAACAAAATTGCTACAAGAGATAACCTTCTCAAAAGAGCACAACACGACCCATTTTGGCGTTGTCTTTGCAAAAGCAAAAAAGAATCTGTTACCCACCTATTTATCTATTGTCAGGCCGAACAAGAACTCTGTAAATCGATCTTATCAGTGGTTCCATCTCCAATGAAGTGGCAGGATATTACTGTCAAGGAGGCCTAGTCAACATGGTGGTCAATCACTGTTCCAACAAATCTTTGGAACCTCCCGCTCGTCATTAGCTGGGGCCTTTGGATCGCCCGCAACAATATCATCTTCTATAATACCGCATCACATTGGCCTTCCATTGCCACCCGTACTGTCTAATTACTCTATCATCCCTGATGATGATGAAACGCTCGGCCACGATCCATTGTCCCTGAAACCATTAATCGTTCAAGGCCTTGGGCTTTCTTTGATGTTTCCGCACAGGAGGGAGGGTGTGGTGGAGGGGCCTTACTATATCTCACTGATTCCCATTATTACAATATTCAAATGGGATTAGGATGGGGCACAAATAAGTTCGCCGAACTATCCACTGCTAAATTCCACATTCAATTTGCATTGGAAAATCACTGTAGAGATTTACAACTCTTTGGGGACTCAAAAGTTGTCTGTGACTGGTTAAACAAAACAATTAGATGTTTTACATATAGTTTGAGTCATATTCTGGATGAGGTTCTCTGACTTATTACATTTTTTGACTCATTTGCATGCCATCACATTTTCAGGGAACGAAATGGAGCTGTCGACAAATTACACAAAGAAGTTGCGGACGAGCCTCTTGGCAATTGGATGATTTAGGAACACAGGGAAGGAGCCCATTATCAGTACTATCATCAGCCTTTTATGGACATAGTTGTGTAGCAGGTTCACAGGGAGCCTGGCTACATGTAGCTTTCATCTATAAATATTCATATGCTTTTTCAAATCAAGAACAGTTTTGTACTCTACATGACTAGAGTTTTTTTTTATAAAATTTTATGTTGAATACAACTGAGAATGGTGCCTCCCTGCGTGGACATAAGGCACCAAATTAAGATCTGTACTGGAGAACTTATTTTTTTGAAAAGCAAAACCTCTTTTACAGCGTATGCACCATGCATACACAACATGTAATTTTCTTACTTGATGGAAATTAGAATTTTTCCAAGGGAAAAAAAAACTATAATATTATTGGCTATCATTTTGATTATCTTATTGAAGGATGCATCGGGAGTTGAAACTAGTGGTAACATTTGAATTTAATGTCTGCTATAAGATAATATGATAAATTTAAATTTAAAGGACATTACGTTTCACATGGTTGATGGTTGAGTACAACAAAATGTACTTGTAGTTGTAGACATATAAGTGCTCACATGGAAGTTATATAATATTTGGCCGAAGTGTACTCTCCCACATACACTTGAAACTACAATATCGAAATACTTCAAATAGTGCATCATATTCCTATATCTCGTCCTATAAGACGTGAAACTATAATATCGAAATACTTCAAATAATGCAGCATATTCCTATAAAATATGATGGCTTTCATAAAATTCCTTTGCACTGGTAAGTATGATGTGAGAACATGTAATTCCATTGAGGACGGAATTTTCCTTTATATTCACTGTACGTGCTCCCCATGCTGACCCAACGGATCAACTTCACAATGATTCAGTTCCCATGTGATGTTAGCGAAGATCTGTGGGACTCAACATGTTAGCGATAGAAGCCATGACATTTTTGTTCACTCGTTTTCAGTTACTTTTCATACAGATCACTGTGCTGCCCGAACCCTGTCATTAATGAAGTGGACCCTGTCATTAATGAAGTAGTTATTGGTATAGACATTGAATAAGTGGACAAGTTGGCAAAACTGATTTCTTTTCTATGGAAAGTGGTTAGAGTGTTAATGTAAAAGTAAATCAGAACTAGTGAAAAAAAATAATAATAAATGAAAAATATCAATAAAAAGAAAATAAATATGTTGAGCAATGTCAAATTTTCGTATTATTTCAATTTTTTTATTTTTTCATATATATTTATCTTTTATAAAAGAGTTTAAGAGATTTTTGTTGAAATAGGTTAAGTAGTTATTTGAAGTGGGTTTTCCTATTTAGATTGGTAGGTTTTTAATTATTTTGTGATTTTCTTGTGAATTTAATAGGAGGGCTTTCTATGGTTTAACTAATACATCATTCAATTATTATATTTCTAGCATTTTCATGTGGATAAATACTAGAAAAATTTTAAATCTCAATGATTATATGCATCAACAATTTACTCTATGTGAAAGGTAATTTTAGCTTAATCCTTCAAGATCAACAAAAAAGTTAGGTTAGAAAGTCCATTCAATTTGAGCCTAAATCAGTGGTTATCACAAGTTGATTGTTCTAGTTATTGTGCTAATTTCTAGTTTTTACTCACCTATAATTAGCAATTAGAATATCTCATCCCTTCTTAGATCATTGGGAAATCATGAGGTCATATGGTGGTCATACAACATTATTGTTGATTGTTCTAGTTATTGTGCTAATTTCTAGTTTTTATTCACCTATAATTGGCAATTAGAATACCTCATCCCTTCTTAGATCATTGGGAAACCATGAGGTCATATAGTGGTCATACAACATTGTTGGTCGGTTGCAGGTTAGTCGATTTTCAGTTAGCTTGTGTGTAAACTGATGTTTTGTAAAACCTGTAATTAAATGATAAAATTTGATAAAACTTAATACAAAATGGAAAAAAAAAAAATCATATTAAATAATGTTAAATATTTGTATATTAAATTTGTTGGTAGACTATCTTAATTAAGTTAAGAATTTGTTAAGAAAATATATCAATTGCATGTCAATGTAAGAGTTAATTAGTTGAAGAATATTCTATACAATTAGGTTTTTCAGGCTCTTAGAACCAAATTATACTTCAAAATAATCAATAATTGAGCCGAGAGGCTCATTCTACAACCCAATATGATGTGTAATGTTGTTTGTCCATCATCAAAGTTGAAATTTTACTCATGTCGGCCAAAATAAAAAATAAATAAATAAATAAATATACAAAACATTTAAATAATGTCAATTCATAAAAATATTTGCACGTAAAGAAATTGAATCCCTCTCAGCTCATGTTAGATCTGTATTTAAGATGGATCTATACTGGTAATAACAATTACAAATAGAAATAAAAATTATAAATATGATCACATATATGCCAAGATGAAGTACACATTCGAATATGCAATCATCATTTTGTATTTCTTCAATTTTCTTTCAATTGATCCCATTTTCATTTTCTATGGTCTTTGTGGTTGATTTACTTTTCTTCATTTGTTGTCTTCAAATTACTAGGATCCACTTCAATGCATCATCATTGGTGTTTATTCTTTGTTCACTATTGTCATGTCAACTTGGTGCTTGAATTCTTTGCATTATTTGACTTACTTTCTCTCAACATAAATTCTCCTATGTTTTTATCGTTTGCCCCTAACCATTGCATGGTAACAATTTTTTATTTTTCCTTAATCATTATAATTCTCAAGTGCTTTTAGCTAGGTGAGTCATACCTTACATCAAGTTATTTTTAATTGATTAGGAACTTTCCTTTGTCAATAATAATTAGATAGTTTGTTATTTAACATATATATGCTAAAATTATGGCAAGCTTCTTATTAGAGACATTTACCAATCGATAGAAACTAAATTGATCTGATTTTAAACTTTAACATTAACTTAAATTTAATATTTTTACTTTAATTTAATTATATTTAAACTAAACGACAGACACTAGCTACTATAGCCCTTATTATTATCGTTAAGGTTTCACTGTGAAATATCGCGCTTGGGTTTGTGAGTATAGAGGGAAATAATGTTAATTCGAGTGAGTGAAATAGTATGTGGGTTTTTCATAATATGAAAATAAGGTTCACTTTTAACTTATTTTATTGTTAGATATATAAATGAAATTTTAATTTTATTTTATTAGTCCCTGCTCCTTCGGGGCTACAGGGACTATAGTAATCGATTTATCCAGTGTATATTAGTTGAACATAAAAACTAGTAAATATTTTTTCCTTCTACCCAAACTTATTTTATATTAATGACATTATTTTTCTCTTTTAACCAATCAAAGTAATCATCGTCTTATTTGGCCTCATATTGAGGCAAAATCTAAGATAAGTATAGGTAATGAAGGAAAATTTGAAACTGAAATGAATTAATGCTACTTTCACTTAGCATTACTTCTCAATCATTTTATGCTAGGAAACTTTGGCTCCAATAATAGCATTAGTCCAAAAACATTTTCCACCACTTGTCTGCTTTTAGTCTGCTTACTACATGTATACCTGCCACCTCTTGTCTACTTGTCACTATTGGGTTTCTTCTCTACATGCATGGCTAACAGGTGTCATACAATTCTCATTGTTTTTCTAGCCAGCGCCCCACACCAAAAGAAAACAAGAAGACGTGGAAAAAACAAGAACACCATTGATTGTTACACCTTCTTCAGATGAAAAAGAGGTTGCAGGTGAAGAATAATTACTCGAAGTACAGAGTGAATATCTCATTACAATTTAATTGCATATGATCATAAATCAATCTCCCTGTAATCAATGGTTTGAATACTCTGTGAATTTGAATGATCTGAATTGGAAGCACAAAATGGAATAATAGTATATCTTAAAGAGGAAAATGGCTACAAAATTTGTATGTTAATTTCATGGGAAAAGAGAGGTAGCATGGATCAATACCTTTTCATGAGCAGCTATTCATGAGAAGGAAGAAGTGGAAGAGGGTATTTCACAAATCGAATTTGGTGGCATTCCCTTGGAAATATACAACAAAATCCTTTCATATGTGCCATCCTCAATAACTATCACCAATGCGACGTGGAGGGCGATGCAGAGGGATTTGAGCCTAAGACTAAATGTGTACCTGAAATCCCCACTCACCAACATGCTCTTCTTAATGTTGCCAAAATGTGACACCAACAGTGTCTTCCCGCACTGCATGGCGTCCATGAGCATGTGAATGAGACCCTAGGCGCTTTGCATCGGACTTACAAAGATATCCAAGGCATTATAAAAATCACCTAGCTGAGCTGAGCTCCATGGCCCCACAACCTTCACATCCGGTCCCAGTTCTTGATACCGAGAACCCCAGTGTCCATCGCTAGAAATCAATACAAAAATATTGGAATAATTTCTGGTTTGTATGAAGGTTTTAAGGACCCTAAAGATGATGGTTTTGAGGAGTTCGAAGACAAGCGGATGGTCTTTATATTTCACAAGCTGACCGACCATACCTATAACCAACCAGGCGTTTGGTGGAACGGTGTACTTTAATTGGAAAGCAACATTGCTGGCTTTAGTTAGCATGAAGAAACCCTCATTGACGCCATTAACGATATTTTCCCCACAACGTTGCTGGTGGCAACATGGTGAGTGTATTTGGTAAAGAATTTTACTTCCACTATAACTCTCTATACACACTCTATTATGACCTATGGCATTATTATGACATGTGGCATTGCTTCCTCAAGCCGAAGGATCATGCACGTTTTTGGCCACGAAGTAGGGAAATATGACTGCTTGAGGGAGATGATAATACAAAATTATATCATAATTATGCAAACAGGAAAAAAGCTATTAATACCATTTGGTAGCTCTCGAATGAGCAAGGTTTCACTGTAAACATTTTCCCTCAACTAGCATCAATGGCATCCTCTCATTTCAATCAGATTTACAGGGCTCCCCCCAATGTAGATCGTGTTGAAATCATACAAGTGGCTTAGCGTTTCCCACAATTTGTGGAACAGGAGGATGGCAATGAACTAACTAAGGAAGTCACCCTAGGAGAATTGGAAACCACTCTGAAATGGTTCAAGAAAGACAAGAGCCCAGGGTCGGACGGATGGTTGGCTGAGTTCTATCTAGATATTTTTTAGACTCTTGGTGTAGACCTCGTCAAGGTAATTGAATAAACCAAAATCAATGGCAAGATGTATGAACCTTTCAACTCTACATCCATTGCACTCATTCCAAAGTCCCACAATCCGTCCACCTTTGACGACTATAGACCTATCTCATTATGCAACTGCATCTATAAGATCATGGCTAAAATCATAGCCAATCGAATGAGGCCCATTCTATCCACCCATATCTCTTAGGAGCAATTTTCCTTTCTACAAGATTGACAGATCCATGAGGTAGTGGGAACAACACATGAGGTATTGCACTCATTGCATTCCAATAAAATGAAAGGTATGATTCTAAAGGTTGATCTCTCTAAGGATTTTGATAGAGTTAACTGGTTGTATATGAGAATGCTTCTAACCTACCTTAGGTTTCAATATGATTTTATTAAATGGATTATGAGCTGTATCACTAACAAATCATTTAGTGTTCTGATTAATGGAGCGACTTCACCCTTTTTTCATTCTGAAAGAGGCCTCTATCATGGTTGTACCCTATCTCCACTACTCTTTCTCCTAATCATGGAAGGGCTCAGTAGGCTTGATAAAGAAGAGTTCAGAAGGGGCAGATTGCAGGGTATTAAAATCACAGAAGGATGCATATTGACTCATTTGTTATTTGTGGATGACGTGCTGATATTTCTCAATGTAAGTATTTGGGATTTGGCGAATATGAATAATACTTTCTGCTTATTCCAATCGACCACTGGCATGATTGTAAACTGCAACAAGTCCACCTTATCAATGGCTGGATGTTCCCAATACGAGATACGTTTTTCACTACAAAGGTTCCAGTTCACCCTTCTAAGATTGGAGGATGGCCTTCGATACTAGGGTTACAAATTGAAACCTATGGGATACAAAATTGCAGATTGGACATGGCTTATTGCCAATATGGAGAAAAGACTCAACATTTGGTATTACAAATACCTATCCAGGGAAGGCAGACTCACTCTCATTAAAGTTGTTTTGGAGGCTACTCCAGTCTATTGGATGTCATTGGCATGGATTACTAGGGGTATACTCTCCGGGATACAGAGCTTATGCTATAGATTCCTTTGGAAGGGTAAATAGACAAGAAAAATATTTGCATGGGTCAAGTGGGAGGTACTCAATATGCCGAAGAAATAGGTGGATGGGGCATAAAGAAGTTAGAGGATTTCTCCTCAGCTCTGGAAGCTAAACCTGGATTGAAACTCATTACTTCAAATAGCCTATGGACAAGGGTGGTTGCTTCAAAATACAACACCCCTCTTAATTTGATGGACTGGCTAAGACAACGAAAAAGATACCCCATAGAGATATCAATCATATGGAAGGTTGTAATTAAATCTCTGGACATCATTAGAGTTGGTATTACTTGGAAAATTCAATCTGGAATGGCTATGAGGATTGGACAAGACCCATCGATTAGTTGCAGGAATTCCCACAGGCTACCAGTTGAGCTCAGAAACTTTCTCAGAGCAGCAAACATTACCCATATCAGCCACATAGTGGACCCCGAGCATACCACGTTATTTCAGCAAGCATGGAAATCGACCCATAGACTGAACATTCCACAACAATGGACACAACAATGGAATGCATATATTGTGGCTCTTACTAAAGCTCACATCCAGTTAGGTGAAGGTGAAGATGAGGTAATATGGGCGCTCTCGAAAGCTGGGAAATACACTCCTAAGGAAGGCTACCTTGTGCTAGCCGAAGCTCGTCGACCACAAGCCATTGAGTCCTAGTGGAAGCACTTGTGGAAGCTCAAAGCACCCCCCAGGAACAGACTTCTCATGTGGACCATACTTAAAAACAAAATTCCCACAAGAGATAACCTTCTCAAACGAGCACAACACGACCCATTTTGGTGTTGTCTTTGCAAAAGCAACAATGAATTTGTTACCCACCTATTTATTGATTTCCAGGCCACACAAGAACTCTATAAATCGATCTTATCAGTGGTTCCATCTCCAATCAGGTGGCAGGGTATTACTATCAAGGAGGCCTGGTCAACATGGTGGTCAAGTGTTGTTCCAACAAAGCTTCAGAACCTCCCGCTCCTCATTAGTTGGGGCCTTTGGATCGCCCACAACAATCTCATCTTCTAGAACACCGCATCACATTAGCCTTCCATTGCCACCCGTATTGTTTGATTACTCTATCATCCCTGACGATGACGAAACTGCTTGGCCACGATCCATTGTCCCTGAAACCATTAATCATTTGAGGCCTTGGGATTTTTTTGATGTTTCCGCACAGGAGGGAGGGTGTGGTGGAGGGGCCTTACTGTATCTCACTAATTCCCTTTATTACAATATTCAAATGGGATTAGGATGTGGCACGAATAACTTCGTCGAACTATCCACCGCTAAATTCCTCATTCAATTTGCATTGGAAAATCTCTCCTAAATTCCTCATTCAATTTGCATTGGAATAGTATGTGGGTTTTTCATAATATGAAAATAAGGTTCACTTTTAACTTATTTTATTGTTAGAGATATAAATGAAATTTTAATTTTATTTTATTAGTCCCTGCCCCTTCGGGGCTACAGGGACTATAGTAATCGATTTATCCAGTGTATATTAGTTGAACACAAAAACTAATAAATCTTTTTTCCCTCTACCCAAACTTCTTTTATATTAATGACATTATTTTTCTTTTTTAACCAATCAAAGTAATCATCTTCTTATTTGGCCTCATACTGAGGCATACTGAGGCAAAATCTAGGATAATTATAGGTAATGAAGGAAAATTTGAAACTGAAATGAAATAATGCTACTTTCACTTAGCATTACTTCTCAATAATTTTATGCCAGGAAACTATGGCTCCAATAATAGCATTAGTCCGAAAACATTTTCCACCACTTGTCTGCTTTTAGTCTGCTTACTACATCTATGCCTGCCACCTCTTGTCTGCTTGTCACTGTTGGGTTTCTTCTCTACATGCATGGCTAACATGTGTCATACAATTCTCATTATTTTTCTAGCCAGCGCCCCACACCAAAAGAAAACAAGAAGACATGGAAAAAACAAGAACACCATTGATTGTTGCACCTTCTTCAGATGAAAAAGAGATTGCAGGTGAAGAATAAAAACTCGAAGTACAGAGTGAATATCTCATTACAAATTAATTGCATATGATCATAAATCACTCTCCCTGTAATCAATGGTTTGAATACTCTGTGAATTTGAATGATTTGAATTGGAAGCACAAAATGGAATAATAGTATATCTTAAAGAGGAAAATGGCTACAAAATTTGTATGTTAATTTCATGGGAAAAGAGAGGTAGCATGGATCAATACCATTTCGTGAGCAACTATTCATGAGAAGGAAGAAGTGGAAGAGGGTATTTCACAAATCGAATTTGGTGGCATTCCCCTGGAAATATACAACAAAATGTTTTCATACGTTCCATCCTCAATAAGTCTCACCAATGCGACGTGGAGGCGATGCAAAGGGATTTGAGCCTGAGACTAAATGTGTACCTCAAATCCCCACTCACCACCATGGTCTTCTTAATGTTGCCAAAATGTGACACCAACAATGTCTTCCCGCACTGCATGGCCTCCATGAGCATGTGATTGAGACCCTAGGCTCTCTGCATTAGACTTACAAATATATCCAAGGCATTATAAAAATCAACCAGCTAAGCTGAGCTCCATGGCCCCACAACCTTCACATCCAGTGCCAGTTCTTGATGCTGAGAACCCCAGTGTCCATCGCTAGAAATCAATACAAAAATATTGGAATAATTTCTGGTTTGTATGAAGGTTTTAAGGACCTTGAAGATGATGGTTTTAAGGAGTTTGAAGACGAGCGGATGGTCTATCATTCACAAGCTGACTGACCATACCCATAACCAATCGGGTGTTTGGTGGGACGGTGTACTTTAATCGGAAAGCAACATTTTTGGCTTTAGTTAGCATGAAGAAACCCTCATCGACGCCATTAACGATATTTCCCCCACAAAGTTGTTGGTGGCGACATGGTGAGTGTATTTGGTAAAGAATTTTAGTTCCACTATAACTCTGTATACACACTCTATTATGACCTATGGCATTATTATGACATGTGGCATTGCTCCCTCAAGCTGAAGGATCATGCACTTATTTGGCCGCGAGCTAATGAGCTGCTTGGCCTGGATATTAGATTGTACCTAACATTGATTGCCCTTCTCTCTATACAGCCTGTCTTATAGTGGTTACCACTCAAACACCCTATCTGTACACTTTATCCCATAGACTATGAGCATGTACGCCTAGAAAATACAACTAGAGCTTTATGAATTGGTAGGGGGTTTACTCAATGGATTTTGAATTTGTAATGGTCTGTCTAGCTGAGAGGTAGTAGGGTCTTTATCACATGGTCCAATCTTCAGAGAATCATAAGAATGGGCTCAAGGGCTTGAGTAGTTAATTACATCTTGGATTATGTCTGACTGAAGAATGGGCTTGAGTAGTTACTTGCATCTTGGATGATTTCCGACTTTAATTTCTAGTAGGGATACCATGTCAAGAAATGATGAGGTTGTTAAAGTTGTGTGCATGGTCGTGCGACAGCACTACCCTTTCAAATAAGGGGAGAAGAAAAGAGAAAAGGTGATCTGGTTTACTTGCCACAAAGATTGGGGTGTCTTGGACATGCCCTTTTCCAATCAAGTCATTGTTAGTCACGCTCCCTACTCTTCCATGCCATATTGAATTACACCTCCTGTACATGCAAACACCAGCATCCAACCATCCCCACTTGGAGATCATTGCTCTACATTTTATAGACATGACAAGAGCATTTCTTTTGCTATACATTTTATAAACATAATTTCCACTACTTCTGACCTGGGGCAATACGGGTTTGCTTCAACTACTAAATAAATCCGTGTGTGAATGCATCCCAACTACTAGAGTTCTTCCTTCAGCTTGACTAACTACTGACCTGTAGTTGAGTGTTTTTCCGTCAAGGTCATCGGTTTCGCAAGAAATGATGAATACCAACTTTTCATGCCCGCCCTTAGAAATATTCTATTACATATTCACCTCTAGCTTTGTAACTATCGAACAACAAAACTGCAGGTTCAAGGCTACTTACTCATTCTGTGAACCCATATCAAGATGGAAACACCATCCATATTTAGTAGTTGTGTTGTTATTTATGCATTGCATGAGCCTTCATTACCTTTGATTCTCAGTTGTTATATTTCACAAGAGGGAGCTATCTCACAAGCGTTTTTTTAGTATTTGTTATGTTCTTTTAGTATTTGTGCTAAATGATGGATAAGGATCAAGCAAGAGGATCAACATCATGATAATCATAAACATAAGCTAGAGCATCTGCTAGCTTTGTATCTTTCCCGAGTCGACATTGGGTGTAGATAGATGATGCTTATCTTCAAGTCAAGCTCCACAATACCTCTCTGTGTTTCTATTCGAGAACAAGTGTGGATCAGGGGAAAACTTTGTAATGGATGGCCAACTTGTTTCTCTGCCTAAGGGATCAATTCAACTTCCTTTTAATGGATTGGGCCAAACTTTGACAAAGAAAGAGAGTTTCTATGGAACTAACTGCTTGGACTAAGAAGCTAGTATCTGAAGACTGTTTGTTTCTTTGTTGGACCAAGCAAGAAAGCAGCAAGATTGGCTAAGTGGCTTACACAAAGGCTAGTAAGAATTGATATGGATATATTTGAGAATAAATCTATAAAATAAAATTCATATATTTTTCAGGGTTCATTTGACTCCTCTCCGAGAGTTGCGTTTAGAAGTTTTTTCCATACAGCTTAATAATTCGATCTTCACTCCACCTCTTCCAATACAGCTAAGGCTTGTTTCCATGGAAGTTATACTCCAAAGAAAAAGGCTTTCACTCTAAGGCTGCGAGATAGTGAGACTAGACAATATTCACTCCACCTCTTTCAATACAACTTAATACAATCTTCACTCCATAGACAACCTATAGGAACCCCAAGCCATTTATGCCAAGCCATTCAATTGATGAATCAAATTGATCAGAGTTTATTAACATGCTTTGATAAAATATTTGTAACTCAATACTCATATATAATGAGATACATGTTTGAGTGTAAGATGGACCTTTCTATAAATAATTGATAAGTCAAAGAAGTCTAAAAACTATATGAGGCGGGAAAATCACGAGTGATCCTTATAATGGTGCCTTTTGGAATAGTTAAGGTCAAACAATGCTTTCACACTTACAAGAGATGAGGAAGATCACAGACTAACCACTTTTGCAATTAGCCACTTTAGTAGTTCGAAGGACCAAGAGTTGTGTTTCCAATGTTTCATTTCATATACCATTCCTATATGTGAGACCTTTTATTTCATCTTGCTATACGTCCAAGCTTTCTCTCATCGATAGTTGGAAGAAGAACTTAGACTAGATGTAACTGAACGAAAATGAATATAGGTGCAATAGGAGAGCACAATTAAGTAGGTAAGTGAAGGCTCTCTCTCTCGCTCTGTGGTCTTGTGTAACCTGGTATGAATTCTTGTTATGTGTGATAGAATTCTTGTTATGTTTGAAAGAAATAGCATCCAAAACATTCTCTATTCTCGCACCATCAATTTCCATGTTCAAGACCATTAATATATCCCATGTTACATTCAACTAGCTAAATCCAATAGCAATCAATATACAAGCGGGTTGTTTACTCCAACATATGAACACAGTATCCTTAGCAAGCGTCTCAAATCAAAAATTTAGTTTGATTATTTTTCTTATATAAACTAAAACTATCACAACTACACACCCCTTTTTACTTATATGCAAGCTCCTAAAACTTAGGTTGGTTGTGAGGCAATATTGGCTATCCTATTCAAGATTCATAACAGGGACTTGATGCCCAACAATCCCTCTTGTTTAATTTATGAGTAAAGAACATCTCATCCATTTCATATAAGGCAGCCCAACTCATTATATCATTTGGTTTTCTTATACTACTACATTTTAAATTAAACAAATTTATAAAAAATATCTCAAGAAAGCAAACTATATTAAAAATTTTTACCAAAAAATATATTGAACAAATAAAACTGTCTATTGTTTAATTATAATATGTTTTGAGATTAAAATTGTATTAAATAGTTTTACCAAAATTTGTATTCATCTAACAAAATTATATATAGTTTAATTATTATATCTTTTAAACAATTTGTTTAGAATTCCATCAAATACTTTTTATGTCAAAGCACGTATTTTGATTTAAAATGTTTTTTTAAATATCTAAATAATTTCAATGCCATAAAATCTCTGAAATACTAGTACTCTGCACATCAAACTAATAATTCCAACAAAAAAGAAAAAATCACAAAAATGTATTAAAAAATAAAACAATGAAACAATGAGACTACTGCATAAAGTTAAAACTGAAAGATGGAGTAATTTTACATTAAAAAAATTCCCAAAAATATCCCACATTTAACTACATTTTAAGTAATCCATAAAAGTACTCTACCAAACCATATACGTAACCGTCAATATTCGTAGCAATGGAATTGAATTATAATGTTGAGTTTTCCACATTTAACTTACTTTTCGGTTTCGGGTTTAGATAAACGTGGCCGTACAAAGATTGACTTTTAAATCAATCTTATGCTTCTCTGCTACTCATAAATAGAGATTTGATTTAGTCGAAGCTCGAATATCTCGGCCCTTTAATCGTTTTAAACGCTGCATTGCGATAGGATGGGCATTTAATGATGACTTTACCGCTGTTTCCATCTTTCTAGATTTTCAAAAGTCAATAGTCTCATATGTGTGGTACAGTGGCTTACGGACTGGATCAAAATATTACCGCCATTAGTGTTTGCGTTGAAAGCTGAAACAATCTGCTAATTGGAACGTTCGTACAGTGGAATTGCTGACTACAGCAATTGACCGCCTGACAGTTGACTGTAAAAGCTAACCTTGAGAGAGCGAGTCCGTTGACATTAATAATTGTGCAGCAAGAGAGACTACATATTCATATACGGTAAGCTTCAATTATGTGAGTTCGAGAATAGCTCAGGTCGGCATTCAAGCCTTACAGCGTCTCCTTATTTAATAACTGAAATCTCGTCGATCTGATTAACTGGTTATCTCGCTGTATTGATACCAACGTTACTATGTTAAGCTTCAATAACTCACCACATGATTGTTCGGAGGTGGAGGTGCCTTCATACTTCAGGTGCCCCATATCGATGGAGCTTATGAGAGACCCCGTAACTGTTTGCACCGGGATGACATAGGATCGAGAAAGCATAGAGCACTGGATTTTTTCGTGCAACAAGAAAACATGTCCTGCGACCATGCAGCCGCTAGAGAATTTCGATTTAACTCCCAACCACATGCTGCGTCGCCTCATTAAAGGATGGTGCGTTGCAAACAGCTCCAAGGGCGTAGAACAAATCCCCACTCCCAGGCCGCCCGTCGACTCTCATCAAATCTCCATGTTACTTCAAGCTGCACTCAGATCTCCAGCAGTCGAAGGCATCAGTGCATTGAAAAAATTGCGGTCCATTGCGCGGGAGAGCGAGGGAAACAGACGGTGCATGGCGGCGGCCGGTTCGAGTATTGTTCTTGCATCTCTGATCAATTCGTCTTGCTGTGTGGAGAATGAGAATGAAAAGTTCAGGGCCTGTGAAGAAACTTTGGGTATATTGTATCTGCTTCCTATGACCCAGGAAACTGCGAGATCTTTGTCAGATGCAGCGTGCATTAGGTGCATGGCCTTGGTCTTGCGTAAGGGAAACACTGAAGCTAGACTTCACGCGGTCGTTTTATTGCAGAAGGCTTCCACTTGGATATCTGATTGGGAATTTATCGGCAGGCAAGAGATTAATATTTTCCAAGGTCTCCTACAGATCATAAAGGGTGAATCCTGCCACCAGGCGATCATGTCTGCCTTGGTTGTCCTCATAGCAATATGTAAAAGGTCCAGAAATAACAGACTAATGGCTGTAGAGGCAGGCACAGTATTTTGTCTGATTGAATTACTTCCAGAGGCCGAGAAGCCAAGGTGTGAAAATATATTAGATCTGCTCGACATGCTAGTGGATTATGCAGAAGGAAGGGCTGCCATGGCTGATCACGCGATGGGCATTGCTGTCGTCTCCAACAAGATTATTAGGGTTTCAGAAATTGCCACTCAGAAAGCAGTTCGAATTCTTTGGTCGCTTTGCATATATACTTCAACCGCGTCGATACTTCGGGAGATGCTTCAGTGTGGAGGTGTGTCTAAACTTTGCATGCTTCAACAACTCAGTTGCGCAGAGAAAACGAAGCAGAAGGCGAAGGAGGTATTGAAATTGCATGCAAATACTTTTAGAGTCTCTCCTTGTCTTCCGTACCTGATCAGAACTTATCATGCACAGTTTTGAAATTTGATGTAATAAGGCGACGCGGTGAAACAAAAGGATGACTCCTTATGTAATTTATATGAAGTTCGTCGGATTTAATAGTGTTACTTTAAAAAAATTGAAAAACTTAGCCGGCCCATACAGATCCGATATAACATAGCCGGCTCATAATGATTCGATATGTATGAGCATTGTAAATATTAAAATTAAATATTATGAGCGTGCAAGTTTGCACATTGGTTTTTCCCTCATTACAAATTCATAGAAGATGCTGGTATATTTTATCTGGTGGACTCTTTCGTGGACTGCTGGTATATTTTATCTGGTGGACTCTCTCGTGGACAATTCGTTATTTGTACATTTGCTAAGGCAGTTGCTAATGATTACTTAGGATGATAAATCATAAATCTCTTCCTAACTCAATTCAAAACCAACCTTATCAAACGTTCATTGAAATTATAAAACGTGTGCCAGTTAACGTTCTCAGCGTGTGCCAGTTAGCTCCCCATGTGTGTTTGCTGCGGTGGAGAATCAATGGTAGGGTTTTTCCGCTCAGTCATTTATGTGACGTTGCTTATGGTAATTGATATATGCATTGAAAATTATCATTGGTATATTATTTGAAGTTTTTTATATATTAATATAATTTGATGTTTATTATAATTATTAGTAAATTAAATGACTTAAATGTATATAAGAATTTGAAATAAACATATAAATTATAGTTTTATTATTAAAATAATTAATGTAAGTTAAATATACATAGTTTATCTAATTAGTTGAATTGGTAGAGTCTTTCTTAAAACATTTTTTTATTGAAATATCATGGGTTTATCTTTTTGTGATTAAGCTTATAGGAAGTCATCTCTTCAAGTGTCATTTGAATTGGTCCAATCTCTGTTAAAACACTTTTGCTCTGGAAATGTTAAGGGTTAATCTCTCCCAGGGGTCGGTTCAGCTAAGATGAAGATATCTCTTCGAGTGGATCTTCTGGGAGATCCACTATTGAGATGTAACAGTCATGGATTCAATTCTTGCTAGTGTTCAAGCTCTGTGGTTGAGCTCATAGGAAGTGATCCGTTCTACTCGATCTTTTTGGTAAAACTATTTCATGGTTGGAAGTGATCTCTTCGGATGAATCTTCCTAGTAATAATATTCAACCACATAGAAAAGTATGTTCAACATATATATATATATTTAAAAAACATTGTTATTCTATAAATAGGCTTTCTTATAGAACTATGGGAAAATACCATGGCTTATTAATTTCACATGCCCAAAAAAACCATAATTCACTTTACTTCATATAAAAGCTTGTTTATATGACTTTAAGGAAGAAAGTGGTAAAACTATTGAACATTTCATTTTTGTATATACTATGTATATTATAGAATATTTTATGGAGGTTGAATCCCTATCATAAATAAATTAAAATAAACATTTTTATAAACTTGAATATTAACATTTCTATATTATAATATTGTTGTTATATATTATATTATTATTAATATCTTCTTCTTCATCATCATCATCATTATTATTATTAAAATCATAATTTTAAGATTAATATTAATATTAATAATAAATCATTAATAATAACATAAATATATTATTAATATCACTACGTAATAATTTATTATAGATAAGCATTCATTTTATAATAATATTATAATTGATATTAATTATTTGATATTAATAGTAAATCATTAATAACATTAACAATAACATAAATATATTAACAATAACATAAATATACTATTAATATCAATGTAATAATTTATTATATGTAACATAATATTATAATTGATATTAATACAATAACATTAATCTTAACAACTATAGAATTTTTATAATCATTAACCTTAAGTACTTTTATAATTACTAACTTTAATATAATTAGTAATAAAATTAATAAAAATAATATTCAAAGCATAATATTAAAATTAATTCTAATATCACTACTATTATTAATATTCTTATTAATATCATTAATAATATTAACAATATTACTCCCTAATGAGGGTCCCTAGGAGTGGGAATTTCCTCTCTCCAGATCACACGAAAGGGGGTTGTCACTCCCAATATACTTACACATTTCTTATGTTCCAATCACTTCATTATTCATCACAAGGTTAAAAGTAATTTGAATATTTAAGGTTTCTTAGAGAGGTATAAGAGGACTCAATAAGAGAATTTTATTAGATGGACAAAGCAAAGGAAAACATTGATAGTATAGAAAAAAAGCTTACCATTCTGGAAAAAGGACTAGTCGCGACAATGCTTAAACATTTTTCTCAATAGTTGCATTTTCCCCAATAGTTGTTAGGATATGTTTTTTTTGTTTTCAGCACTAGTAGTCTTTTTTGTCTTCTTAGGTTGATATATGTCAAAGTCTAACACCACCAACAAAATTTTATAAGTTTCTATTTGCATGATGCTCTAGTTAGATGATGGCGTAACACTCTCGAGACTTAGAATTGCTCTAGTTAGATAATGATTTAACACTCTCAAGACTCAAAATTTATATTACTGGTCTGGTTTCCCTTTGCGTGGACCAGTAGTAGAAATTTTTTGGTCTATGTAATCCTCATTTAATGTAATGCCAAGTGACTAGGTAAAAAAATTAACAATATTCATTATTAAATGTAATAAATTAACTATAATACACAAGCACTATTAATATCATTAAAATAATAATATTACCACATGTAACAACAACTAAAAAAATCATGTGAAAAATATTAAAAAACATAATATTAACATTAATATTAGTAACACTATTAACATTATTAGTCACATTAACAATGTTAAATTTACAATAATACATTAATTATAACATAAATAGACAAATAATATTATTATATTCAACAATTTATCATAAAAGAATATTACAATATTTTTATTTAATGTTATTATTAATCTTAATAAGATTTAACGAACGGTAGAGAGATCAAATCTCTCCAAAATGAAGATCTCTTTTTCGAGTGAAAAACTTGAGGAAGTGTTTGCACCTCTAGAGATTTGATCCCTCTTAGAGCTTGATAGATTCAGAGGTACATATAGACTGGTTATTAATTAATAATTATAATTATTAATTTTATTTTTTTAATCTTATTTATATTTTTATTTAATTTCATTGAGTCAAAATGTTTAGATAACATAAAATAATAATACATTACAACATTTCCTCCATAGAGAGTGTTTATCCATGCAAAAATGTAATGAAATTAAATTAAAATATATATATATATATATATATAATATTTTGATTGTGAAATGAGATATGGTTTTTGGGCATGTGGTATTGATAAGCCATGGTATTTTCCCATGATATTCAATGAAAACATATTTACAATTTAATGATATCCATCCTCTAGAGGTTTGATCCGTATAGATTCAAAGTTAAGATGGATCTAGATTGGTTTAATAATTAATAATTATAACTATTAATTTTATTTTTATTTTTAATTTTAATTTTATGTAATTTGACAGAGTCAAAATGTTTAGATAACACAATATAATAGGGCATTACAAATTCTCTTCCATAGAGTGTGTCTCTCTCTGCAAAAATTTAATGAAATTAAAATCAAAAGAAAATTATCAAAATATTTTTATTGTGAAATGAAAGATGGTTTTTGGGCATGTGGTATTGATAAGTCATGGTATTGGCCCATGTTATTGTAAAAAAGATTATTTACAAGTAAATAATTAATAATAATATTGGCACAATGATTAATAATATTAATTTTCACATTATAATAATATTATTAGTAGTAATCATAATATAATGAATATTAATAACAATGTTATTAGTAACATCCAATAATAACATCAACAATGTTACATTATTAAATGTAATACATTAATTATAACATAGATACACTATCAATATCATTAATTTAGTAATATTACTATATGTAACTAGTCATCTTATTATAATATAATAATTTTATTATTAACATCAATGTTATTATCAATATTAATGTTATTAATAAACAATGTTATGTACATAGAGTAATTTTCATGCACAATTAACTTCAGACAACATAGTCAACCATGGATAATTCATTAACCATGGTTAATTGTTGTCAAAAGTTTACATACCTAATTGTGATGGTCAACGTGTTCAAGGTTGAAAATTTTGACTAAAGCTAACAATGTTGGACATTGATTGTTCATACATAGTCATGCTTTCTTATAATTGGTTATGATGTTCCCTTGTTGAACATGGTTGATGTCACATTGATGCCATTTGTTTTCCATCAGAAATGGAATCACAATATGTTCAATAAACAATGTTGTTACAATATGTTGAATAAACAATGATGACACAATATTACGAGCAAAAAATGTCATTGATGTGATGAAAAATAAATGTCATTGCAATGTGAAAAACAACAAATTCCATTGCACTGTGAAGAATAATATTTGTCATTGCAATGAGATGAATGATATATTCCATTGTAATGTGACGAACTATGAACATTGTCACAATGTGATAAACATTATCTCAATTCGATGAATAATAAACATCATCGCAACATGTGGAATAAAAAATAGCATCACAATGTGATCAACAATAAATTTCTTCATTGCAATTTGACTAACAATAAACATCATTTTAATATCTCCAGCCACATATTCCATATGCATCGTAGTATGGGTTGACCATGGTTCATATACATTAACAAAGTGTTAATTTTCAAACATGTTCAAACATTGTCAACTATTATCACCATGGTCAAGGATGGTTACAGAATCTCAATGTTAAAATAGTCAATCATGGTCACATTGGTCAACCATTGCAACATGGTTGATAATCTTCAGGATCATCACATACTCCATGTAGAGAATCATAGTCATCACATTCAACACAATAAACCATAGTCAAGATGTATATCATAGAAAACATTAAAAAAAGTAATCAACCCTAACAAATTTTGTCAGACCTAATCAACCATATTCAGTTGTGCTTGAAACAACTTAACAATGGTTAACAAGGGTCACCATAGTCAACCATGGCCACCATTATCACCCATATTCATTTGTGTTTAACCACATTGTCTGGCATACTCAATACACTCAACCATATTCATATATTGCCAAACATTGCCAACCATGGTAAACCACGTTCAACCATAGTCAACCATACTTGACCATAGTTAACCATGTTCACCCTTCGTCAACCATACTTAACCATAGTAAACCATGCTCCTATAATTGCATCAATGGTCGAACAAGCTCACCATGATCGAATAGACAATAATTTAACCATATTCAACCAAGGTCAAACTAGTTAAACAATGGCCAAACATGGTTAACATGGTCATTAATGATCAACTATACTCAACTACAATCGATCATCGTTATTCCTTATCCCAAAAATCCTACCATGATCACCTACAACAGATCCTTATTAAACCTTGGGAAACCATGGTAAATCCTCTTCAGCCTTCTTAACCATTGTTAACCATCATCAACCATTTCCAACCATGGTTTACCTATTAAGCCATCATCAACCATGGTCAACCATTATCAATAATGGTAAGCCTGAATCAACTATATTCTAACTATACTTAGCCTTATTTAACCATAGTAAACCACAGTCAACCATACATTGAGCATAGTCAACCACATTCATCCATAGTTAGAAATAATCGACCATGATACACCATAGACAACTCGGCAAACCATGACAAACTATGGTCAAAGAATTTCAAATTAGTCTTTGTGGTCGGTAATGATCAAATTTGAAGGGATGGTATTAATTTTAATTAGAATGACATATATTCATGCAAACCTTCCATAATGAAAACCTTTAAAAAAATACATTTCAATTGTCAAAAATATATTATCTATACCTTTCATTTTCAATCAAATTTATTTCTATTAAATAAATTAAATTCCTAAAATTAAATGGTAGGTAAAAAATATCATATTATGACAATATCAAATAAATAATATTGTTAAATATTAGAATTCATATTCACATAATAATGAAATTATAAATTTTATTAATTATTTTCAAAATGAAATAATACATTTTGTCCCCAAAAGAAAGGTGTACTTCAGTGTTTTTCCCCATGATTTTCCATGTATCTCAACTATTGTCTTTAAATCCTCTATCCTAAATCTATATTATGTAATCATTGGAGTTGCAAGTTGCAACTGTAACCACAAATTCATATGTTTCTCACAAGAGTTCTATATGTGGTAGTGGGTATGAGACGTATTCAATATTTTCGTTGAGGAATTTCATATTGAGAGTATACGCAAGTAAGGAATTAAATTAGGTCTTGGGATATGGGCAAAGACTATGTGTGGAGGTTTGGTCCCCACAAGTCTTGTGGTCCAATCCTACGTAGGCCTATGTAGGCTTGAGAGTTGCTCTAAGCACAATTCCTTTAATTGAAAAAAAATGTAAGGAATTAAATTTAATAACTCTAATTAATAAACCTTAGTAACTCCTTATATTGCTAAGTTATAAGTACATAATTCCTAGGTCGATTTCGGGAAGAGAAGTGTCTACCTAGAATCAGAGTGATAAAGAAGTAGGGGTTTTTGTAATTATAAATATAAATGTGTACTAATATTATTACGGTTTCAGAAATTGCCACTCAGAAAGCAGTTCGAATTCTTTGGTCGCTTTGCATATATTCTTCAACTGCGTCGATTCTTCGGGAGATGCTTCAGTGTGGAGGTGTGTCTAAACTTTGCATGCTTCAACAACTCAGTTGCGCAGAGAAAACGAAGCGGAAGGCGAAGGAGGTATTGAAATTGCATGCAAATACTTTTAGAGTCTCCCCTTGTCTTCCGTACCTAATCAGAACTTATCATGCACAGTTTTGAAATTTGATGTAATAAGGCGACGCGGTGAAACAAAAGGATGACTCCTTATGTAATTTTTATGAAGTTCGTCGGATTTAATAAAAAAATTGAAAAACTTAGCCGGCCCATACAGATCCGATATAACATAGCCGGCTCATAATGATTCGATATGTATGAGCATTGTAAATTCTAAAATTAAATATTATGAGCGTGCAAGTTTGCACATTGGTTTTTCCCTCATTACAAATTCATAGAAGATGCTGGTATATTTTATCTGGTGGACTCTCTCGTGCACTGGTCAGATAATTTATTCGTTATTTGTACATTTGCTAAGGCAGTTGCTAATGATTACTTAGGATGATAAATCATAAATCTCTTCCTAACTCAATTCAAAACCAAACTTATCAAACGTTCATTGAAATTATAAAACGTGTGCCGGTTAACGTTCTCAACGTGTGCCAGTTAGCTCCCCATGTGTGTTTGCTGCGGTGGAGAATCAATGGTAGGGTTTTGCCGCTCAGTCATTTATGTGACGTTGCTTATGGTAATTGATATATGTTTGAAGTTTTTTATATATTAATATAATTTGATGTTTATTATAATTATTAGTAAATTAAATGACTTAAATGTATATAGGAATTTGAAATAAACATATAAATTATAGTTTTATTATTAAAATAATTAATGTAAGTTAAATATACATAGTTTATCTAATTAGTTGAATTGGTAGAGTCTTTCTTAAAACATTTTTTTTTAATTGAAATATCATGGTTCATCTCTTTGTGATTAAGCTTACATGAAGTAATCTCTTCAAGTGTCATTTGAATTGGTCCAGTCTCTCTTAAAACACTTTTGCTCTTTAAATGTCAAGGGTTCATTTCTCTAAGGCGTTGGTTGAGCTTACACAAAGATATCTCTTTGAGTGGATCTTCTCAGAGATCCATTATTGAGAGGTACCTGTCATGGATTCAATTCTTGCTAATGTTCAAGCTCTGTGGTTGAGCTCACAGGAAGTGATTCATTCTACTAGATCTTCTTGGTAAAACTATTCCATGGCTGTAAGTGATCTCTTTAGATGAATCTTCCTAGTAATAATATTCAACCATATAAAAAAGTATGTTCAACATATATGTATATATTTAAAAAACATTGTTATTCTCTAAATAGGCTTTCTTATAAAACTATGGGAAAATACCATGGCTTATTAATTTCACATGCCAAAAAAACCATAATTCACTTTACTTCATATAAAAGCTTGTTTATATGACTTTAAGGGAAAAAGTGGTAAAACTATTGAACATTTCATTTTTGTATATACTATGTATATTATAGAATATTTTATGGAGGTTGAATCCCTATCATAATTAAATTAAAATAAACATTTTTATAAACTTGAATATTAACATTTCTATATTATAATATTGTTGTTATATATTATATTATTATTAATATCTTTGTTGTTGTTGTTGTTATTATTAAAACCATAATTTTAATATTAATATTAATATTAATAATAAATCATTAACAATAACATAAATATATTATTAATATCACTACCTAATAACTTATTATAGGCAACCATTCATTTTATAATAATATTATAATTGATATTAGTTATTTTATATTAATAGTAAATCATTAATAACATTAACAATAACATAAATATACTATTAATATCAATATGTAATAATTTATTATATGTAACATAATATTATAACTGATGTTAATAAAATAACATTAATATTAACAACTATAGCATTTTTATAATTATTAACTTAAGTACTTTTATAATTATTAACTTTAATATAATTAAAATAAAAATAATATTCAAAACATAATATTAAAATTAATTCTAATATCATTACTATTATTAATATTCTTATTAATATCATTAATAATATTAACACTATTACTCCCTAATGAGGGTCCCTAGGAGTGGGGATTTCCTCTCTCCAGATCACACGAAAGGGGGTTGTCGCTCCCAATATACTTACACATTTCTTATGTTCCAATCACTTCATTATTCATCACAAGGTTAAAAGTAATTTGAATATTTAAGGCTTCTTAGAGAGGTACAAGAGGACTCAATAAGAGAATTTTATTAGATGGACAAAGCAAAGGAAAACATTGATAGTATAGAAAAAAAGCTAACCATTCTGGAAAAAGGACTAGTCATGACATTGCTTAAACATTTTTCTCAATAGTTGCATTTTCCCCAATAGTTGTTATGATATGTTTTTTTGTTTTCAGCACTAGTAGTCTTCTTTGTCTTCTTAGGTTGATATATGTCAAAGTCTAACACCACCAACCAAATTTTATAAGTTTCTATTTGCATGATGCTCTAGTTAGATGATGGAGTAACACTCTCGAGACTTAGACTTGCTCTAGTTAGATAATGATTTAAGACTCTCAAGACTCAAAATTTATTTTACTAGCGTGGACCAGTAGTAGAAATTTTTTGGTCTATGTAACCTCATTTAATGTAATGCCATTTGACTAGGTAAAAAAATTAACAATATTCATTATTAAATGTAATAAATTAACTATAATACAAAGGCACTATTAATATCATTAAAATAATAATATTGCCACATGTAACAACAACTAAAAAAAATCTTGTGAAAAATATTAAAAAACATAATATTAACATTAATATTAATAACATTATTAACATTATTAGTAACATTAACGATGTTAAATTTACAATAATACATTAATTATAACATAAATAGAAAAATAATATTATTATATTCAACAATTTATTATATAAGAATATTAAAATGTTTTTATTTAATGTTATTATTAGTCTTAATAAGATTTAACGGACGCTAGATAGATCAAATCTCTCTAAATGAAGATCTCTTTTTTAAGTGAAAAGCTTGAGGAAAGGTTTGCACCTCTAGAGATTTGATCCCTCTTTGAACTTGATAGATTCGGAGGTACATATAGACTGGTTTAATAATTAATAATTTTATTTTTTAATCTTATTTATATTTTTATTTAATTTCATTGAGTCAAAATGTTTAGATAAAATAAAATAATAATAAATTACAACATTTCCTCCAGAGAGAGTGTTTCTCCCTGCAAAAATGTAATGAAATTAAATTATATATATATATATATATATATATATATATATATATATATATATCTATATCTATATCTATATCTATCTATATCTATATCTATATCTATATCTATATCTATATCTATATCTATATCTATATATATATATCTATATCTATATCTATATATATATAATATTTTGATTGTGAAATGAGATATGGTTTTTAGGCATATTTTGATTGTGAAATGAGATATGGTTTTTAGGCATATTTTGATTGTGAAATGAGATATGGTTTTTAGGCATGTGGTATTGATAAGCCATGGTATTTTCCCATAATATTCAATGAAAACATATTTACAATTTAATGATATCCATCCTCTAGAGGTTTGATCCCTATAGATTCAGAGTTAAGATGGATCTAGATTGGTTTAATAATTAATAATTATAACTATTAATTTTATTTTTTATTTTTTATTTTGATTTTATGTAATTTGATAGAGTCAAAATGTTTAGATAACACAATATATTAGGGCACTACAAATTCTCTTCCATAGAGTGTGTCTCTCTTTGCAAAAATTTAATGAAATTAAATTTAAGAAAAAATTACAAAATATTTTGATTGTGAAATGAAAGATGGTTTTTGGGCATGTGGTATTGATAAGTCATGGTATTGGCCCATGTTATTGTAAAAAATATTATTTACAAGTTAATAATTAATAATAATATTGGCACAATGATTAATAATATTAATTTCACATCATTATAATATTATTAATGTTAATATAATGAATATTAATAACAATGTTATTAGTGAAGAGTCGTGAGGGTAGTTGAACTGTCACAAAGGGGAATGCCAAGGGTCATCCCTACCTTTGCTATAAATAGTCCCTCATAACTCATTGTATAGGCTTTTGGTTAGCCAAGCTTCTACTAGGACTATCTTGAAGAAGGCTTGGAGAGTATTGTAATGCGCCTTGGCTTCTCTACTGCACGGAGCTAGTACATCTCTTTGGAGGAGTAGGCGGATGTGGCTGTAACATTCCACTGATGGGTCTAGCAGGTTTACATGGTGTATTGTATGATGGTGAATTACACTTCTTTAATAATAAGATCCAACACATTTTCATGCATATGTTGTTATTGTAGTTGGACCATTCTAGTTGCCTTAATGATAGATGTTGTTTAACTTACGTACTTGTGTATGAACTGATTTGTATGAAATTATATGAATATTGTTGTTAATGTGTTGCATATTTTATTAATGTTCTTGTTGGTGTCCAGGTATGAACAATTTGTCAACCCTTTTCCTACATTAATTCATCAAACCGGGTGTGCACTCTTTTCAAGGTAACGTGCAAGGTATATGTAGGAGCAAGGTTACACTCTACATCAACCAAGGGTTTGTGATTAAGAAATCAAAGCATCATTGTAACAGTAATGGAAATGAACTGTAGAACTTAAAAAGGCATTCACAACAATCTATGTAATCTACAACAGCAATAAGGAAATAGATACAGCAAGTAAAAAAACACAAAAAGGAAACACACAACACCTGATCAGAAGAGCGGGCCCAGCTCTCTGATCAGGGCTGCATTTACTCACAATCGAAGATAGAACAGAAAAGCATTTATATTTTATTAATCTGAAGAAAAATTGTTACAATACATATCGTGGTGCAGCTAACCCTTTGCATAGGAATGATCCATCTTTTATACAATATAGGGGGTGATAACATCTTCCCCAAAACCTGGCAACTACATGCCCGAAAATATACATCAGCTCAAAACAACACTAGTGCCAAGAGAGCAAGAATAGAAATGATCCAAAACGGATTGGGAACAACTGCAAGTTGGTTATGTTGTTTTAGAATTTCTAAACGGCTACTGTGAATCACGAAACTACTGCTATATGCCGGGAGATTAACACCTATTCTCCAGAAATGTGCGGACATAACAATTTTTAGTGGCTCGTGTAGGTAAAATCCCTGTGAATTTACTTCATTAATTAAAAATTCCAAGAGACAAAGAAAGGAGGGTTACCTCATAGGTTTAGCATAATAGATACACGTTAATGAGAGAAAAAATGATGAAAATATGAGTGGAAATGTACGGAAAAGGTAAGCAGATTTGGTGCCCAACATCTCCCCTCAACTATCCTTTTGCATGCCCTCATGTAGCTCGCCGCCTTCGCAGGTCTGGATTGGATAGACTATGGGCCTCGTGAAGCCGAGCGAGATCATATTCCTCTACCATGTCTGTTCCTAGAACCTTATACCCTTCTGAAAGAAGAACTTCCTTCCACCAATCCTTTGGTACATTATATGCTCGGGTATAATGCTCTACTAGCAACCAAATGATAGGGAAGTGGAACCCGATTCCCATCCGTTGGACCCCACATGTTTGGATGCATGCTACGTACCTTGGCACCCTGCTCAGTGCCCGTGCAAAATTTGGTGCTCCAAATGGTTACCTATTCCGAACAGAAGTGGGTGACATCATCCACCATTTCTGGCAACTATCAAGGGCCTCATCTTGAAATGTGACTATTTTTTTGACCCAAAGATCAATGCACTACTTTTGTTTCCTCAACATCCGTTCTTTATTTCCCTCAATTTCAAAAAAGGTGTTGTGCTTATTGTACATAGTCACTGACCGCTCGTGCTCCCCTCTCATCATAAAAGGTTTCGTGGTCTAATTTGACTCAAACGTATTGGAAGCCTTCTGCCAGCTTAACTGATTGAGAGTATAAGAGGTGAGAGCCCTTAAATGAATGTCCCCCACATATGGGACCGGATTAAACTCTTTGTCTATACACAGAAGGTATCCATGCATATAAAACTCAGACATCAAACGTTGAGTTGCCAAATCATGAGCCCTCAATATCTGGAGGAATTGTGCATTGTCCTCGATCTCGTGACTAATTTCATTCTTAATTCTCTCTAAACAGAAGAAAAGAAATTTCTCATGCAAGAACAAAGCATAGCTAGAACCAGGACGGTGACATGCCATTACCTCTTGTGCCAGGCTGAACATCTATTCTTTGTCAACCATCAATTCAGTAACTTGTCCCTCCAGCCACTCCACCTTCAGCTACTGCTTTGCGTGCCTCAATCGTAATATGTCTGTGTGCTCCACATATTCGAAGATAGCCTTGGATGCTTGTTCTTGGGTTCTCTTCACTTCATTCCAATATCAAGACATGGTGGATTTCGAGGTTTGAACTTTGGCCGTCAAGGAAAACTCATGACCTTCAAACAAATGCTTGATAGGGTCTGTCTGAGTGGAAACAGAGGTTATTGCCACATTGTCCACCTATGTTTCTACTTCGACCACCATGGCTTTGGGCCTCTTAGCCCACCGCCTATATTTCTTCACCTATTTCTTTAGCTGGTGCACCTGTCTTATCAGCCTCCTAATCTCTGTTTTTAGCCACATCACATCCCTAAATTGCAGCTGATATTTCTGCTTAACGGGCAGCCTCCGTTGCTTGTACAACTCTATCCATTCCTGCTTGACCACGACCACATCTGGTACTATAGCCAATTCGACAGGAGGTAGGTCACTCGGGGGAATATCTATTAGACCTACTGTTAGGGTTTCCTCCATTACTCGCTCTTCCTCAATCATTTCTTACTTCACAATCACCTCGACCAGTCTTTCCACTGGTTCGACAGGTGGTGGATTACTCGAGGGAGCCTCCATAGGTTCAATTGTCGGGACCTCTCTGCTTGGTCCCTCTTTCTCGGGAGAAGTTGCTTCCCTCTTGACCGCTACTTCGGCCCACTGTGAAGTTTTCTCGGTAGGTGGTGGATCCACACTGATGGATATCCATCGACGTTTCAGCCCACATCACCCCTCCTAGTTCCCTTGTTTCAAAAACACTTGTATCTTCCTCTCTTCTGGGTTCCCGGGTACCTGTTGTGCGGATAGTGTTTTCCTCACCCAATTGTTGTGCTTGTGGCTCTACAGGTTGTCCTTCCTCCATTATCCCTCGGGAATTTCTCGCTTGGAGATTATGGCCAATAGAGCTGTGACAACTGGTCCTTTGATCGACCCATCAAACATCAAAATAAGAGGAATGGCAATCTCCTCCTCTATGCATCGGGGAGAGCAAGACACCCTCGATCCTCTCGGAATGGAGAAATAAAAGGGAATGGAAAGAAGTTTTCTGCCTGGTCTGTCCCAGCCCTGGCTTTGACCTCGAGCTCTTTTCCTTTATCTGCAATAGCTTCGCTCTGGGTCAATACTTCTTCTTATATGGTTTCCTGTCCCGCGGTCAACACTAGTTCTTGTGGAACAACGTCGACCTCAGGATTCAATTCCTTTACAATTTCTAGAGCTGGACAGGTTGGTGGTGGTTCTTTTGTGGCACCACCACTTGTATCCAACATTTATCGAGGGCTGATGCTGGCACTATTTCTTCTAGCCCGACATTGATGAAAGTGGACTCTTGTATCACCTTGTTGACCCCGTCCATTGTGACCATAGTTTCTCTTCCTATTGATCCCACGGTTCCTTCAGCCTCGGGCCCCTCTTGTCCTGGTCCATCTTCCTCCATTGGCTCCACAGTCGAGGCTGGTTCTTGTGAGATAGCCTCAGTTGTAATGTTGACAATTTCTTCTACACCAGCTTGTCGCTGTACCTCTTCTCCCATTTTGGTGATGTCGATTTTCTCCATTGGCTCCATAGTCAAGGCTGGTTC
Source organism: Pinus tabuliformis (assembly GCA_031772625.1). Classification (NCBI taxonomy): domain Eukaryota; kingdom Viridiplantae; phylum Streptophyta; class Pinopsida; order Pinales; family Pinaceae; genus Pinus; species Pinus tabuliformis. The sequence goes on along the minus strand of CM062819.1, from coordinate 1,667,606,418 downwards.
TTGTGGGACAGAGTCGGTCGTGGTGCTAATGACTTCTTGTATATCAGCTCTTTCTTACTGCAACACTGCTTCTTCCATTGGTTCCATAATTGAGGTTGGTTCTCGTGTTACAACCTCGACTGTCCTTTCCACTTCAAGCTCTTTGTTTTGTTCTCACTCCTTGGTATCCATCTCCATTTCCTCTAGTTCTTCTTGATCCACATATTCATCCTCTACTACCAGCCCTTCCTCCATTACTTCCAGCTCTTCCTCCATTGCTTCTGGCTGTTCCTCTCTAGTGGCTAAAATAACTGTTATCTCTTCCTCTGTAGATTCCCAGAATGTTTCCCACGGGATTTGTAACCAGGAAATTGCATGCATGACCAATAGCTAAACTAACCCATGGTTGTTGATAACTACTGCAACTTGTCATGAACGTCGAGCAGATTGCACCATCAGCTGCAGGCTTTTTAGTAAGAAGAAAGGCATGTTTAATGAAAAAGATTTCGAGTGCAGAAACCCAATGTGAGCCAATACTCTGAAATGGCATTTAAATACAGTGGTATACCTCCCTTCGTAGGTTATATACCTCATTACAAAATTTGCTACATCACCCGATGGGTGTGGTAATGAATTCTGGTCATACCCTCGACCTTTTTGGACCACGTTCTCACCAGCTTGCAAAAATGCTTTGGGAACTCCGAGAGGGAGGTTCTTCATGAAAACAAACTTTGTCCTTATTGTGGTAGCTCGCTGATCTCTGCGATAGCTTCCTATGTGACAGGGATTTCTATTCCTCGAACGAGAGAGCTCTCCTCACCTAAATTGAGTGCAAATTTAATTGCAACTGCTTCGTTGAAACACTGAAACCTGTCAAGATAGACGTCCCAGCCTGAATTTACAAAAATTTGCCATACTTCCCTGTTGTTTTAGACCACTGTTGTATCCTCCGACTCATGGAACACAACCAACCCACCCATCGTTGTAGAAATCGTAACATCATGGTGGATGCAGTCAGCTGGTAGGGGAAGAGTAGCCACAATCTGCACTAACAGTGGCGATGGTAACAACATAATGGCCACGAGGTAAAAGCGGTGGTGAAAGTGATGGGTAAATTCTTGGAAAATGTAGCGAATGATGGCGAGTTATGGCAGTACAACTGAATGATTACAATAATTAAATGCAGTGTATTGGGGAAAGGACCGATGAGGTTTTTGGCGTACGAATTCAAATCCCAATGCATTAGAATCATAATTATGAAATCACAATATTTTTTTGATTCCCATTCACATTGGATTTGGTAATGATGTGGTACGAATACGATTAATAATACGTTGTCGTTTGTTTATGACGGGACCCCCCCTCCCCCCAACTTAAATGCGGTTGTCCGCGGCACGTAATAATCTCTTTAATGGAATATTTTAATTAAATCCATAAGAGTCAGTGGAGGTGTACCTGGTGATCTACCTGGCAGTGGAGTAACATAAAAAATGACTGGCAGAGTAACAACAACGGCAGAGTAACGATGCCGACGAAGTAACAGCAACGTCCAAGTAACAACACCGATGAAGTGACAATGGCAGCGAAGTAATAGCACCGACAGAGTAACAACAACGGCAGAGTAACAACATCGACGGAGTAACAACAATAGTGGAGTAAGAGCACTGACGGAGTAACAGCAACGTTAGAGTAATAACACCAATGGAGTAACAACAACGGCGGAGTAACAACACCAATGGAGTAACAACAATGGCAGAGTAACATCACCAATGGAGTAACAACAACGACAGAGTAACAGCAACGACAGAGTAACAACACCAACGGAGTAACATCACCCAACACTTAGAAAAAATTTCACAATTAACAACAGTAACAGAATAACAACATGAAATATTCCTTGGAAAATTTTTCTCTCAGCTCCTTCTTGTCATAATTCGATTGTTATCCCTACAAAAGACAAACAGGTGAGTAGTAACATCATATATATATATATATATATATATAGATAGATAGATAGATATATAACTATCTATCTATCTATCTATATATAACTCTGGTTTGATGGTTGTTGGTGTAGAGCATGCTCTTTCTATCTTTTATATATATATATAGAAGATAGAAAGAGCATTATTTACACCAACAACCATCAAACCCGAGTTATTAAAGAGATGTTTGATGAAGGCATCCTTAGAAGCTAGACGGTGGTATAATTTTAGACGATGTCCATTCACTAGGAAGGAAGTGCGTGTTTCATCTATTGTAATTAATCTAATTGTTCCATTGTCAAACATAGCGTCCACTTCATAGGGTCCCATCCAAAGAATGCGAAGCTTCACTTTAAAGTCTTTGAATCGGGAGTCATAGAGCAATGTCTAATCTCCTATATGAAACACCTTGTTCTTGATGAATTTATCATGCCACTTCATTCTCTGTTGTTGAATAGCAGTAGTTTTCTAGACAACCACTGAACGGATCTCATCTAACTCATTGACTTATTCCAACCAGTGTTTCTTGGTCTCTGATAAGTCTAATCCCACTTCCAAAGTTGTTCTAAATGTGTTGATCTCAAATTCTACTCGGAACAAGGGGGATTTCCCATAGACTAACTCAAATAGTGAAAAGTCGGTTGTATTCCTCCATGTTGTCCTATATGCCCAAAGAGCTTCTGGATGTTTCTGAGACCAATCCTGGCGATGACTTGCTATAGTTTTTGTCAAGATATTTTCCAATACCTTGTTTGTACTTTCTACTTGTCCATTCATCTAGGGATAGTAAGGAGTTGTCACTCTATGTTTAACCCCATATTTCTGCATAAGCCTTCCTATCATGTGGGATGTGAACTATGCTTCCCCATCTGAAACGATCTCCCTTGGAGTACCATATCAAGAAAAAATCTCTTCAAAAAAAAAATCTGCAACAACCTGTTCTATTGCTTTCGCAACAGCTCTGGCTTCCACCCAGTTAGTCACATAATCGGTGCAAACTAGAATGTGAACCTTTTGGTGAGAAGGTGGGTTGAAGGGTCCAACGAAGTCAATGGCCCACTTTTCAAAAGGTTCAAGGAGTTTATGGGGTTGTAGTTGCATCTCATCCGATTTCCCAGTTTGTCCCAACCGTTGACAACTGTCACATCTTCGGACATAATATTGGGCATCATGAAAGATAGAAGGTCAGTAGTATCCCATTTACAGCACCTTGTGGCCTATTCTTTTATCTACAAAATGTCCTCCACAAGGGCCATCATGGGCAACCTTCAGTATTTCATAGATGTCCGCTAAATCTGCTGATCAAACCCTGTATGAAAGAGGTACCCTGCCATCCATGAATATTGGGTACTTTGATGAATAATTTTCCACTGATCCCTATTTGAAAAATGATGAGGTACCTTCCCTGTAGTAAGATAGTTAGCAATATTTCCATACCACGGAGTGTTAGCAGAAATTGAAAAAAGATGTTCATTTGGAAAACTATCTTCGATGGGTGTACCTTCAGCATTATTTTCTAGCCTAGATAGAAAATCAGCAACCACATTGTCCTTCCCTGGTTTATCTACTATGGTAATGTCAAACTCTTGAAGTAACAAAATCCATCTTGTAATACAACCAAGAGTAATGGGTTTATTCATCAGATATCTAATTGCTGCATGATCAATATGTACAAAGGTGGGGTACTTGGTAATATAATCCCAGAACTTGTTGATGGCGTAGATGACAACGAGGAATTCTTTTTTAGTCATTGTGTAGTTCAACTGAGCTAGAGCCAAGTTCTTACTAACATAATAGACTGCATATGGTACCTTATCCACTTGTTGTCCCAAAACTACCCCAACTGCTGTCTGAGAAGCTTCAGCATGCATATGGAATGGTAACGTCCAGTCCGGCCCTTGAAGGATTGGAGCGCTACAGACAGTTCCTTGATCTTCATAAAGACTGCATGATAGTCATCTGTCCACACAAAGTCTACATCTTTTGTCAGAAATTGAAAAAGTGGATGGGCTATTTTAGCAAATTTTTCTATAATGCGCCTATAATAACCAGTACAACCAATGAAGATACGTACCTGTGTGGGTGTTTTAGGTATCTGGAAGTGCAATATTACCTTTATCTTAGCTGGATCCATTCAAATTCCAACAGATGAGAGTAAATGTCCCAAAACTATTCCTTCCTCCATCATCATGTGGCATTTTACCGTACTCAAAGAGACACGTGCCCGCTTACATATTTCAAGTACCTTCTTCAGATTTTCCAACCCCTCTTCGAATGAATCCCCATATGGAGTGAAATCATCCATATAAATCTCAACATTGTCATCTACCAGATGAGAGAAAATCCCCAAAATTGCCATTTGGAATGTTGCAGGTGAATTACAAAGACCGAATGGAAGGACCCGATATGCAAAAGTTCACCAAGGACATGTGAAAGTGGTTTTATCATGATCTTTAGGGACCAACTAGATCTGATTGTACCTGTTAAATCCATCTAGGAAGGAGAAGAACTTCTTCCCAGCTAGAGTATCCAAGACTTGGTCAATGAGTGGTAACAGAAAATGGTATTTCTGCATTGCCTTATTTAATTCTCTGTAATCCACGCATATCTACCATTTACAGTTTTTCTTAGGAACCGTCACCAATGGGGAAACCCATTGACTGTCCCAAATGTGGTAGATAAATCCCACATCCAGTAGCTTTTTAAGTTCTTCCTTTAAAAAAAATTTCAGAGCAGGGTTCATCCTTCTCTGAGGTTGTCTCACAGGATGAAAATCCTCTTTGACATATATATGATGGGTGCATAAATTGGCAAGAATCCCTTTCATGTCTGTATAGTCCCAGGCGAATGTTTCTTTGTGTTCTTGAAGAAAATCCAAGAGCTGCTTCGTCTGGGATTCTGATAGATCTGGATTAGTATTTAGGGTCTTCCCTGGCTCTATTTCCACCAAAATGCTATCACAGGATGCAGTTGTAGCTAGCTCATTAAATCCATCGACTGTTCTGATACTTTCCTGTGTTTGACAACTCAAGATAGACTCTAGAATTCATTGATTTGAATCTGAAATAGAGTAGGGATCACTAATAAAAGTAGTAATTATATCATCTTTTGTCTTTGTTTTCAACTGAAGGGCCTGTCGAATGGTAAGGATTGGCCTTAATTCCTCATTTTTAGATTCAGATTCTTCCTTTGGTAAAGGTTTCTTGTGGACCGATGGTTTCACTGATGGACTAGGTTCTGCAGGAGGATATAACACTAAATTCTTAGTACTCTGTCCATTCGAGATAACCATATGTCTAGAACGACACCCAATATAAGCATTTGCAGTTGCCAGCCATAGTCTTCCCAGAATCAGGGGATGGCCACCAGCTGGGGATTACATTTGCAGTACTAGGAAATCCACACGATAGTACCATGAATCAACTGAGATTGTAAGGTCTTCTAACTTCCCTACTAGTTTAACCATAGATCGATCTGCTAGTTCTAACACAGTAGGTGTAGGTTTCAAGTTTCAAAGACCCAATGCCTGCATAGTCTCAGTGGTAATAACATTTATGGCAATGCCCAAATCTACCAGCACATTTGGAATTTCTACTCCATTAATTTTCACAGTTAAAATTGGGTTCCCGACATCCCCATATTTCACAGGCATGACCTTCCCCATCATAAAATCGGATAGCTTTCCCATCACATGAATGGTAAGTGGGTCCCCTGATTTCTTTTTACGCTTCTTAACAGAATATTCCCTAGAGTTTTTGCATATATAGGTGCGTCCCTCATACCTTGCAGTAGGGGGATCTTAAAAAACAAATTTTGTAGCTCCCCTAACAAATCAAACTTAGCTTGAGGGATTTGTTTACTCAAAGCCAATCTTTCTGGATACGGTGGTTCAACTTGGTGTTTTTAAGTAATTAGCAGCTGAGGAGGTGTCTGATTTTCATTGACTTGGTTTGGTTCCTCTTCAACCATTTCTGTTTCCTTTACGTCACCGCCAACTTGCTCAGTGATAACAGGTGAGGGTTGAGCATCTACTATCCGCCCATATCTTAAATTCATCTCATATAATTCTGCGGTGGAGATGATGTATGAAGGTAGGTTGAGGGTGTCAGCTTGCTGAGCCCCTTTATTGTTAGGATTTGGATTGGGTTGGATGGGAAGTTGAAGGTGAAAAGGCTAATTACCAGGGGTCATATTATAGGGAAAATGGAGTTTCTGTTATGGCATTGACTGGGGAAACTGTTCAGGAGGAGAAGGTCCATGCCAGTTCGAAGCCCACGAGGAACTCGAACTAGCTTGAGGAACCCATTACTACCAGGGTGAAAGTTGGTACTGGGGCCACACAGATGGATAAGGCATGGACTGGGGACCCATATTAAAATTACTAAAATATTGAGGTGGATCCAAGAACATACCTTGATTTCCCATTGATGGTTGAGGTTGCCATGGCTTTTTAGGTCCCATAAAGTACAACTACTCCATCTTTTCAACTGTCCCTTGAAAACTACTTTCAATACTGGCAAGGATGGGCATGAACTTGTTGCATGATTCAACTCACAGACTGCACATTCCTCTACAGAGTTTAATGGGCATTCGCTATGTGGGTGTTTCTTCCTACACTTTGGGACAAATATAGCCATATTTCTTTCCAATTCCAGTTGTTTCTATTCTACCTACAGCATTTCCATTTGTTCTGATAGGGTACTTAGGATATCAGTCCTCAAGTTGTCCAGCAGATTTCAAATTTCTGATTTTGTGACACCTCCACCAAATACTTTTGCTGACCGAATCCCTTGTTTATTCCTTGCAACTCCCCTTGAGCACTGGATGCACAACTCACAGATGGTGTCGAAGTTATCCTTTGATATATATCCCTTTCTGACTATGTTTAACAATTCCAAAGAGTCCTCTCGAAAGACCTTGAGAAGGATAATTTTCAAAATGTCCTTATCCAGGTCGGAGTGACCTGATCTCTGCAATGTGTATTTAAAGCGTTCCAAACAGTGTTCCATATTTTTGTCCTCTTTCTGTGTAAACTTGAAGAGTTCTTCCTAAATGTCCCATGATTTACAGTAATCTTGATACTTCTCCAAGAAAGTAGTTTTCATCTCCTCCCAAGTTGAAATAGTCTTTCCCCCAAGACCCATAAACCATCACACGGCTACCCCTTTAGTGTAGCAAGGAAGATTTTAAATTTCTGAGAATCTGTTATATAATCATATCCCTAACACACAATGTAAAATTCAAACAAGAACATGTTGGGATCTTCTAAAGTAATCCCATGAAAGCTAGGTAAAGTTGTTAAAGGAATGGGCTTTGTTGGTACGCTAGTCCCAAGATCCCTGATTGGGAAGTCAATAGTGGAGCTTGTAGGTGCCATCGATATCCTCCAATAATCACTGAGGATTTCAACAGGCTCTGCAGGAAATGATGGAAGGGCTCTTATCACAGGGTTTTGAGTTGCTTTAACAACACTCCCTCTATCCTTTGGTGACAGAAATGCCCCTACAACTTATTCCTCTCTGTCAAAGTGGCTTGACCCTTCAGACATCCTCTCTACAACTTCTTCTTCCCTACTAGAATGGGCTAGTCCCTCGGATGTTCTACTTGCAACCTCTTCTTCTTCTGCCACAAGCAACGATACGCCTTTATCAAGTATACTGTTGCTTGTCTCTTCGGCTATTGGAAGGGTCTATTGTATCGAATCAACAAGGGGTGCTGTGGACAGCACCAATTTATCTACAGATTGTCCTTCTGATCTTGTCTATGTACCCAACCTCATAGCAGCACGAGAAGATGCCTCTGATTCAGCTTTCACAATGATTTGATGGATATAATTATTCCTTCCCAAATCCTGTCCTCCCTTCTTTGGGGCTTCCTCCGCACCTTTTATTTGAATCTTTGTTCATGCAATTTGATGTGATGAAAATGTTAACACCATCACAATGCTCAGAACCTAGAGCAAGGCATCAAAATACCATTCCCTCCCTAGGCCGAGAGATCAAGCGGAAAGGAAATTAGCTAAGGAAAAAGAAACCTAGGGTTCAGGGCTTGGAGCAGTGCATTAAAGGACCCTTCCCTCCCTAGGACAAGAAACCAAACAAAAAATAATGCACACAAGGAAATCTAAAGCACGGGACCTGGAGCAGGGCGTCAAAGGACGATTGCCTCCCTAGGATGAGAGATTGGGTTTTTCAAAATCAAAACAAGCAAAAATGAAGGAAACATTTAAGCTCAGGGACTGAAGCAGGGTGTCAAAAGGCCATTGCCTCCTAAGGACGAGAGATTGAGCCTAAAGAAAAAGCAAAAAAACAAAAAAACAAAAAAAAGAAATAACTATGCTCAGGACCTGGAGTAGAGTGGGAGAACTCCTTCTCTCCCCAGGATGAGAGATTGACCCTTTGGTCGATACAGATCATGTCTTGCACCTTGTTAGCCTTCGCCAACAATGACGCCAAAATGTTGATGTCCAGGTATGAACAATTTGTCAACCCTTTTCCTACATTAATTCATCATTCCAACTGCGTACTCTTTTCAAGGTAACGTGTAAGATATATGCAGAAGCAAGGTTACAAATTACATCAACCAACGGTTTGTGATTAAGAAATCAAAGAATTGTTGTAATAGTAATGGAAATGCGTTGTAGAACATAAAAAGGCATTCACAACAATCTAGGTAATCTGCAACAACAATAAGGAAATATATACAAGAAGTAGAACAACACACAAAAAGGAGACACGTAGCACCTGATCAGAAGAGCAGGCCCAGCTCTCTGATCAGGGCTGCGTTTACTCACAACCGAAGATAGAACAACAAAGCATTTATATTTTATTAATCTAAAGAAAAACTGTTACAATACATATCCTGGTATGGCTAACCCTTCGCATAGGAACGATCCATCTTTTATATGATATAGGGGGGTGATAACATCTTCCCCAAAACCTGGCAACTACATGCCCAAAAATATACATCAGTTCAAAACAACACTAGTGCCAAGAGAGAGAGAACAAAAATGATCCAAAATGGATTGGAAACAGCTGCAAGTTGGTTATGTTGTTTTAGCGCTACTGAACGACTATTTTGAATCGTAGAACTGTCACTATATGTTGGGATATCAACATCGATTCTCCAGAAATCTGTGGACATAACAAGTTTTAGTCGCTCACATAGGTAAAACCCTCGTTACTTTACTTCATTAATTAAATATTCCAAGAGACAGAGAAAGGAGGGTTACCCCATAGGTTTAGCATAATAGATACACATTAATGAGTGCAAAAAGGATGAAAATATGAGTGGAAATGTAGGGAAAAGGTAAGAATATTTGGTGCCCAACAATTGTCACCATCCGTGTTGACTACTCTGTCAGACTTAGACAAACGTTTTTCATGAACCTAGTTATATCAACTGTCACACTCGTCTCGAACTGATCCGTGAGTGTTGTTCATGTTATCTTACCTTGTATGTTGTGATTGTCACAATTGTGTCAACTGCTCTACCGGAAGCTGTGCATGTCCTTTGTGTTGTGTGTTCCTAGCTGATTTGGGACTGATCTCTTTCAACCTGGAACTCACCTTCACCTTCCTCTCTCTTTCAAGTGTTGGAGCCTCTCACACTCATTCCTTGACTCACTACTTCAGTCACACCCTTGCTATTGACAAACTTATCTTACTTACCTCTGTGTGACATTGTGGTCAAGGAATTACCTTATGACCCACTTGTGGGACTCCTACACCAAATGGTCTGAGGTCTAATTAGGACTTCTTACCGGGGAGATCCCCTTGACATGTTGGTAGGTCCATCACTGTCAACATTTTTGGCGCTAGAAGGAGGGCCTGATGACAAGCAATGTCCTCTCATCCAGTTTTGAGCCTTTGCATATCTTTCATGGAGTCTTGAATTATTCTTCCCATGAGGTCTTTTTCGAATCATGAATATGTCTCCATCTCGGGGAAGCTTTTCAATCTCTTCTCCACTCACACATATGACGGTGAAGGCGAGGTTGCCTGGTCTAAGCACTTACATAACTTTATTTCCATGATTTATGAGGAAGATGAGTTTACTAATGAAAAGGCCAATTTGCTGCTTGCATTCACAATTCGCAAATATCCATCTCGTTGGGTGCTCAGCCTACTGACTAGCACCGTGCACTCATGTGAGCACTTATGTGATCTTATTGAGACACTTTCTATCATTTTGATCCAGACCATCTTGACCAGAAACTATTACAGCAACGGAGGGCTCCACATGAATCCGTTATTGATTTTTGGTAGCGCTTTCGTGACTTGCAGTTTCAAGCTCCAGGGAGCGAGATGAGGTTCACTTATATTAGGACTAGTTCAAGTACTGTCTTAAGAAATCGGCCCATCCCAAGAGGAAGCTTGATATCAAGCTTCGCTCAACCTTCTTTGTTGATGGAACTGCGCAATCTCATGTGGGAGCAGGCACTGTCTCAACAGACTGTCCACCTCCCTCTCATTCAATAGTTCCACCATCACCCTTTGATGTTGAGGATCATTTTCACATAGATGTACAACCTTCACACCCTCCCAACATCACTCCAGACAATTTTCACATTGATTTGGTTGTGAGTCATTCAAGCTCTCATATGCATTATTTTTTTCGACCTCCATCTTTGTACCCAGGTGTTCCTCCAGATGATGTTGGCTTTTGTTCATCCATTCCAGACTCTTTACTTGTTGTGAATGAGGAACAACCCACTGAAGGAGTTGGTGTTGCACAACCAACATGCCTTGCCATTCACGAAGAGTATGAGTGGGAGCTTGAGCATCAACACTTGGCGAAGGATGACTCCCTTCCGTCCGAGCCCCCTATGTTCTTTCCTAACATCATTGGTGAACCTGCCATCCATGAATTTGCATGTGTGTCTTCATCCACGGATGCACCCATTGTTGATCTTTCTAAGGAAACACCATATGTTAGCCCATCATCCAACAATGGAGAGGACCAATCATTCATTGAAAATCCACTTGATCTTTCGTCTGCTCTTTCCAAAAACGCAGGGGGTGAACATCCTTCCTTCTCATCTACCCCTCTGTATGATTCCTCAAATCATGAGGATGCCGACCAACATCCTGAATTTTTTGATCTTGGTTGTCATGGTCTCTTCACCTCATCATCCAATCATGATGTTGATTCAGTCGTTATGAATGCATCTATGCCACTCGTCTACGAAGATCCATTTGTCAACGAAATCGAAACCCCACACACTGTCGAGGCACTTCAGCCTAAGCTGATGGTTATGTCAGGCCCTCGCTGTCCTGAGATTGGTTTCACTTCCAATCAGGAAATTTTTCAAACAATCAAGGCTCCTCATCACTCATATGTATGCACTCAAGGCCAATCTAACACTCAGATCACACTTCCTCCACTTGAACTGCACGATGCCATTGCTCATGCATTGGAGGAGTCTTATATTTCAAGAACTCGTGTGTGACGCAACTTATATTTCTTTCTTTCGTTTGCTTGCATGTCATAGTCAAGAGTGTTCTTGTGCTTCAAATTTGCATGTAGTGTCACACAACACCATGATAAGTCCATAGACTATCCGTCATGCACATGCACTCACTTATGTCCTGTGGGTAGTTTGAAACATGAAGTGTGGCTGCCTTCACCATTATATCTTTCTTGTATGCTGGTCCACACAAATCAGCTAGTCAGGACCAAGTCTTCACCCACATGGGTCTAACAATGCATCAGTGGCTACATTGGAAGTATCACTTCACGTGATTAGGCCCATTCACCATTAGTGTAGGAGTAGAAGTAGTGTTTGCTTTCAGTTGTTTGCTAGCATGCCTATTTGCTTACACGCTTTGTTTGCTTTTTTGTTTACCAGTTTCGCTTTCATTTTCTCTTCTGCTCTTAGTTCGCTTTGTTGATTGTTAGTTCGTTCACTTGTTTAGTTCATAGGTTAGTTTGCATAAAACTATGTGTGACTCATGAAATGAGTTCGGTAAAGTACAAGAACGTTTTTACAGCTACCATTACTTGGTTGTCTGTCATCTTACCTCTGTATTATGAACTTTTTACTCTTAGTCCATGATATGTCGAAGGAAAATACGTACTCCTCGAAGTGAACCTTGGAGTAAACACAACGCATGCGCACTAACTAGTGTCACCTTATCCTAGTCGATTGTTTTTGGGTTAACCCTTGCTAGCTCAGTCAAGTAGAGTAAGGTGAGGGGAAAAACCCTAACATGCACGTCAGAGATACGTTAAACTAATTCTCTCCTAGAACAACCTATTCTTCTCTCAATAAGTTGGGATCCCTCTTCCACCTTTGAAATGAATAAGTGTTATGCACAGTGAAAATGAAAAAAAATTAAAAGTCAAAAAAATTGAAAAGAAAAATGAATAAGGAAAAAGAAGAAATAGGATTCTTATGTAGGGATGTGATGGAAGTAACCCATCAGGGTATTGACCAGGCTTGCTGGCAGCAGAGCCATGCTTGTGTTCCTATGTGACTCCACCCGGGTACTGTCCAGGCCTGCTAACAGTGGAGCAACACCAGAGATGAAACTTAGACTCTGACGACTATACTTCTTATGCACTTATATACCTGTTGACCCCAATCGAAACAAATTTGTTGCCTTGGCTTGGAATGTGTGTCAATCGACCAAGAGTCTGGTAGATGTTACATCTTACAATCAAGCTAGTGTGAAGCTAAGATGAACTGAGAGCTGAACAATACTTCCGGAGGTGTTTAACTTGCTCTTAATGAACAAGGTCCATTCAAAGAGCTGGAGTTCTACGAGTGTGTCGCCAAGTGTTGTAGTGGCTACAACCACCCTCCAAAATTTTTCCTTAGCCTATTTTGGAGCCCCCCTACCAACTTTCATAGCATCTTGCCTTGCTTCATCAAGTCCTCAAGCTTCAGTGTCTTTCTTGCTCAATGGAAGCCTGTCGATAACAATTTGACCTTTTCTCCTCATAGGATGCTCATCCAAACTTGGTCAAACTATAAGCTGAGTAGCTTCCCAGTGAGTTTTTTGCATTTTTGGAGGGTAGCCAGCCTTCCCTCCCAGAATTGTGCAATTCCCTCTGATAGCCTGTTGGGCTCCAAGATTGTGGAATCCTGCTAGCCAACCCTCCCAACAAGATTTGCGCAATTTTTCGCATAAATAGGCAGCTTAGCCCAGGATTTTCATAAATCTAGGTAGCATTTAGCTGCTAGGCCAAGACATTATGCAATCCCCTTGGGCAATTAGCCCAACTTACTCTCAAGAATGCATATTTTTCTCCAGCAGTCAAGCAGTCTCTTTCATGTGCAGTTGAGTTGATCGGTTCCCTCTAGGACTGAGCAAAATAGAATTGCATACATAGGCGGCTTCTCCCAAGGCAACATCCAAAGGCATCCCTTGTTTTAGGGATCTACTTTTAGTAGTTGGAGGTTACATGCAAGGAGTGATTTTGAAACCTCCCTCCAAGTGTCACTTCCCCTAGATTTGTGGCGTGCACGTCATAAACTCAATGTTATCAAAAATCATCAATTGGACACTTCAAGTCTCATTCCTCACATCAACCTTGTAGCTTTAACATCCCACATCGCATCTAGGAGTAGTCAGCACATTCAGCTCAGCTATTTTGCGGTAAGCTCACTTCCTATGCCTTGTGTTTCATTTCTGTCGTTTTTTGTGTATTCACTTGTGTGAGTGTTATTTGCTTGATTTCTTTGGGTGCCTTTTGTCATTTACATATATTCTAGCTTGTCATGGCTCTGTTTCAATTTTCATTTCTATCTCAGTGTTGTCGCATGCATGAAACTGATTTGCACGGACGTTCGCCCAACTGGCGAACGGCCTCACCCACACACATGTTGACCTGTTCGCTCAATTTTCCATTCATGTTTTGCATGAATTGTCTAACACTTTTTCTATGACTTAGTGTTGCCATGCATTTCATCGACCAACTTGCTTTCAGTTGCTCATCAACGAGTCCAGCCAACCTTGGCTTGGTCTCTACCTTCACCAAGGCTTCATTACACAAAGTGGAGAAGGAAGGCTAACCTTCCTCTCCATATTTTCACATTCTGGCCCAGCACTAGCCTCCTGGACTGAAGTACGCATTTCTGAAGGTTAGTGGCTTTATGGCCCAAAAATTTGCACAAATCTGCCACTGGGCCAGCAGTCCTTCCCAGTTGGGATTGCTCATTGCACAATCCCAAAAGCCAATTGCCCAAATGGACTGTGCATTACATAGTTCCACCAATCAATCAGTTTCTCAGTAGCCTTGACTGTGCCTTGTGTAGTCTTGGTAGTCAGTCTCTCGACCTCCCGGTCAAAATTTCGCAACCATCATGATCATTCACCCAAGTATGTTGTTGATCTTGGTTTTCGACTGACAGATTGCCTATTATGAGAGTTGCTATGTCTCCAGGTATCATAGCTATTCATCTGCCTCTCAGTAGTACTGGTATGATGGTTTCCTAGAGAGCAAAGATGAAGACACCATTCTGAGCACACTTAGGGGTGCAGTCGATCAAGTGTCCATGGGCTTACCTACTCATGAAGACATCTAGTTTTTCATGGACATGGACATCAAGTAGTAGCATTATAGTGAGCAGCATCATGAACAACAAATGAATGCAACATATCGAATGTAGCAAACGCAGCAAATGAAGTGAACGCAACGAATGTAAGAGGAAGGTTGTTGACAACATAAGGGCGGAGCAAAGTTGCAAGATCACGAAGATCCACTGATAATTAAAGAAAATTTGGAGGTTCGAGCTATGAAGTGACGACGTGACATGAAGATCGCGTGAAGGCAGAAGATGGAACAAAGAAGGAGTTGCATGTGTTGAAGCAGCAATTCAGGAAGAACATGAAGATGCACAGGCAGTCTAATGAGTTGCAGCAGGAACAGGAACAACAAGGTGCACAAAATGCACTCACGGATGGAACTGTGCCAGTACAAGTTAAGGATCTATCCCAGCAGTTGACACCGAGCAAACATGGTGAGCAGTGTTGTTCATCGCATGTGAAGGATCCAACAACATGCATTTTGTTGAGCACACGCATGAAATCCAACCCATTCAACATACTCACCAAGGCAAAGACAACAAGCAAGTCCAACTGGGGCTAAACATGCACTTCGGCAAGTTGATGTGCATGACCACCAACACACACTTGAATATAAACAAGGACACTATGCATAAGTGTGTTTCCAGTTCAACCATCCCTAAGAATACCATGCGCATGTTAGGAGACGAGTTGTATGAAGGGGTCGAACCAATGCACTAGTTGCAATGGAGGCAAGAGTTTTCTTTAGCAAGATGTCACCATGAGGTGCATGCACACCATCACGAATGACCAAGCTTGGCATCATCTCACCAACTTCACCATCACAAGTATGTGAAAGAGTTGGTCTCACCATAGCGGACTAAGTGTTAGTGATGTCTTGCAAGGCTTTCTCAAACCATGTTGTCTCATATGAGTACATGTGCATTGTAATGTTGAGTCATGTCAAGTGTAAGTCCAGTGTTAATAGTTGGATGTAACAGTCATAGAGTAGGTGAAGAGTCATGAGGGTAGTTGAACTGTCACAAAGGGGAATGTCAGGGGTCACCCACCCTTTTCTATTAATAGTCCCTCATAACTCGTGTATAGGCTTTTGGTCAGCCAAGCTTCTACTAAGACTATCTTGAAGAAGGCTTGGATAGTATTATAATGTGCCTTGGCTTCTCCACTGCACGGAGCTAGTACATCTATTTGGAGGAGCAGGCGGATGTGGCTGTAATGCTCAACTAATGGGGCTAGTAGGTTTACATGGTGTATTGTACGATTGTGACTTACACTTCTTTAATAATAAGAGCCAACACATTTTCATGCATTTATTGTTATTGTAGTTGGACTGTTATGGTTGCCTTCATGATATATGTTGTTTAACTTACGTACTTGTTTATGAACTTATTTGTATTCAATTATATGAATCTCGTTGTTAATGTGTTTCATATGTTATTAATGTTGTCACCGTCCGTGTCAACCACTCTACTGGACATCAGACAGACCTTTCTCATGAACCCAGTTATATCAACTGTCACACTCACCTCAAACTGATTCGTGAGTGTTGTTTATGTTATCTTACCTTGTATGTTGGTATTGCTGCGTCCATGTCGACTACTCTACTAGAAGTTGTGCATGTCCTTTATGTTGTGTGTTCCTAGCCGAGTTGGGACTAATCCCTTTCAGCCTGGAACTCACCTTCACCTTCCTCTCCCTTTGAAGTGTTGGAACCTCTCATACTCATTCCTTGACTCATTGCATCAGTCACACCCTTGCTACTGATAGAGTTATCTTACTTACCTCTGTGCGACATCATGGTCAAGGCATTACCTTATGACCCATTGCCAAGACTCCTACACCAAACGCTCTGAGGTCTAATTGGGACTTCTTACCAGGGATATACCCTTGACATGTTGGCAGGTCCAGCACCATCAAAATATCTATAAATTTCACAAAATGTAAAACATTTAGCTTTATCTTCCACCTTTACATGCAATATTGTTTATTAATTATTATTTTCAATGGCCATTTACATGTCATGATTGTTCCTCACTTGCCCCAAATGCTACAAAGTAATGCCATAAATCGGTTGCGAAGGGAAAAATAGCATAGATGAAGAGAGATATGATATGTTATGAAATCTTGTTTTAAAACTAAAGCTAATAAACCTTAAGTTAATATTGCATAACATGTTGACATAAACAACAGAAATGACATGAATAACCTATACATGAGACTATTTTTATTAACAAAATATCCTATAAATAATAATCAAACATATTGATTGAAACAATGTTCCATGATAAATCTATTCCCCTCATCTTATAAAGCATTTGACCACACCTACTCTCTAGAGTGTCAATATAAATAAATAAATAAATTGCAAATGCTCATTGGTATACTAGGAGAGTACTTGTCTAGTAGCTAGTCAAAATGGTGTCCAATCTATGTATAAATCATCGTTTATAAAGTTCTGATGAAATTTCAAATGTGAAAATACAACCAACACGTTCTTTACAATGATATCTTCCTTTATTTACGTCATCCATTACAATCTACTAGTTGTAATTTTTTATTGAAAATAAAAAACATCTTAGAAGGTCAAGAGCCAATATTTGTTACCAACATTATACTATCTATAAATTTCACATTATGTAAATCATTTAGCTTTACCTTCCACCTTTACATGTAATCTTCTTTAGTAATTATTATTTTCAATACCCATATACATGTTACAATTGCTCCTCAATTTATGTCTTACAGTGTTTCCTTTGCAACATATGGTGCAAATGCTAATTTTAATGTCATGATGAGGACAATTGACAAATTAGTATATGAGATCCCATTATTTAAGTTATAAGGTACCCAATAACCTCAACACTACTAACAAAAGTGTACATAGTCTAGATCATTCAAAAATGGATGTGACTTTTTAGAAAAAGATATTCTAATATTATTTTACCACAATTATAATTCAACTTTTTAAAATAAATAATAATAAAACAATCCAAATTTACCATTAATCAAAATTTAAAATTGACCAAAATAAAATATTTTTAAAATCGACTTTCAAAACCATATAACTTTTAGAACAAATATGGAAATACGATGCATTAGAAATTTGAAATTAAAATACCATTATACATTCAGTATTGAGTTGTATGCCTAAATATGTTTTGAACCTTCTATAAATTACTTTCAAAGGATGTCATGCACAAGATCTATGGGCAGAAGGTTACTTGTGACTCACGTGAAGGTACAATTGACTATTGTGGTAAAATCAGTGTGTGGTTCTCAAAATCAAATTACACATGGTAGTTTTAATTAGTGTGTGGTTTTCAAAATCCAATCACCCATGGCATTTCTAAGGAATCATGTTGATGCTGCCTTCTTGGAATCCATGTACTCCATATTATTATGCTAATTTTTTCTTCATTTATTGCACTTGGAGAATGGTTTTCCTGACTCTGCATTATTAGACACTGGTAGAATGGCTTTCCTAGCTCTGCACGATAAGTCAAAGGAAGGATCCTCATCAATTGATTTCGTTGATTTTGATCTTATTATGCGTGTTTTAGGATGTATTACGTGTTCGGTTGACCATCTATTAATTTTGTCAGTTATATTGAATAATTTTTAATTTTACAAAGTTTAAATTTACCGTTTATTTATTTATTTACTGAAAATTTTCTACTCTATATTTAACTGTAATATTATTGGGAATGTGACTTTTTCGGTTGCTGGAGGATGGGTGAGGATGGAGTCAGAGGAGATGGAATGGAGACCCATCGAGGGTTAGGGTTACGCCTGGTCACTGAAGCCTACAACATCATCGAACATTTACAACTTCACCTCCCTTTTTACCTGTACACCAACCTCGTTTTTGCTTCTCAATGTCATTGCGCCATTGCAGTTAATCTTCTCACTTTTACTACCTAAATTTTATCCTCTTCCTCCTCGACACTTCCCCACCTACTCCTAGTCATAACAGCGACAGACATCTCAAGGTTTTGGAGGCAGCTGGTGCGGGAAATTCACGATGATTATGGATGAGCTAGTTGACTATTCGGAGGACCCATTAGAGGGTACCTCCATTTGGACTATTCCCCAGGTAAATCTGGCAAGCGTCTTCACCTATGGCTATGAGCTTTCTAACACCATAGTTTTGTTGCCCTCGATCTCAGGGCCTTCAAGTTCAGTGGTTACCCTCCCAGAGGCCTCCCCTTCTTTGTCGAACCTCACAGCTCAGCCACTATCGCCTTCTACCCTCAATTTTGTGGATCAATCCCTTGACCCTAGATTTGGAATCTCCTCAACGAGGCCCGCCTCTCTTCCACCTTCCACTAGCTCTCGTGCCCCCTCTGCTACTCAATCTAGGGAGCCCATAGCTAATGCACCTGGGTATTAACCAGCATTGCCCTTTTTGGCCCCTTAATAAGGAAATTCTACCGAGATCCCTGCCATTTCCAATGTTTTCTCATCTGAGCCTCAATTAGACTCTCCAAAACCTGTGACAAATCCTTCACTAAGTGACCCTCATCTTTCCTTACCTAATGAAAGGACCCAAAAAGGCAAAAAGCAGAGGCATTTGAAATCAAAGGCTATTAAAGTCTTTCTTCGTTTAGGCAAGGACTTTTAGTGGAGCGACGCCATGGACATTGTTGACCGAGTTTTGGTGGGAAGAGTCAGGGGCCGATACAACAGTGCTACAAGGCTAAAGCAGTGGGCATCGGAGGTCTAGGGACATCATCTGGCCGAGCCACCATTTGTCCAAACTTTTTTCAAGGGGTGGTTTTCCCTCCGTTCCACCAGGGCTGAACATACAAATTGGGTACTCTCAATGGTTTGGCATTTAGAATAGACACCAGTGTTCCTTCGCAAGTGGACTCCCCTCTTCGATCCAGAATGGGAACAGCTTGGAGAAAGTCCCCTTTGGGTCCGTTTACATGGCGTACCATTACAGTTTTGGTCTAAAGTTATCTTCAGATGCATAGGGAACACCCTTGGTACTTATCTGGAACATGATAAATCCTATCTCACAACAGGGAGGATGGCTTATGTAAGAGTACTGGTACACTTAGATACCAACGACAGATTACAGGAGCACATCACAATTCAATCTCAAAATTTCTCTCGGAGGTAGACATTGGACTATGAAGGGGTTCCCTTTAGATGTAGAAGATGCCACAAGGTTGGGCATCTCTATAGGGATTTCCCTCTCAACAGTAAGGAAAGAACAGGGGATACAGGAAGGGAAATTCCACCAAAGACTACACAAGAGCAGCACCCCAGTGGAGACGATGGGATGCAAGCAGAAACTGCTACTAGAGAAAAGGACCCCACATAGGAGGCCCCGAAGAAGCACGAAAGATGTCCTCTTTGACCTCCATCTCCTCCTCTCACCAGGGCAAGGGTAGCTGCAGGGGCTGCGTTTTCTCCGAGTATGATTTCTTCCTCCTCTAGCCCTCCTCATTTGTTTTCTCATTATATTCACCTGGTAAAGGTAATGGCACTATTGATAAATCACTTCGCCCATCTCTCTAGCCTTTCCCCTTCGCTCCCCCACATCCACTTTCTCTATCATCCCCCCATTGCTCCCAGATCTCCCCCTTTTAATTCCCCTATACCTAAGGTAGGGCCTTCCTCCCTGAGATATTAGGCTTGATCTAAGGAAAAAAAAAAAATTAAAGATCTCTGACCATATTGGTTTAGACCTGATACTATCCCCCATCCCTCCTAAGCTTCCTCAAGGCCGACCCACCTCCCTCTCAAAAGCATAAATCCATGTCAAAGATGAGATTGATTTTGGCAAGCAAATAACCATCCACAGGTCACTTAGAGCATTGAACCCCCTATCTGATCCCCGCTTATGAAGATTGTATTCTTCAACTGTAGAGTGCTAGCTAGGCCCGATAAAAAATTAGCCCTTCGAAGATTGATCTCTGCTGCACCAGTCGATGTTATTTTTCTACAGGAAACCTTAGGATTAGCTAAAGCCATCTCTCATCTCCTTGAATCGATGCTCCCTGGCTAGACCTTTCTTGGCCTTGATGAAAATGGATGATCAGGTAGTATTTCTCTAGGTTACAACAAGCGTTCCATCAATCTCCGTAATTGTTGGGGTAGCTGAGGGTATATTAGGGTGGACTTGTTTTCAGCTAATATGGGTATGGAGATTCGGACTATTAACATATATGGGCCAAGCCAACACAGGCCTGCATTTTGGGATCATTTTCTAAGTACTGAATTATTGCAAAAGGAATTCTTAATCATGGGAGGGGATCTAAATTTCTCCATAGGCCACTCTGAATCCTGGGGACACCGAGCTCAAATGGATCCCCTATCTACCTATTTTGAGAATATCTTGGAATCCCACAATCTGATGGATATCCCCTCAGCTAAATTGTAGCCCACCTGGAGGAATAACAGAGTTGGGGAAGACAGTTTAGTTCGAAGACTTGATTGATTCCTAATCAAGGACGGATTTCTTAATCTGGGAGTAAGTCATAGACAATGGGTGCGATCGGGTGGCATCACTGATAACTTTCCAATATACATGGAAATCTGTGGGGGACCTGGGAAACCCAAGGGTCCATTTAAGTTCAGCTCTTGATGGTTAAAGGACCCTACGTATGTTTGTATGATCATAGAATTTTGGAAGGTGCATCCCCCAGCTATTGGAGGAGACATAGTTGAGGGCTTTTCTCACAATCTAATAGAGATGAATAGACTCTCTAAAATAGGGTCACATAACAAGAGAATACAGGACGATCAAACGCTAAGGGATGTGGAAACAGAAATTGCTGATTTTGAAAATAACTTGGGAGGGGTTTACAGATCAAATGAACATAAGGACAAACTCACTTCCTTATATGCCACTAGAGGAAAAATTATGAAGGATCGTGAAGAAGCATGGAGGCTAAGAAGCAGGGCAATCTGGTTGCTTGAGGGAGATGATAATACAAAATTCTATCATAATTATGCAAACATGCAGAAAGCTATTAATACCATTTGGTAGCTCTCGAATGAGCAAGGTTTCACTGTAAACACTTTCCCTCAACTAGCATCAATGGCATCCTCTCATTTCAATCAGATTTACAGGGCTCTCCCCAATGTAAATCTTGTTGAAATCATACAAGTGGCTTAGCTTTTCCCACAATTTATGGAACAGGAGGATGGCAGTGAACTAACTAAGGAAGTCACCCTAGGAGAATTGGAAACCACTCTCAAATGGTTCAAGAAAGACAAGAGACCAGGGTCGGACAGATGGTCGGTTGAGTTCTATTTAGCTTTTTTTGAGACTCTTGGTGCAAACCTCGTCAAGGTAATTGAAGAAACCAGAATCAATGGCAAGATGTATGAACCTTTTAACTCTACATTCATTGCACTCATTCCAAAGTCTGACAATCCGTCCACCTTTGATGACTATAGACCTATCTCATTATGCAACTGCATCTATAAGATCATGGGTAAAATCATAGCCAATCAAATGAGGCCCATTCTATCCACCCACATCTCTCAGGAGCTATTCACCTTTCTATAAGATCGACAGATCCATGAGGTAGTGGGAACAACACACAAGGGATTGCACTCATTGCATTCCAATAAAATCAAAGGTATGATTTTAAAGGTTGATCTCTCTAAGGCTTTTGATAGAGTTAACTAGTTGTATATGAGAATGCTTCTAACCCACCTTGGGTTTCAATATGATTTTATTAAATGGACTATGAGCTGCATCACTAACATACCATTTCGTGTTTTGATTAATGGAGCAGCTTCACCCTTTTTTCATTTTGAGAGAGGCCTCTGTCAGGTCACCCTATCTCCACTACTCTTTCTCCTAATCATGGAAGGGCTCAATAGGCTTGATAAAGAGGAGTTTAGAAGGGACAGACTGCAGGGTATTAAAATCACAAGAGGATGCATATTGACTCATTTGTTATTTGTGGACGGTGTTTTGATATTTCTCAATGTAAGTATTGTGGATTTGACCAAGATAAAGAATATGTTTTGTTTATTCCAATCGGCCACCGACATGACTGTAAACTGTAACAAGTCCACCTTATCAGTGGCTGCATGTTCCCAATACGAGATACATTTTTCACTGCAAAGATTCCAGTTCACCCTTCTGAGATTGGAGGATGGCCTTTGATACTTGGGTTACAAATTGAAGCCTTTGAGATACAAAATTACAGATTGGACATGGATTATTTCCAATATGGAGAAAAGACTCAACATTTGGTATTACAAATACCTATCCAGGGCAGGCAGACTAACTCTCATTAAAGCTGTTCTGGAGGCTACTCCAGTCTATTGGATGTCATTAGCATGGATTACTAGGGGTATACTCTCCAGGATATAGGCCTTATGCTGCAGATTCCTTTGGAAGGGTAAACAAACAGGAAAAATATTTGCATGGGTCAAGTGGGAGGCACTCAATATGCCAAAGAAATAGGGTGGATGGGGCATAAATAAGTTAGAGGATTTCTCCTCAGCTCTGGAAGCTAAACCTGGATCGCAACTCATTACTTCAAATAACCTATGGACAAGGGTGGTTGCTTCAAAATACAACACCCCTCTTAATTTGATGGACTGGCTAAGACAACGAAAAAGATACCCCATAGGGATATCAATCATATGGAAGGCTGTAATTAAATCTCTGGACATCATTAGAGCTAGTATTACTTGGAAATTTCAATCTGGAATGGCTATGAGGATTGGACAGGACCCATCGATTATTGCGAGAATGCCCACAGGCTACCAGTTGAGCTGAGAAACTTTCTCAGAGCAGCAAACATTACCCATATTGGCCACATAGCGGACCCCGAGCATACCACATTATTTCAGCAAGCATGGAAATCGGCCCATAGACTGAACATTCCACAACAATGGACACAGAAATGGAATGCCTATATTGTGGCTCTTACTGAAGCTCACATCCAGTTAGGTTAAGGTGAAGATGAGGTAATATGGGCACTCTCAAAAGCTGGGAAATACACTCATAAGGAAGGCTACCTTTTGCTAGCTGAAGCTCGTCGACCATAAGCCATCGAGTCCTGGTGGAAGCACTTGTGGAAGCTCAAAGCACCCCCCAGGAACAGACTTCTCATGTGGACCATAGTTAAAAACAAAATTCCCACAAGAGATAACCTTCTCAAACGAGCACAACACGACCCATTTTGGTGTTGTCTTTGCAAAATCAATAATGAATCTGTTACCCACCTATTTATCGATTGCCAGGCCGCACAAGAACTTTGTAAATCAATATTATCAGTGGTTCCATCTCCAATTAGGTGGCGGGGTATTACTATCAAGGAGGCCTAGTCAACATGGTGGTCAAGTGTTATTCCAACAAAGCTTCAGAACCTCCCGCTCCTCATTAGCTGGGGCCTTTGGATCGCCCACAACAATCTCATTTTCTAGAACACTGCATCACATTGGCCTTCCATTGCCACCCATACTGTCTAATTACTCTATCATCCTTGATGATGATGAAACCGCTCGGCCATGATCCATTGTCCCTAAAACCATTAATCATTTGAGGCCTTGGGCTTTCTTTGATGTTTACACATAGGAGGGAGGGTGTGGTGGAGGGGCCTTACTGTATCTCACTGATTCCCATTATTACAATATTCAAATGGGATTAGGATGGGGCATGAATAACTTCACCGAACTATCCACTGCTAAATTCCTCATTCAATTTGCATTGGAAAATCACTGTAGAGATCTACAACTCTTTGGGGACTCAAAAGTTGTCTGTGACTGGTTAAACAAAACAACTAGATGTTTTGCATATACTTTGAGACATATTCTGGATGAGGCTCTCTGACTTATTACATTTTTTGACTCATTTGCATGCCATCACATTTTCAGGGAATGGAATGGAGTTGTCGACAAATTACCAAAAGAAGTTGCAGACAGGCCTTTCGACAGTTGGATGATTCAGGAACACAGGGGAGGAACCCATTATTAGTATATTATTAGCCTTTTATGGACATAGTTGTGTAGCAGGTTCACAGGGAGCTTGGCTACATGTTTTTTTGCTTATCAGCTTTCATCTGTAAATATTCATATGTTTTTTCAAATCAAGAACAGTGCAGTACTCTACATGACTAGAGTTTTTTTTATAAATATTATGTTGAATAAAACTAAGAATAGTGCCTCCTTGCCTGGACATAAGGCACCAAATTAAGATCTGTACTGGAGAACTTATATTTTTGACAGGCAAACCTCTCTTACAACATATGCACCATGCATATACAACAGGTAATTTTCTTACTTAATCGAAATTACAATTTTTCCAAGGGAAAAAACTATAATATTATTGGCTATCATTTTGATTATCTTATTGAAAGATGCATCCGGAGTTGAAACTAGTGGTAACATTTGAATTTAATGTCTGCTATAAGATAATATAATGACAAATTTAAATTTAAAGGACATTACGTTTCACATGGTTGATGGTTGAGTACAACAAAATGTACTTGTAGTTGTAGACATATAAGTGCTCACGTGGAAGTTATATAATATGTGGCCGAAGTGTACTCTCCTACATACACTTGAAACTACAATATCGAAATACTTCAAATAATGCATCAGATTCTTATATCTCGTCCTATAACACGTGAAACTATAATATCGAAATACTTCAAATAATGCAGCATATTCCTATATCTCGGCCTATAAAATATGATGGCTTTCATAAAATTCCTTTGCACGGGTAAGTATGATGTGAGAACATATAATTCCATTGAGGACGGAATTTTCCTTTTATATTCACTGTACGTGCTCCCCATGTTGACCCAACGGATCAACTTCACAATGATTCAGTTCCCATGCGATGTTAGCGAAGATCTGTGGGACTCAACATGTTAGCAATAGAAGCCATGACATTCTTTTTCACTCGTTTTCAGTTAGTTTTCATATAGATAACTGTGCTGCCTGGACCCTGTCATTAATGAAGTGGACCCTGTCATTAATGTAGTTATTGGTATAGACATTGAATAAGTGGACATGTTGGCAAAACTGATTTTTTTCTAGGGAAAGTCGTTAGAGTGTTAATGTAAAAGTAAATCCGAACCAATGCACAAAATGAAAAATATCAATAAAAAGAAAATAAATATGTTGAGGAATGTCAAATTTTCGTATTATTTCAATTTTTTTATTTTTTCTTATACTTTTATCTTTTATAAAAGAGTTCAAGAGATTTTTTTGTTGAAATAGGTTAAGTAGTTATTTGAAGTGGGTTTCCCTGTTTAGATTGATAGGTTTTTAATTATTTTGTGATTTAAATTGGAGAGCTTTCTATGGTTTAACTAATACATCATTCAATTATTATATTCTTAGTATTTTCATGTGGATAAATACTAGAAGAATTTTGGATCTCAATGGTCATATGTATCAACAATTTACTCTATGTGAAAGGTAATTTTAGCTTAATCCTTCAAGATTAGCAAAAAATCTAGCATAGATAGTCCATTCAATTTGAGCCTAAATCAGTGGTTATCTCAAGTTGATTGTTCTAGTTATTGTGCTAATTTCTAGTTTTTACTCACCTATAATTAGCAATTAGAATACCTCAGTCCTACTTAGATCATTGGGAAACCATGAGGTCATATAATGGTCATACAACATTGTTGGTGGGTTGCACGTTAGTTGATTTTTAGTTAGCTCGTGTGTAAACTGATGTTTTGTAAAACCTGTAATTAAATGATAAAATTTGATAAAACTTAATACAAAATGGAAAAAAAAAATCATATAAAATAATGTTAAATATTGGTATATTGAATTTGTTGGTAGACTATCTTAATTAAATTAAGAATTTGTTAAGAAAATATATCAATTACATGTCAATGTAAGAGTTAATTAGTTGAAGAATATTCTATACAATTAGTTTTTTCAGGTTCTTAAAACCAAATTATATTTCAAAATAATCAATAATTGAGCCGAGAGGCTCATTCTACAGCGCAATATGATGTGTAATGTTGTCTGTCCATCATCAAAGTTGAAATTTTACTCATGTCAACCAAAATAAAAAATAAAAAATAAATAAATAAATAACTATACAAAACATTTAAATAAGTCGGTTCATAAAAATATTTACATGTAAAGAAATTGGATCCCTCTCAGCTCATGTTAGATCCATACTTAAGATGGATCTATACTGGTAATAACAATTACAAATAGAAATAAAAATTATAAATATGATCACATATATGCCAAGATGAAGTACACATTCGAATATGCAATCATCATTTTGTATTTCTTCAATTTTCTTTCAATTGATCCCATTTTCATTTTCTATGGTCTTTGTGGTTGATTTACTTTTCTTCATTTCTTGTCTTCGAATTACTAGGATCCACTTCAATGTATCATCATTGGTGTTTATTCTTTTTTCACCATTGTCATGTCAACTTGGTGCTTTGACTTCTTTGCATTATTTGACTTACTTTCTCTCAACATAAATTCTCCTATGTTTTTATCGCTTGCCCCTAACCATTCCATGATAACAATTTTTTATTTTTCCTTAATCATTATAATTCTCAAGTGCTTTTAGCTAGGTGAGTCATACCTTACATCAAGTTATTTTTAATTGATTAGGACCTTTCGCTTGTCAATAATAATTAGATAGTTTGTTATTTAACATACATATGCTAAAATTATGCCAAGCTTCTTATTAGATACATTTACCAATCAATAGAAACTAAATTGGTCTGATTTTAAACTTTAACATTAACTTAAATTTAATATTTTTACTTTAATTTAATTATATTTAAACTAAACGACAAGCACTAGCTACTATAGCCCTTATTATTATTGTTAAGGTTTCACTATGAAATATCATGTTTGGGTTTGTGAGTATAGAGGGAAATAATGTTAATTCGAGTGAGTGAAATAGTATGTGGGTTTTTCATAATATGAAAATAAGGTTCACTTTTAACTTATTTTATTGTTAGAGATATAAATGAAATTTTGATTTTATTTATTAGTCACCGCCCCTTCGGGGCTACAGGGACTATAGTAATCATTTTCCAGTGCATATTAGTTGAACACAAAAACTAATAAATCTTTTTGCCTTCTACCCAAACTTCTTTTATATTAATGACAATATTTTTCTTTTTTAACCAATCAAAGTAATCATCATCTTATTTGTACTCATACTGAGGCAAAATCTAGGATAAGTATAGGTAATGAAGGAAAATTTGAAACTGAAATGAATTAATGCTACGTTCACTGAGCATTACTTCTCAATCATTTTATGCTAGGAAACTATGGCTCCAATAATAACATTAGTCCGAAAACATTTTCCACCACTTATCTGCTTTTAGTCTGCTTACTACATGTATGCCTGCCACCGGTTGTCTGCTTGTCATTGTTGGTTTTCTTCTCTACATGCATGGCTAACAGGTGTCATACAACTCTCATTGTTTTTGCCATCCAGTGCCCCACACCAGAAGAAAACAAGAAGACGTCCAAAAAAAAGAACACCATTGATTGTTGCACCTCCTTCATATGCAAAATAGATTGCATGTGAAGAAGAATTACTCGAAGTACAAAGTGAATCTCTCATTACAATTTAATTGCATATGATCGCAAATCACTCTCCCTGTAATCATTGGTTTGAATACTCTGTGAATTTGAATGCTCTGAATTGGAAGCACAAAATGGAATAATGGTACATATTAAAGAGGAAGATAGCTACAAAATTTGTATGCTAATTTCATGAGCAAAGAGAGGTGAGAGGTAGCATGGATCAATACCTATTCATGAGCAGGAAGAAGTGTAAGAGGGTATTTGCAAAAATTGAATTTGGTGGCATTCCCCTAGAAATATACAGCAAAAACCTTTCATACATTCCATCATCAATAACTCTCACCAATGCGATGTGGAGGGCAATGCAGAGGGATTCAAACTTGAGACGAAATGTGTACCTGAAATCCTCACTCACCACCATGCTCTTCTTAATGTTGCCAAAATGTGACACCAACAGTGTCTTCCCGCACTGCATGGCTCCATGAGCGTATGATTGAGACCCTAGGCTCTCTGCATCAGGTTTACAAAGATATCTAGGGATTATAAAAATTTCCTGGCTGAGCTGAGCTCCATGGCCCCACAACCTTCACATCCGGTGCCAGTTCTTGATGCCGAAAACTCAAATGTCCATCGCTAAAAATCATGACGAAAATATTGGAATAATTTCTTGTTTGTATGAGGGTTTTAAGGAGCTTGAAGACGATGGTTTTAAGGAGTTCAGAGATGAGGAGATGGTCTTTATCTTTCACAAGCTGACTGACCATACCCATAACCAATCGGGCTTCTGGTGGAACAACATACTTTAATCAAAAAGCAACATTGCTAGCTTTAGCTAGCGTGAAGAAACCCTCATCGACGCCATTAACGATATTTCCCCCACAACGTTGTTGTTGGTGACATGGTGAGTGTATTTGGTAAAGAATTTTACATCCACTATAAATCTCTGTACACACTCTATTATGACCTATGGCATTATTATGACATGTGGCATTGCTCCCTCAATCCGGAGGGTCATACACTTATTTGGCCACGAGGTAATGAGACTGCTTTGCCTGGATATTAGATTGTACCTAACATTGATCGCCCTTCTCTCTGTACAGAGTATCTTATAGCGGTTACCACTCAAAGACCGTATCTGTACACTTTATCCCATAGACTATGAGCATGTACGCCTAGAAAATACAACTGGAGCTTTATGATTTGGTAGGGGGTTTACTCAATGGATTTTGAATTTGCAATGCTCTGTTTGGCTGAGAGGTAGTAGGGTCTTTATCACATGGTCCAATCTTTAGAGCCACATAAGAATGGGCTCGAGGGCTCGAGTAGTTACTTGCATCTTGGATGATGTTTGACTAAAGAATGGGCTCAAGTAGTTACTTGCATCTGGGACAATGTCTGGCTTTAATTTCTAGTAGGGATACCGTGTCAAGAAACGATGAGGTTGTTAAAGTTGTGTGCATGGTCATGCGACAGCACTATCCTTTCAAATAAGGGGAGAAGAAAAGAGAAAAAAGTGATCTAGTCTACTCGCCACGAAGATTGGGGTGTCTTGGACATGCCTTTTTCTGATCAAGTCATTGTTAGTCATGCTCCCTACTCTTCCATGCCATATTGAATTACACCTCCCATACATGCAAACACTTGCATCCAACCATCCCCACTTGGATATCATTGCTCTACATTTTATAAACACGACAGGAGCATTTCTTTTGCTATACATTTTATAAACATAATTTCCACTGTTTTTGACCGTGGCAATGCTAGTTTGCTTCAACTACTAAATAAATCCATGTGTGAATGCATCCCAACTATTAGAGTTCTTCCTTCAGCTCGACTAACTACTGACCTGTAGTTGAGTTTTTTTTCGTCAAGGTCATCGGTTTCGCAAGAACTGATGAATACCAACTTTTCATGCCCACACTTAGAAATTTTCTATTAAATATTCACCTCTAGTTTTGTAACTATCGAACGACAAAACTTCAGGTTCAAGGCTACTTACTCATTCTGTGAACCGATATCAAGATGGAAACACCATCCAAATTTAGTAGTTGTGTTGTTATTTATGCATTATATGAACCTTCATTGCCTTTGATTCTCAGTTGTTATCTTTCATAAGAGGAGGCTGTCTCACAAACTTTTTCTTAGTATTTGTTATGTTTTCTTAGTTTTTATTAACATATCTAGTGCTAAATGATGGATAAGGATCAAGCAAGAGGATCAACATCATGATAATCATAAACATAAGCTAGAGCATCTACTAGCTTTGTATCTTTCCCAAGTTGACATAGGGTGTAGTTAGATGATGCTTATCTTCGAGTCAAGCTCCACAATACCTATTTGTGTTTCTATTCGGGAACAAGTGTGGATCAGGGGAAAACTTTGTAATGGATGGCCAACTTGTTTCTCTTCCTAAGGGATCAATTCAACTTCCTTTTAATGGATTGGGCCAAACTTGGACAAAGAAAAAGAGTTTCTATGGAACTAACTGGTTGGACTAATAAGCTAGTATCTGAAGACGGTTTGTTTCTTTGCTGGACCAAGCAAGAAAGTAGAAAGACTGGCTAAGTGGCTTGGACAAAGGCTAGTAAGAATTGATATGGATCTATTTGAGAATAAATCTATAAAATAAAATTCATATATTTTTAAGGGTTCATTTGACTCCTCTCTGAGACTTGTGTTTAGTAGTTTTTTCCATACAGCTTAATAATTCGATCTTCACTCCACCTCTTCCAATACAGCTAAGGCTTGTTTCCATGGAAGTTATACTCCAAAGAAAAAGGCTTTCACTCTAACACTGCAAGATAGTGAGACTAGAAAATATTCACTCCACCTCTTTCAATACAACTTAATACAATCTTCACTCCACAGATGACCTATAGGAACCCCGAGCCATTTATGCCAAGCCATTCAATTGATGAATCAAATTGATTAGAGTTTATTAACATGCTTTGATAAAATATTTGTAACTCAATATTCATATATAATGAGATACATGTTTGAGTGTAAGATGGACCTTTCCATAAATAATTGATAAGTCAAAGAAGTCTAAAAAGTATATGAGGTGGGAAAATCACAAGTGATCCTCATAATGGTTCCTTTTGGAATAGTTAAGGTCAGACAATGCTTTCACACTTACAGGAGATGAGGGGGATCACAGACTAACCACTTTTGAAATTAGCTGCTTTAGCAGTTCGAAGGACCAAGAGTTGTGTTTCCAACGTTTCATTTCATATACCATTCCTATATGTGAGACCCTTTATTTCATCTTGCTATACATCCAAGCTTTCTCTCATCAATAGTTGGAAGAAGAACTTAGACTAGATGTAACTGAACGAAAATGAATATAGGTGCAATAGGAGGGCACAGTTAAGTAGGTAAGTGAAGGCTCTCTCTCTCGCTCTGTGGTCTTGTGTAAAGCATTTCCGTCCATTATTGATCTTCATGTAACCTGGTATAGAATTCTTGTTATGTGTGATAGAATTCTTGTTATGTTTGAAAGAAATAGCATCCAAAACATTCTCTACTATCGCACCATTAATTTCCATGTGCAAGACCATTAATATATCCCATGTTACATTCAACTAGCTAAATCCAATAGCAATCAATATACAAGTGAGTTATTTACTCCAACATTTGAACAGAGTATCCTTACCAAATGTCTCAAATCATAAATTTAGTTTGAGTATTTTTCTTATATAAACTAAAACTATCACAACTACACACCCCTTTTTACTTATATGCAAGCTCCTAAAACTTAGGTTGGCTGTGTGGCAATGTTGGCTATCCTATTCAAGATTCATAACAGGGACTTGATGCCCAACCGTCCCTCTTGCTTAATTTCTGAGTAAAGAACATCTCATCCATTTCGTATAGGGCAACCCAACTCATTATATCATTTGGTCTTCTTATACTACTACATTTTAAATTAAACAAGTTTATAAAAAATATCTCAAGAAAGCAAACTTGTTAATTTTTTTTAAAAAATATATTCAACAAATAAAACTATCTATTGTTTAATTATAATATATTTTGAGATTAAAATTGTATTAAATATTTTTACCAAAATTTGTATTCATCTAACAAAATTATATATGGTTTAATTATTATATGTTTTAAACAATTTGTTCAGAATTCCATGAAATACTTTTTAAGTGAAAGCACGTATTTTAATTAGTCTAAATAATTTCAATGCCATAAAATCTCTGAAATACTAATACTCTACCAATCTAACTAATAATTCCAACAGAATTTTATCAAAATTTAAAGAAAAGAAAAAAATCACAAAAATATATTAAAAAAATAAAACAATCAAACAATGAGACTACTACATAAAGTTAAAACTGAAAGATGGAGTAATTTTACATTAAAAAAATTCCCAAACATATCCCACATTTAACTACATTTTAAGTAATCCATAAAAGTACTCTACCAAACCATATACGTAACCGTCAATATTCGTAGCAATGGAATTGAATTATAATGTTGAGTTTTCCACATTTAACTTACTTTTCGGTTTCGGGTTTAGATAAACGTGGCCGTACAAAGATTGACTTTTAAATCAATCTTATGCTTCTCTGCTACTAATAAATAGAGATTTGATTTAGTCGAAGCTCGAATATCTCGGCCCTTTAATCGTTTTAAACGCTGCATTGCGATAGGATGGGCATTTAATGATGACTTTACCGCTGTTTCCATCTTTCTAGATTTTCAAAAGTCAATAGTCTCATATGTGTGGTACAGTGGCTTACGGACTGGATCAAAATATTACCGCCATTAGTGTTTGCGTTGAAAGCTGAAACAATCTGCTAATTGGAACGTTCGTACAGTGGAATTGCTGACTACAGCAATTGACCGCCTGACAGTTGACTGTAAAAGCTAACCTTGAGAGAGCGAGTCCGTTGACATTAATAATTGTGCAGCAAGAGAGACTACATATTCATATACGGTAAGCTTCAATTATGTGAGTTCGAGAATAGCTCAGGTCGGCATTCAAGCGTTACAGCGTCTCCTTATTTAATAACTGAAATCTCGTCGATCTGATTAACTGGTTATCTCGCTGTATTGATACCAACGTTACTATGTTAAGCTTCAATAACTCACCACATGATTGTTCGGAGGTGGAGGTGCCTTCATACTTCAGGTGCCCCATATCGATGGAGCTTATGAGAGACCCCGTAACTGTTTGCACCGGGATGACATATGATCGAGAAAGCATAGAGCACTGGATTTTTTCGTGCAACAAGAAAACATGTCCTGCGACCATGCAGCCTCTAGAGAATTTCGATTTAACTCCCAACCACATGCTGCGTCGCCTCATTAAAGGATGGTGCGTTGCAAACAGCTCCAAGGGCGTAGAACAAATCCCCACTCCCAGGCCGCCCGTCGACTCTCATCAAATCTCCATGTTACTTCAAGCTGCACTCAGATCTCCAGCAGTCGAAGGCATCAGTGCATTGAAAAAATTGCGGTCCATTGCGCGGGAGAGCGAGGGAAACAGACGGTGCATGGCGGCGGCCGGTTCGAGTATTGTTCTTGCATCTCTGATCAATTCGTCTTGCTGTGTGGAGAATGAGAATGAAAAGTTCAGGGCCTGTGAAGAAACTTTGGGTATATTGTATCTGCTTCCTATGACCCAGGAAACTGCGAGATCTTTGTCAGATGCAGCGTGCATTAGGTGCATGGCCTTGGTCTTGCGTAAGGGAAACACTGAAGCTAGACTTCACGCGGTCGTTTTATTGCAGAAGGCTTCCACTTGGATATCTGATTGGGAATTTATCGGCAGGCAAGAGATTAATATTTTCCAAGGTCTCCTACAGATCATAAAGGGTGAATCCTGCCACCAGGCGATCATGTCTGCCTTGGTTGTCCTCATAGCAATATGTAAAAGGTCCAGAAATAACAGATTAATGGCTGTAGAGGCAGGCACAGTATTTTGTCTGATTGAATTACTTCCAGAGTCCGAGAAGCCAAGGTGTGAAAATATATTAGATCTGCTCGACATGCTAGTGGATTATGCAGAAGGAAGGGCTGCCATGGCTGATCACGCGATGGGCGTTGCTGTCGTCTCCAACAAGATTATTAGGGTTTCAGAAATTGCCACTCAGAAAGCAGTTCGAATTCTTTGGTCGCTTTGCATATATACTTCAACCGCGTCGATACTTCGGGAGATGCTTCAGTGTGGAGGTGTGTCTAAACTTTGCATGCTTCAACAACTCAGTTGCGCAGAGAAAACGAAGCAGAAGGCGAAGGAGGTATTGAAATTGCATGCAAATACTTTTAGAGTCTCTCCTTGTCTTCCGTACCTAATCAGAACTTATCATGCACAGTTTTGAAATTTGATGTAATAAGGCTACGCGGTGAAACAAAAGGATGACTCCTTATGTAATTTATATGAAGTTCGTCGGATTTAATAGTGTTACTTTAAAAAAATTGAAAAACTTAGCCGGCCCATACAGATCCGATATAACATAGCCGGCCCATACAGATCCGATATAACATAGCCGGCTCATAATGATTCGATATGTATGAGCATTGTAAATATTAAAATTAAATATTATGAGCGTGCAAGTTTGCACATTGGTTTTTCCCTCATTACAAATTCATAGAAGATGCTGGTATATTTTATCTGGTGGACTCTTTCGTGGACTGCTGGTATATTTTATCTGGTGGACTCTCTCGTGGACAATTCGTTATTTGTACATTTGCTAAGGCAGTTGCTAATGATTACTTAGGATGATAAATCATAAATCTCTTCCTAACTCAATTCAAAACCAACCTTATCAAACGTTCATTGAAATTATAAAACGTGTGCCAGTTAACGTTCTCAGCGTGTGCCAGTTAGCTCCCCATGTGTGTTTGCTGCGGTGGAGAATCAATGGTAGGGTTTTTCCGCTCAGTCATTTATGTGACGTTGCTTATGGTAATTGATATATGCATTGAAAATGATCATTGGTATATTATTTGAAGTTTTTTATATATTAATATAATTTGATGTTTATTATAATTATTAGTAAATTAAATGACTTAAATGTATATAAGAATTTGAAATAAACATATAAATTATAGTTTTATTATTAAAATAATTAATGTAAGTTAAATATACATAGTTTACCTAATTAGTTGAATTGGTAGAGTCTTGCTTAAAACATTTTTTTTATTGAAATATCATGCGTTTATCTTTTTGTGATTAAGCTTATAGGAAGTCATTTTTTCAAGTGTCATTTGAATTGGTCCAATCTCTGTTAAAACATTTTTGCTCTTCAAATGTTAAGGGTTAATCTCTCCAAGGGTCGGTTCAGCTCAGATGAAGATATCTCTTCGAGTGGATCATCCACTATTGAGATGTAACAATCATGGATACAATTCTTGCTAGTGTTCAAGCTCTAGCTCTGTGGTTGAGCTCACAGGAAGTGATCCGTTCTACTGGATTTTCTTGGTAAAACTATTCCATGGTTGGAAGTGATCTCTTCAGATGAATCTTCCTAGTAATAATATTCAACTACATAGAAAAGTATGTTCAACACATATATATTTAGAAAACATTGTTATTCTATAAATAGGCTTTCTTATAAAACTATGGGAAAATACCATGGCTTATTAATTTCACATGCCCAAAAAAACCATAATTCACTTTACTTCATATAAAAGCTTGTTTATATGACTTTAAGGAAGAAAATGATAAAACTATTGAAAATTTCATTTTTGTATATACTATGTATATTATAGAATATTTTATGGAGGTTGAATCCCTATCATAAATAAATTAAAATAAACATTTTTATAAACTTGAATATTAACATTTCTATATTATAATATTGTTGTTATATATTATATTATTATTAATATCATCATCTTCTTTATTATTATTATTATTAAAATCATAATTTTAAGATTAATATTAATATTAATAATAAATAATTAACAATAACATAAATATATTATTAATATCACTACGTAATAATTTATTATAGATAACCATTCATATTATAATAATATTATAATTGATATTAGTTATTTAATATTAATAGTAAATCATTAATAACATTAACAATAACATAAATATACTATTAATATCAATATGTAATAATTTATTATATGTAACATAATATTATAATTGATATCAATAAAATAGCATTAATCTTAACAACTATAGAATTTTTATAATTATTAACCATAAGTACTTTTATAATTATTAACTTTAATATAATTAGTAATAAAATTAATAAAAATAATATTCAAAACATAATATTAAAATTAATTCTAATATCACTACTATTATTAATATTCTTATTAATATCATAAATATTATTAACAATATTACCCCCTAATGAGGGTCCCTAGGAGGGTCCCTAGGAGTGGGGATTTCCTCTGTCCATATCACACAAAAGGGGGTTGTGGCTCCCAATATACTTGACACGTTTCTTATGTTCCAGTCACTTCATTATTCATCACAAGGTTAAAAGTAATTTGAATATTCTAGGCTTCTTAGAGAGGTACAAGAGGACTCAATAAGAGAAGTTTATTAGATGGAAAAAGAAAAGGAAAACATTGATAGTATAGAAAACAAGCTAACCATTCTAGAAAAAAGACTAGTCAGGACAATGCCTAAACATTTTTCCCAATAGTTGCATTTTCCCCAGTAATTGTTATGATATTTTTTTTTGTTTGCAACACTAGTAGTCTTTTTTGTCTTCTTAGTTTGATATATGTCAAAGTCTAACACCACCAACCTCGTTTTATAAGTTTCTATGTAGAATTTTTTTGGTCTATGTAATCCTCATTTAATGTAATGCCAAGTGACTAGGTAAAAAAATAACAATATTCATTATTAAATGTAATAAATTAACTATAATACAAAAGCACTATTAATATCATTAAAATAATAATATTACTACATGTAACAACAACTAAAAAAAATCATGTGAAAAATATTAAAAAACATAATATTAACATTAATATTAATAACACTATTAACATTATTAGTAACATTAACAATGTTAAATTTACAATAATACATTAATTATAACATAAATAGAAAAATAATATTATTATATTCGACAATTTATTATATAAGAATATTACAATGTTTTTATTTAATGTTATTATTAGTCTTAATAAGATTTAACGGAAGCTAGAGAGATCAAATCTCTCTAAATGAAGATCTCTTTCTTAAGTGAAAAACCTGAGGAAAGGTTTGCACCTCTAGAGATTTGATCCCTCTTAGAGCTTGATAGATCCGGAGGTACATATAGACTGGTTTAATAATTAATAATTATGATTATTAATTTTATTTTTTTAATCTTATTTATATTTTTATTTAATTTCATTGAGTCAAAATGTTTAGATAAAATAAAATAATACTAAATTACAACATTCCCTCCACAGAGAGTGTTTCTCCCTGCAAAAATGTAATGTAATGAAATTATATATCTATATATATATATATATATATATATATATATATATATATATATATATATATATATATATATATATATATATATATATATATATATAATATTTTGATTGTGAAATGAGATATGGTTTTTAGGCATGTGGTATTGATAAGCCATGGTATTTTCCCATGATATTCAATGAAAACATATTTACAATTTAATGATATCCATCTTCTAGAGGTTTGATCCCTATAGATTCAAAGTTAAGATGGATCTAGATTGGTTTAATAATTAATAATTATAACTATTAATTTTATTTTTTTATTTTTAATTTTAATTTTATGTAATTTGACAGAGTCAAAATGTTTAGATAACACAATATATTAGGGCATTACAAATTCTCTTCCATAGAGTGTGTCTCTCTTTGCAAAAATTTAATGAAATTAAATTTAAGAAAAAATTATAAAATATTTTGATTGTGAAATGAAAGATGGTTTTTGGGCATGTGGTATTAATAATCATGGTATTGACCCATGTTATTGTAAAAAAACTTATTTACAAGTTAATAATTAATAATAATATTGGCACAATGATTAATAATATTAATTTTCACATCATTATAATATTATTAATGTTAATATAATGAATATTAATAACAATGTTATTAGTGAAGAGTCGTGAGGGTAGTTGAACTGTCACAAAGGGGAATGCCAAGGGTCACCCGTCCCTTTGCTATAAATAGTCCCTCATAACTCATTGTATAAGCTTTTGGTTAGCCAAGCTTCTACTAGGACTATCTTGAAGAAGGCTTGGAGAGTATTGTAATGCGGCTTGGCTTCTGTACTGCACAGAGCTAGTACATCTCTTTGGAGGAGTAGGCGGATGTGGCTGTAACATTCCACTGATGGGTCTAGCAGGTTTACACGGTGTATTGTATGATTGTGACTTACACTTCTTTAATAATAAGATCCAACACATCTTCATGCATATGTTGTTATTGTAGTTGGACCATTCTAGTTTCCTTAATGATAGATGTTGTTTAACTTATGTACTTGTGTATGAACTGTTTTGTATGCAATTATATGAATATTGTTCTTAATGTGTTGCATATTTTATTAATGTTGTTGTTGGTGTCCAGGTATGAACAATTTGTCAACCATTTTCCTACATTAATTCATCAAATCAGGTGTGTACTCTTTTCAAGGTAACGTGCAAGGTATATGTAGGAGCAAGGTTAAACTCTACATCAACCAAGGGTTTGTGATTAAGAAATTAGAGCATCATTGTAACAGTAATGGAAATGAACTGTAGAACTTAAAAAGGCATTCACAACAATCTATGTAATCTGCAACAGCAATAAGGAAATAGATACAACAAGTAAAAAAGAAACAAAAAGGAAACACACAACACCTGATCACAAGAGCGGGCCGAGTTCTCTGATCAGGGCTATGTTTACTCACAACCGCAGATAGAACAAAAAAGCATTTATATTTTATTAATCTGAAGAAAAATTGTTACAATACATATCGTGGTGCAGCTAACCCTTTGCACAGGAATGATCCATCTTTTATATAATACAGGGGGTGATAACATCTTCCCCAAAACCTGGCAACTACATGCCCAAAAATATACATCAGCTCAAAAAAACACTAGTGCCAAGAGAGCGAGAATAGAAATGATCCAAAATGGATTGGGAACAACTACAAGTTGGTTATGTTGTTTTAGCATTGCTAAACGGCTACTGTGAATCATGGAACTATTGCTATATGCTAGGAGATCAACACCTGTTCTCCAGAAATGTGCGGACATAACAATTTTTAGTGGCTCGTGTAGGTAAAATCCCTGCGACTTTACTTCATTAATTAAATATACCAAGAGACAAAGAAAGGAGGGTTACCTCATAGGCTTAGCATAATAGATACACGTTAATGAGTGAAAAAAGGATAAAACGATGAGTGGAAATGTAAATGTAGGGAAAAGGTAAGCAGATTTGGTGCCCAACATCTCCCCTCAACTATCCTTCTGCATGCCCTCATGTAGGTCGTCGCCTTCGCAGGTCTGGATTGGATAGACTATGGGCCTCATGAAGCTGAGCGAGATCATATTCCTCTACCATGTATGTTCCTAGAACCTTATACCCTTCTGAAAGAAGAACTTCCTTCCACCAATCGTTT
Source organism: Pinus tabuliformis (assembly GCA_031772625.1). Classification (NCBI taxonomy): domain Eukaryota; kingdom Viridiplantae; phylum Streptophyta; class Pinopsida; order Pinales; family Pinaceae; genus Pinus; species Pinus tabuliformis. The sequence goes on along the minus strand of CM062819.1, from coordinate 1,667,566,837 downwards.
GGTACATTATATGCTCAGGTATAATGCTCTACTAGCAACCAAATGACAGGGAAGTGGAACCCGATTCCCATCCATTGGACCCCACATGTTTGGATGCATGCCACGTACCTTGGCACCCTGCTCAGTGCCCGTGCAAAATTTGGTGCTCCAAATGGTTACCTATACCGAACAGAAGTGGGTGACATCATCCACCTTTTCTGGCAACTATCAAGGGCCTCATCTTGAAACGTGACTATTTTTTTGACACAAAGATCAATGCACTACTTTTGTTTCCTCAACATCTGTTCTTTATTTCCCTCAATTTCAAAAAACGTGTTGTGCTTATTGTACATAGTCACTGACCGCTCGTGCTCCCCTCTCATCATAAAAGGCTGCGTGGTCTAATTTGACTCAAACGAATTGGAAGCCTTCTGCCAGCTTATCTGATTAAGAGTATAAGAGTTGAGAGCCCTTCAATGAATGTCCCCCACATATGGGACTGGATTAAACTCTTTGTCTATACGTAGAAGGTGTCCATGCATATAAAGCTCACACATCAAATGTTGAGTTGCCAAATCATGAGCCCTCAATATCTGGAGGAATTGTACATTGTCCTCAATCTCATGACTAATTTCATTCTTAATTCTCTCTAAATAGAAGAAAAGAAATTTCTCATGCAAGAACAAAGCATAGCTAGAACCAGGACGATGACATGCCATTACCTCCTGTGCCAGGCTGAACATCTATTCTTTTTCAACCATCAATTCGGTAACTTGTCCCTCCAGCCACTCCACCTTCAGCTACCGCTTTGCGTGCCTAAATCGTAATATGCCTATGCACTCCACATATTCGAAGATAGCCTTGGATGCTTGTTCCTGGGTTCTCTTCACTTCATTCCAATATCGAGACGCGGTGTATTTCGAGGTTTGAACTTTGGCCATCAAGGAAAACTCATGACATTCGAACAAATGCTTGATAGGGTCTGTCTGAGTGGAAACAGAGGTTATTGCCACATTGTCCACTTATGTTTCTACTTCGACCACCATGGCTTTGGGCTTCTTAGCCCACCGCCTATATTTCTTCACCTATTTCTTTAGCTGGTGCACCTGTTTTATCAACCTCCTAACCTCTGTTTTTAGCCACATCACATCCCTGAATTGTAGCTGATATTTCTGCTTAATGGATAGCCTCCATTGCTTGTACAACTCTATCCATTCCTGCTTGACCACGACCACATCTGGTACTGCAGCCGATTCAGCAGGAGGTAGGTCACCCAGGGGAATATCAATTAGACCTGCTGTCAGGGTTTCCTCCATTACTCGCTCTTCCTCAATCATTTCTTACTTCATGATCACCTTGACCAGTCTTTCCATTGGTTCGGCAGGTGGTGGATTACTCGAGGGAGCCTCCATAGGTTCAATTGTCAGGACCTTTTTTCTTGGTCCCACTTCCTAGGGAGAAGTTACTTCCCTCTTGACCGCTACTTCGACCCACAGTGAAGTTTTCTCGGTAGGTGGTGGATCCACACTGATGGATATCCATCGACGTTTCAGCCCACATCACCCCTCCTAGTTCCCTTGTTTCAAAAACACCTGTATCTTCCTCTCTTCTGGGTTCCTAAGTACCTATTGTGTGGATAGTGTTTTCCTCACCCAATTGTTGTTCTTGTGGCTATACGGGTTGTCCTTCCTCCATTGTCCCTCGGGAAGTTCTCGCTTGGAGTTTGTGGCCAATATAGCTGCAACAACTAGTCCTTTGATCGACCCATCAAACATCAAAATAAGAGGAATGGCAATATCCTCCTCTGTGCATCGGGGAGAGCGAGACACCCCCGATCCTCTCGGAATGGAGAAATAAAAGGGGGTTGAAAGAAGTTTTCTGCTTGGTCTATCCCAACATTGGCTTTGACCTCGAGCTCTTTTCCTTTATCTGCAATAGCTCCACTATAGGTCAAGACTTCTTCCTATATGGTTTCCTGTCCCGCGGTCGACACTAGTTCTTGTGGAACAATGTCGACCTCAGGATCCAATTCCTTTACAATTTCTAGAGCTAGACAGGTTGGTGGTGGTTCTTTTGTGGCACCACCACTTGTATCCAACATTTTTCGAGGGCTAATGCTGGCACTGTTTCTTCTAGACCGGCATTGACGAAAGTGGACTCTTGTATCACCTTGTTGACCCCGTCCATTGTGACCATAGTTTCTCTTCTTATTGATCCCACGGTTCCTCCAGCCTCGGGCCCCTCTTGTCGTGGTCCATCTTCCTCCATTGCCTCCACGGTTGAGGCTGGTTCTTGTGAGACAACCTCAGTTGTAATGTTGACAATTTCTTCTACACCAGCTTGTCGTTGTACCTCTTCTCCCATTATGGTGATGTCAATTTTCTCACTTGGCTCCATAGTCGAGGCTGGTTCTTGTGGGACAAAGTCGGTCGTGGTGCTAACGACTTCTTATATATCAGCTCTTTCTTACTGCAACATTGCTTCTTCCATTGGTTCCAAAGTTGAGGTTGGTTCTCGTGTTACAACCTCGACTGTCCTTTCCACTTCAAGCTCTCTGTTTTGTTCTGACTCCTTGGTCTCCATCTCCATTTCCTCTAGTTATTATTGATCCACGTATTCATCCTCTACTACTGGCCCTTCCTCCATTGCTTCTGGCTCTTCGTCCATTGCTTCTGGCTCTTCCTCTCTAGTGGCTAAAATAACTGCTATCTCTTCCTCTGTAGATTCCCAGAATGTTTCCCACGGGATTTGAAATGGGGAAATTGCATGCATGACCAATAGCTAAACTAATCCATGGTTGGTGATAAGTACTGCAACTTGTCATGAACGCCGAGCAGATTGCGCCATCAGCTGCAGGATTTTTAGTAAGAAGAAAGGCATGTTTAATGAAAAAGATTTCGATTGCGGAAACCCAAGGTGAGCCAATACTCTGAAATGGCATTTAAATATAGTGGTATACCTCCCTTCGCAGGTTATATGCCTCATTACAAAATCTGCTACATCACCCGATGTGTGTGGTAATGAATTCTATTCATACCCTCAACCTTTTTGGACCACGTTCTCACCAGATTATAGAAATGCTTCAAGAACTCCGAGAGGGAGGTTCTTCATGAAAACTAACTTTGTCCTTACTGTGGTAGCCCGTTGAACTCTGCGATAGCTTCCTCTATGATAGGGATTTCTCTTCCTTGAACCCGAGAGCTCTCCTCACCTAACTTGAGTGCAAATTTAATTGCAATTGCTTCGTTGAAACACTACAACCTGTCAAGATAGACATCCCAGCCTGAATTTACAAAAATTTGCCATACTTCCCTATTGTTCCAGACCACTGTTGTATCCTCCGGCCCATGGCACACATCCAACCCATCCATCATTCTAGAAATGGTAACAACATGGTGGATGCAGTCGGCTGGTAGGGGAAGAGTAGCCACAATCTGCACTAACAGTGGCAATGGTAACAACATAATGGCCACGAGGTAAAAGCGGTGGTGAAAGTGATGGGTAAATTCTAGGAAAACGTAGCAAATGATGTCGAGTCATGGCAGTACATATGAATGATTACAATAATTAAATGCAATGTATTGGGGAAAGGACAAATGAGGTTTTTGGCGTAAGAATTCAAATCCCAATGCGTCAGAATCATAATTATGAAATCACAATATTTTTTTGATTCCCATTCACATTGGATTTGGTAATGATGTGGTACGAATACGATTAATAATACGTTGTCGTTTGTTTATGACGCGACCCCCCCTCCCCCCCAACTTAAATGAGGTTGTCCGCAGCACGTAATAATATCTTTAATGGAATATTTTAATTAAATCCATAAGAGTCAGTGGAGGTGTACCTGGTGATCCACATGGCAGTGGAGTAACATCAAAAATTATTGGTAGAGTAACAACAACGGGAGAGTAACTACGCTAATGGAGTAACAACAACGTCCAAGTAACAAAACCGATGAAGTAACAATGGCATCGGAGTAATAACATCGACGGAGTAACAACAACAATGGAGTAACAACAACGGCAGAGTAACAACATCGACGGAGTAACAACAACAATGGAGTAAGAGCACTGACGGAGTAACCGAAACGTCAGAGTAATAACACCAATGGAGTAACAACAACGGTGGAGTAACAATAGCGATGGAGTAACAACAATGGAAAAGTAACATCACCAATGGAGTAACAACAACGATGGAGTAACAACACCAATGGAGTAACAACAACGACATAGTAACAACACCAACGAAGTAATAGCACCCAACACTTAGAAAAAATTTCACAATTAACAACAGTAACAGAATAACAACATGAAATATTCCTTGGAAATTTTTTCTCTCAGCTCCTTCTTGTCATAATTCGATTGTTATCCCTGCAAAATACAAACAAGTAAGTAGTAACATCATATATATATATATATATATATATATATATATATATATATAATATATATATATATATATATATATATATATATATATATATATATATATAGAAGATAGAAAGAGCATTCTCTGCACCAACAACCATCAAACTAGAGTTATTAGAGAGATGTTTGATGAAGGCATCCTTAGAAGCTAGATGGTGGTATAATTTCAGACGATGTCCATTCACCAGGAAGGAAGTACGAGTTTCATCTATTGTAATTAATCTGATTGTTCCATTTCCAAACATAGCATCCACTTCATAGGGTCCCATCCAAATAATGCGAAGCTTTGCTTTAAAGTATTTGAATCGGGAGTCATAGAGCAATGCCCAATCTCCTGTATGAAACACCTTGTTCTTGATGAATTTATCATGCCACTTCATTCTCTGTTGTTGAATAGCAGTAGTTTTCTAGACAACCACTGAATGGATCTCATCTAACTCATTGACTTGTTCCAACCGGTGTTTCTTGGACTTTGTTAAGTCCAATCCCACTTCCAAAGTTGTTCTAAGTGTGTTGATCTCAAATTCTACTGGGAACAGGGGGGATTTCCCATAGACTAACTCAAATAGTGAAAACTCGGTTGTATTCCTCCATGTTGTCCTATACGCCCAAAGAGCTTCTGAATGTTTCTGAGACCAATCCCGGCGATGAATTGCTATAGTTTTTGTCAAGATATTTTCCAATACCTTGTATGTACTTTCTACTTGTCCATTCATCTGGGGATAGTAAGGAGTTGTCACTCTGTGTTTAATGCCATATTTTTGCATAAGCCTTCCTATCATGTGGGATGTGAACTATGCTCCCCCATCTGAAACGATCTCCCTTGGAGTACCATATCGAGAAAAAATCTCTTCAAAAAAAAAATCTGCAACCACCTATTCTGTTGCTTTCGCAATAGCTCTGGCTTCCACCCAGTTAGTCACATAATCGGTGCAGACTAGAATGTGAACCTTTTGGTGAGAAGGTGGGTTGAAGGGTCCAATGAAGTCAATGGACCACTTTTCAAAAGGTTCAAGGAGTATATGTGGTTGTAGTGGCATCTCATCCGATTTCCCAGTTTATCCCAACTGTTGACAACTGTCACATCTTCGGACATAATATTGGGCATCATGAAAGATAGAAGGCCAGTAGTATCCCATTTGCAGCACCTTGTGGCCTATTCTTTTATCTACAAAATGTCTTCCACAAGGTCCATCATGGGTAGCCTTCAGTATTTGATAGATGTCCGCTGAATCTGTTGATCAACCCCTATATGAAAGAGGTACCCTGCCATCCATGAATATCGGGTACTTTGATGAATAATTTTCCACTGATCCCTATTTGACAAATGACGAGTTACCTTCCCTGTAGTAAGATAGTTAGCAATATTTTCATACCACGGAGTGTTAGCAGAAATTGAGAAAATATGTTCATTTGGAAAACTATCTTCGATGGGTGTACCTTCAGCATTATTTTCTAGCCTAGATAGAAAATCAGCAACCACATTGTCCTTCCCTGGTTTATCTACTATGGTAATGTCAAACTCTTGAAGTAACAAAAGCCATCTTGTAATACGACCAAGAGTAATGGGTTTATTCATCAAGAGTAATGGGTTTATTCATCAGATATCTAATTGCTGCATGATCAGTATGTACAAAGGTGGGGTACTTGGTAATATAATGCCAGAACTTGTTGATGGTGTAGATGACAACGAGGAATTATTTTTCAGTCATTGTGTAGTTCAACTCAGCTAGAGCCAAGTTCTTACTAACATAATAGACTGCATATGGTACCTTATCCGCTTGCTGTCCCAAAACTACCCCAACTGTTGTCTGAGAAGCTTCAGCATGCATATGGAATGGTAATGTCCAGTCCGGCCCTCGAAGGATTGGAGCACTATAGACAAGTTCCTTGATCTTCACAAAGACTACATCATAGTCATCTGTCCACACAAAGTCTGCATCTTTTGTCAGCAATTGAAAAAGTGGATGGGATATTTTAGCAAATTTTTCTATAATGCGCCTATAATAACCAGTACAACCAATGAAGCTACGTACTTGTGTGGGTGTTTTAGGTATCGGGAAGTGCAATATTACCTTTATCTTAGCTGGATCCATTCGAATTCCAGCAACTGAGAGTAAATGTCCCAAAAGTATTCCTTCATCCATCATCATGTGGCATTTTACCGTACTCAAAGAGACACATGCCCGCTTACATCTTTCAAGTACGTTTTTCAGATTTTCCAACCCCTCTTCGAATGAATCCCCACATGGAGTGAAATCATCCATATAAATCTCAACATTTTCATCTACCAGATTAGAGAAAATCCCCAAAATTGCCATTTGGAATGCTGAAGGTGAATTACAGAGACCGAATGGAAGGACCCGATATGCGAAAGTTCCCCAAGGACATGTGAAAGCGGTTTTATCATGATCTTCAGGGGCTATCTAGATATGATTGTACCTTTAAATCCATCTAGGAAGGAGAAGAACTTCTTCCCAGCTAGAGTATCCAAGACTTGGTCAATAAATGGTAACATAAAATGGTCTTTCTGCATTGCCTTATTTAATTCTCTGTAATCCACGTATATTTTCCATTTACAGTTTTTCTTAGGAACCGTCACCAATGGGGAAACCCATTGACTGTCCCAAATGGGGTAGATAAATCTCACATCCAGTAGCTTTTGAAGTTCTTCCTTGACAATGTTTTTCAGAGCAAGGTTCATCCTTCTCTGAGGCTGTCTCACAGGATGACAATCCTCTTTGACGTATATATGATGGGTGCATAAATTGGCAAGAATCCCTTTCATGTCTGTATAGTCCCAGGCGAATGTTTCTTTGTGTTCTTGAAGAACATCCAAGAGCTGTTTCATCTGGGATTCTGATAGATCTGGATTAATATTTAGGGTCTTCCCTGGCTCTATTTCCACCGAAATGCTATCAGAGGACGTAGTTGTAGCTAGCTCGTTGAATCCATCGGCTGTTCTGATACTTTCCTGTGTTTCACAACTCAAGAGAGACTCTAGAATTCGTTGATTTGAATCTGAAATAGAGTAGGGATGACTAATGAAAGTAGGAATTATATCATCTTTTGTTTTTTTTTTTCAACTGAAGGGCCTGTCAAATGGTAAGGATTGTCCTTAATTCCTCATTTTTAGATTCAGATTCTTCCTTTGGTAAAGGTTTCTTGTGGACCGATGGTTTCGCTGATGGACTAGGTTCTGCAGGAGGATATAACACTAAATTCTTAGTACTCTTTCGATTCGAGATAACCATATATCTAGAATGACACCCAATATAATCACCTGCAGTTGCCAGCCATAGTCTTCCCAGAATCAGGGGATGGCCACCAGCTGGGGATTACATTTGTAGTACTAGGAAATCCACATGATAGTACCATGAAATCAATTGAGATTGTAAGATCTTCTAACTTCCCTACTAGTTTAACCATAGATAGATCTACTAGTTCTAACACAGTAGGTGTAGGTTTCAAGTTTCAAAGACCCAATGCCTGCATAGCCTCAGTGGTAATAACATCTATGGCAATGCCCAAATCTACCAGCACGTTTGGAATTTCTACTTCATTAATTTTCACAGTTAAAATTGGGTTCTTGACATCCCCATATTTCACAGGCATGAACTTCCCCATCATAAAATTGGATAGCTTTCCCATCACATGAATGGTAAGTGGGTCCCCTGATTTCTTTTTAGGCTTCTTAGTACAATATTCCCTGAGAGTTTTTGCATATATAGGTGCGTCCCTCATAGCTTGTAGCAAGGGGATCTTAACAAAAAAAATTAGTAGCTCCCCTAACAAATCAAACTTAGCTTGAGGGATTTGTTTACTCAAAGCCAATCTTTCTGGATACGGTGATTCAGCTTGGTGTTTTTGAGTAATTAGCAGCTGAGGAGGTGTCTGATTTTCGTTGACTTGGTTTGACCCCTCTTCAACCATTTCTGGTTCCTTTACGTCACCGCCAGCTTTCTCAGTGATAACAGGTGAGTGTTGAGCATCTACTATCTGCCCATTTCTTAAATTCATCTCATACAATTCTGTAGTGGAGATGATGTATGAAGGTAGGTTGAGGGTGTCAGCTTGCTGAGCCCCTTTATTGTTAGGATTTGGATTGGGTTGGATGGGAAGTTGAGGGTAAACAGGCTAATTACCAGGGGGCATATTATAGGGAAAATGGAGTTTCTGTTATGGCATTGACTGGGGAAACTGTTCAGGAGGAGAAGGTCCACGCCAGTTCGAAGCTCACGAGGAAATTGAACTAGCTTGAGGAGCCCATTACTACGAGGGTGGAAGCTGGTACTGGGGCCACACAGGTGGATAAGGCATGGATTGGGGACTCATATTAAAATTACTAAAATATTGAGGTGGATCCAAGAACATACCTTAATTTCCCATTGATGGTCGAGGTTGCCATGGCTTTTTAGGTCCCATAAAGTACAATTGCTCCATCTTTTCAACTGTCCCTTGAAAAACTACTTTCAGTACTGGCAAGGATGGGCATGAACTTGTTGCATGATTCAACTCACAGACTGCACATTCCTCTACAAAGTTTAATGGGCATTCCCTTTGTGGGTGTTTCTTCCTACACTTTGGGAAAAATATAGCTATAGTTCTTTCCAATTCCAGTTGTTTCTGTTTTACCTGCAGCATTTCCATTTGTTCTGATAGGGTACTTAGGATATTAGTCCTCAAGTTATCCAGCAGATTTCCAATTTCTGCTTTTGTGACACCTCCACCAAGTACTTTTGTTGACTGAATCCCTTGTTTATTCCTTGCAACTCCCCTTGAGCACTGGATGCACAACTCACAGATGGTGTCGAAGTTATCCTTTGATATATCTCCCTTTCTGACTATGTTTAACAATTCCAAAGAGTCCTCTCGAAAGACCTAGAGAAGGATAATTTTCAAAATGTCCTTATCTAGGTTGGATTGACCTGATCTCTGCAATGTGTATTTAAAGCATTCCACACAGTGTTCCATATTTTTGTCCTCTTTCCATGTAAACTTGAAGAGTTCTTCCTAAATGTTCTGTGATTTACAGTAATCCTGATACTTCTCCAAGAAAGCAGTTTTCATCTCCTCCCAATTTGAAATAGTCTTTCCCCCAAGACCCATAAACCATCGCAGGGCTGCCCCTTTAGTGTAGCAAGGAAGATTTTAAATTTTTGAGAATCCGTTATATAATCATATCCCTGACACACAACGTAAAATTCAAACAAGAACATTTTGGGATCTTCTGAAGTAAGCCCATGAAAGCTAGGTAAAGTTTTTAAAGGAATGGTCTTTTTTGGTGCACTAGTCCCAAGATCCCTAATTGGGAAGTCAATAGTGGAGGTTGTAGGTGCTATGGATATACTCCAATAATCACTGAGGATTTCAACAGGCTCTGTAGGAAATGATGGAAGGGCTCTTATCACAGGGGTTTGAGTTGCTTTAACAACACTCCCTCTATCCTTTGGTGATAGAAATTCCCCTACAACTTATTCCTCTCTTGTCAAAGTGGCTTGACCCTTCATACATCCTCTCTGCAACTTCTTCTTCCCTACTGGAATGGGCTAGTCCCTCTGATGTTCTACTTGCAACCTCTTCTTCTTCTGCCACAAGCAATGATACTCCTTTATCAAGTATACTACTGCTTGTCTCTTCGGCTATTGCAAGGGTCTACTGTATCGAATCAACAAGGGGTGTTGTGGAAAACATCGATTGATCTACAGATTGTCCTTCTGATCTTGTCTATGTACCCAACCTCATAGCAGCACGAGAATATGCCTCTGATTCAGCTTTCACAATTATTTGCTGGATATAAGTATTCCTTCCCAAATCCTATCCTCCCTTCTTTGGGGCTCTTCCTCTACCCCTTTTATTTGAAACTTTGTTCATGCAATTTGATGTGATGAAAATGTCGATACCATCACAATGCTCAGAACCTAGAGCAAGGCATCAAAAGACCATTCCCTGCCTAGGCCGAGAGATCAAGTGGAAAGGAAATTAGCTAAGGAAAAAGAAACCTAGGGTTTAGGGCTCGGAGCAGTGCATTAAAGGACCCTTCCCTCCCTAGGACAAGAAGGCAAACAAAAAATAATGCACACAAGGAAATCTAAAGCACGGGACCTGGAACAGGGCGTCAAATGACCATTCCCTCCCTAGGACGAGAGATTGGGTTTTTCAAAATCAAAACAAGCAAAAATGAAGGAAAAATTTAAGCTCAGGGACTGTAGCAGGGTGTCAAAAGGCCATTCCCTCCTGAGGATGAGAGTTTGAGCCTAAAGAAAAAGCAAAAAAAACAAAACAACAAAACAAGGAAATAACTATGCTTAGGACTTGGAGTAGAGTGAGAGAGCTCCTTCTCTCCCCAAGACGAGAGATTGACCCTTTGGTCGATACAAATCATGTCTTTCACCTTGTTAGCCTTCCCCGACAATGACGCCAAAATGTTGGTGTCCAGGTATGAACAATTTGTTAACCCTTTTCCTACATTAATTCATCATTCCAAGTGCGTACTCTTTTCAAGGTAACGTGTAAGGTATATGCAGAAGCAAGGTTACACATTACATCAACCAACGGTTCGTGATTAAGAAATCAAAGAATTGTTGTAACAGTAATGGAAATGATCTACAGAACATAAAAAGGTATTCACAACAATCTAGGTAATCTGCAACAACAATAAGGAAATATATACAACAAGTAAAACAAAACACAAAAAGGAGACACGTAGCACCTGATCAGAATAGCAGGCCCAGCTCTCTGATCAGGGCTGCGTTTACTCACAACCGAATATAGAACAACAGAGCATTTATATTTTATTAATCTAAAGAAAAATTGTTACAATACATATCCTGGTATGGCTAACCCTTCGCATAGGAACGATCCATCTTTTATATGATACAGGGGGTGATAACATCTTCCCCAAAACTTGGCAACTACATGCCCAAAAATATACATCAGTTCAAAACAACACTAGTGCCAAGAGAGAGAGAACAGAAATGATCCAAAATGGATTGGAAACAGCTACAAGTTGGTTATGTTGTTTTAGCGCTACTGAACGACTATTGTGAATCGTGGAACTGCTACTATATGTCAGGAGATCAACATCGATTCTCTGGAAATCTGCGGACATAACAAGTTTTAGTTGCTCACATAGGTAAAATGCTCGTTACTTTACTTCATTAATTAAATATTCCAAGAGACAGAGAAAGGAGGGTTACCTCATAGGTTTAGCATAATAGATACACATTAATGAGTGAAAAAAGGATAAAAATATGAGTGGAAATGTAGGGAAAAGGTAAGAAGATTTGGTGCCAACAGTTGTCACCATTGGTGTTGAATACTCTGTCGAACATTAGACAGATGTTTGTCATGAACCTGGTTATATCAACTGCCACACTCGTCTCGGACTGATCTGTGAGTGTTGTTCATGTTATCTTACCTTGTATGTTGTGATTGTCACAATTGTGTCAACTGCTCTGCCGGAAGCTGTGCATGTCCTTTGTGTTGTATGTTCCTAGCCGATTTGGGACTGATCTCTTTCAACCTGGAACTCACCTTCACCTTCCTCTCTCTTTCAAGTGTTGGAGCCTCTCACACTCATTCCTTGACTCACTACTTCAGTCACACCCTTGCTACTGACAAATTGATCTTACTTACCTCTGTGTGACATTGCGGTCAAGGCATTACCTTACGACCCACTTCTGGGACTCCTACACCAAATGGTCTAAGGTCTAATTAGGACTTCTTACCGGGGAGATCCCCTTGACATGTTGGTAGGTCCAACACCGTCAACATTTCCTGCGCTAGAAGGAGGGCCTGATGACAAGTAGTGTCCTCTCATCCAATTTTGAACCTTTGCATATCTTTCATGGAGTCTTGAATTATTCTTCCCATGAGGTCTTTTTCGAATCATGAAGATGTATCCATCTCAGGGAAGCTTTTCAATCTCTTCTCCACTCACACATATGATGGTGAAGGTGAGTTTGCCTAGTTTAAGCACTTACATAACTTTATTTCCATGATTTATGAGGAAGATGAGTTTACTAATGAACAGGCCAATTTGCTGCTTGCATTCACAATTCAAAAATATCCCTTTCATTAGGTGCTCAGCCTATCGACTAGCACCGTGCACTCATGTGAGCAATTATGTGATCTTATTGAAGACACGTTCTATCATTTTGATCCAGACCATCTTGACCGGAAACTATTACAGCAACGGAGGGCTCCACATGAATTTGTCATTGATTTTTGGTAGCGCTTCCGTGACTTACAGTTTCAAGCTTCAGGGAGCCAGATGATGTTAACTTATCTTAGGAGTGGTTCGAGTACTGTCTTAAGAAATCAGCCCATTCCAAGAGGAAGCTTGATGTCAAGCTTCTCTCAACCTTCTTTGTTGATGGAACTGCGCAATCTCATGTGGGAGCAGGCACTGTCTCAACGGACTGTCCACCTCCCTTGCATTCAATAGTTCCACCATCGCCCTTTGATGTTGAGGATCATGTTCACATAGATGTACAACCTTCACACCCTCCCAACATCACTCCACACAATTTTCGCATTGATTTGGTCATGATTCATTCAAGTTCTCATATACATTATTTTTTTCGACCTCCATCTTCGTACCCAGGTGTTCCTCTAGATGATGTTGGATTTTTTTCATCCATTCCAGACTCTTCACTTGTTGTGAATGAGGAAAAACCCACTGAAGGAGTTGGTGTTGCACAACCAACATGCGTTGTCATTCATGAAGAGTATGAGTGGGAGCTTGAGCATCAACACTCGGTGAAGGATGACTCCCTTCTGTCCGATCCCGCTCCATTCTTTCCTAACATCATTGGTGAACCTGCCATCCATGAATTTGCATGTGTGTCTTCATCCACGAATGCACCCATTGTTGATCTTTCGCAGGACACACCATATGTTATCCCATCATCCAACAATGGAGAGGACCAATCATTCATTGAAAATCCACTTGATATTTCATCTGCTCTTTCCAAAAACGTATAGGGTGAACATCCTTCCTTCTCATCTACCCCTCTGTGTGATTCGTCAAATCATGAGGATGCCGACCAACATCCTAAATTTTTTGATCTTGGTTGTCATGATCTCTTCACCTCATCATCTGATCATGATGTTGATTCACTCGTTGTGAATCTGTCTATGCCACTCGTCTACGAAGATCCATCTATCAACGAAATCGAAACCCCACACACTTTCGAGGCACTTCAGCCCAAGTTGATGGTTATGTCAGGCGCTCGTTGTCCTAAGATTGGTTTTGGTTCCGATCAGGAAATTTTTCAAACAATCAAGGCTCCTCATCACTCATATGTATGCACTTAAGGCCAATCTAACACTCATATCACACTTCCTCCACTTGAACTGCACGATGCCATTGCTCATGCATTGGAGGAGTCTTATATTTCAAGAACTCATGTGTGATGCAACTTATATTTGTTTCTTTAGTTTGCTTGCATGTCACAGTCAAGAGTGTGCTTTTGCTTCAAATTTTCATGTAGTGTCACACAACACCATGATAAGTCCATAGACTATCCATCATGCACATGCACTCACTTATGTCCCCTGGGCACTTTGAAACATGAAGTGTGGCTGCCTTCACCATTATATCTTTCTTGTATGCTGGTCCGCACAAATCGGTTAGTCACGGACCAAATCTTCACCCACATGGGTCTAACAATGTGTCAATGGCTGCATTGGAAGTATCACTTCATGTGATTAGGCCCATTCACCATTAGTGTAGGAGTAGGAGTAGTGTTTGCTTTCAGTTGTTTGCTAGCATGCCTATTTGCTTACATGCTTTGTTTGGTTTTTTGTTTACCTGTTTCGCTTTCATTTTCTCTTCTGCTCTTGGTTTGCTTTGTTGATTGTTAGTTCGTTCACTTGTTTAGTTCATAGGTTAGTTTGCATAAAACTATGTGTGACTCATGAAATGAGTTGGGTAAAGTACAAGAAGGTTTTTACAGTTATCATTACTTGGTTGTCTGTCATCTTACCTCTGTATTATGAACTTGTTACTCTTAGTCCATGATATGTCGAAGGAAAACACGTACTCCTCGAAGTGAACCTTGGAGTAAACACAACGCTTGCGCACTAACTAGTGTCACCTTCTCCTAGTCGATTGTTTTTGGGTTAACCCTTGTTAGCTCAGTCAAGTAGAGTAAGGTGAGGGGAAAAACCTTAACATGCACGTCAGAGATACGTTAAACTACTTCTCTCCTGAAACAACCTCTTCTGCTCTCAATAAGTTGGGATCTCTCTTCCACCTTTGAAATGAATAAGTGTTATGCACAGTGGAAATGAAAAAAATGAAAAGTCAAAAAAATCGAAAAGAAAAATGAATAAGGAAAAAGAAGAGATAAGATTCTTGCGTAGGGATGTGATGCAAGTAACTCCATCAGGGTGTTGACCAGGCTCACTGGCAGCAGAGCCATGCTTGTGTTCCTATGTGACTCCACCCGAGTACTATCGAGGCCCACTAGTAGTGGAGCAACACCAGAGATGAAACTTAGACTCTTACGACTATACTTCTTATGCACTTATATACCTATTCATCCCAATCGAAACAAATGTGTTGCCTTGGCTTGGAATGTGTGTCAATCGACCAAAAGTCTGGTAGATGTTACATCTTACAATCAAGCTACTGTGAAGCCAAGATGAACTGATAGATGAACAATACTTCCGGAGTTGTTTGACTTGCTCTTCATGAACAAGGTCCATTCAAAGAGCTGGAGTTCTACGAGTGTGTCGCCAAGTGTTGTAGTGGCTACAACCACCCTCCAAAATCTTTCCTTAGCCTATTTTGGAGCCTCCCTACCAACTTTCATAGCAGCTTGCCTTGCTTCATCAAGTCCTCAAGCTTCAGTGTCTTTCTTGCTCAATGGAAGCATGTCGATCACAATTTGACCTTTTCTCCTCACAGGATGCTCATCCAAACTTGGTCCAACTGTAGGTTGAGTAGCTTCCTAGTGAATTTTTTTCATTTCTGGAGGATACGCAGCCTTCCTTCCAAGAATTGTGCAATTCCCTCTGATAGCCTATTGGGCTCTAGGATTGTGGAATCCTGCCAGCCAACCCTCCCAACAATATTTGCGCAATTTTTCCCATAAATAGGTAGCTTAGCCCAGGATTTGCATAAATATGGGTAGCAGTCAGTTGCTAGGCCAAGAAATTATGAAATCCCCTTGGGCAATTAGCCCAACTTACTGTCAGGAATGCATATTTTTCTCCAGGAGTCAAGCAGTCTCTTGCATGTGCAGTTGAGTTGATAGGTTCCCTTTGGGACTGAGCAAAATAGAATTGCATACATAGGCTGCTTCTCCCAAGGAAGCATCCAAGGCATCCCTTGTTTTAGGGATCTACGTTTAGCAGTTGGAGGTTACATGCAAGGAGTGATTCTGAAACCTCCCTCCAAGTGTCATTTACCCTAGATTTGTGGCGTGCACATCATAAACTCAATGTTATCAAAAATCATCAATTGGACACTTCAAGTCTCATTCCTCATATCAACCTTGTAGCTTTGACATCCCACATCACATCTAGGAGTAGTCAGCGCATTCAGCTCAGCTATTTTGTGGTAAGCTCGCTTCCTATGCCTTGTGTTGCATTTCTGTCGTTTTTTGTGTCTTCACTTGTGTGAGTGTTTTTTGCTTGATTTCTTTGAATGCCTTCTATCGTTTACATATATTCTAGGTTGTCATAGCTCTGTTTCAATTTTCATTTCTATCTCAGTGTTGTCGCATGCATGAAACTGATTTGCACGGACATTCACCCAACTGGCGAATGACCTCACCCACACACATGTTGACCTGTTCGCTCAATTTTCCATTCATGTTTTGGATGAATTGTCTAACACTTTTGCTATGACTTAGTGTTGCCATGCATTTCATCGACCAACTTGCTGTCAGTTGCCCGTCAACGAGTCGGGCCAACCTTGGCCCGGTCTCTGCCTTCACCAAGGTTGCATTACACAATGTGGAGAAGGAAGGCTCACCTTCCTCTCCATATTTGCGCATTCTAGCCTAGCATTGGCCTCTTGGACTGAATTGCGCATTTCTGAAGGTTAGTGGCTTTATGGCCCAAAAATTTGCACAAATCTGCCGTTGGGCCAGTAGTCCTTCCCAGTTGGGATTGCTCATTGCGCAATCCCAAAAGCCAATTGCCCAACTGGATTGTGCATTACATAGTTCCACCAATCAATCAGTTTCTCAGCATCCTGGACTGTGCCTTGTGTAGTCTTGTTAGTCAGTCTCCCAACCTCCCGGTTGAAATTTCGCAGCCTTCATGATCATTCACCCAAGTATGTTGTTGATTTTGGTTTTCAACTGATAGATTGTCTGCTATGAGTGTTGCTATGCCTCTAGGTATCACAACTATTCATCTGCATCTCAGTAGTACAGGTACGATGGTTTCCTAGAGAGCAGAGATGAAGACACCATTCTGAGCACATTTAGGGTTGCAGTCGATCAAGTGTCCATGGGCTTACCTACTCATGGAGACATCTAGTTTTTCATGGACAAGGACATCAAGCAGTAGCATTAAAGTGAGCAGCATCATGAACAACAAATGAATGCAACATACCGAATGTAGCGAACACATCAAATGAAGTGAATGCAACGAATGTAAGAGGAAGGTTGTTGATAGCATAAGGGCAGAGCAAAGTTGCAAGATCACGTAGATCCGCTGATAATTAAAGAAACTTTTGAGGCTCGAGCTATGAAGTGATGGCGTGACATGAAGATCGCGTGAAGGCAGAAGATGGAACAAAGAAGGAGTTGCATGTGTTGAAGCAACAATTCAGGAAGAACATGAAGCTGCACAACTAGTCTAATGAGTTGCAGCAGGAAGAGGAACAACAAGGTGCACAAATGCACTCACGGATGGAACTGTGCCAGTACAAGTTAAGGATCCATCCCAGCAGTTGACACCGAGCAAACATGGTGAGTAGTGTTGTTCATCGCATGTGAAGGATCCAACAACATGCATGAGGTTGAGCACATGCATGAAATCCAACCCATTCAACACACTCACCAAGGCGAAGACAACAAGAAAGTCCAACTGGGGCTAAACATGCTCTTCGACAAGTTGATGCGCATGACCAGCAACATACACTTGAATATCAGCAAGGACACTATGCATAAGTGTGTTTCCGGTTCAGCCATCCCCAAGAATACCATGCGCATGTTAGGAGACGAGTTGTATGAAGGGGTCGAACCAATGCACTAGTTGCAACGGAGGCAAGAGTTCACTTCAGCAAGATGTCACCATGAGGTGCATGCACACCATCAAGAACACCCAAGCTTGGCATCATCTCACCAACTTCACCATCACAAGTATGTGAAAGAGTTGGTCTCACCATAGTGGACCGAGTGTTAGTGATGTTTTGCAAGGCTTTCTCAAGCCATGTTGTCTCATATGAGTACATGTGTATTGTAATGTTGAGTCATGTCAAGTGTAAGTCCAGTGTCAACAGTTGGATGTAACAGTCATAGAGTAGGTGAAGAGTCATGAGTGTAGTTGAACTGTCACAAAGGGGAATTTTAGGGGTAACCCACCCTTTTCTATTAATAGTCCCTCATAACTTGTGTATAGGCTTTTGGTCAGCCAAGCTTCTACTAAGACTATCTTGAAGAAGGCTTAGATAGTATTGTAACACACCTTGGCTTCTCCACTACACGAAGATAGTACATCTCTTTGGAGGAGCAGGCGGATGTGGCTGTAATGCTCCACTGATGGGGCTAGCAGGTTTACATGGTGTATTGTATGATTGCGACTTACACTTCTTTAATAATAAGAGCCAACACATTTTCATGCATATATTGTTATTGTAGTTGGACTGTTCTAGTTTCCTTCATGATATATGTTGTTTAACTTATGTACCTGTTTATGAACTTATTTGTATTTAATTATATGAATCTTGTTGTCAATGTGCTTCATATGTTATTAATGCTGTCACCGTCCATGTCAACCACTCTACTAGACATCAGACAGACCTTTCTCATGAACCTGGTTATATCAACTATCACACTCACCTCAGACTGATCCATGAGTGTTGTTTATGTTATCTTACCTTGTATGTTGGTACTGCTGCATCCATTTCGACTACTCTGCTAGAAGTTGTGCATGTCCTTTGTTCCTAGCCGAGTTGGGACTGATCCCTTTCAGCCTGGAACTCACCTTCACCTTCCTCTCCCTTTGAAGTGTTGGAACTTGTCATACTCATTCCTTGACTCATTGCATCAATCACACCCTTGCTATTGATAGAGTTATCTTACTTACCTCTATGCGACATCATGGTCAAGGCATTAACTTACGACCCATTGCTGGGACTCCTACACCAAACGATCTGAGGTCTAACTGGGACTTCTTACCAGAGAGATACCCTTGACATGCTGGCAGGTCTAGCACCATCAACATATCTATAAATTTCACATAATGTAAATCATTTAGCTTTATCTTCCACCTTTACATGCAATATTGTTTATTAATTATTATTTTCAATGACCATTTACATGTCACGATTGTTCCTCACTTGCCCCAAATGTTACAAAGTAATGTCATAAATCGGTTGCAAAGGGAAAAATAGCATAGATGAAGAGAGATATGATATGTTATGAAATCTTTTTTCCCTTAATCTTGTTTTAAAACTAAAGCCAATAAACCTTAAGTTAATCTTGCATAACATGTTGACATAAACAATAGTAATGACATGAATAACCTATACATGAGACTATTTTTATTAACAAAATATCCTATAAATAATAATCGAACATATTGATTGAAACAATGTTCCATGATAAATCTATTCCCCTCATCTTATAAAGCATTTGACCACACCTACTCTCGAGAGTGTCAATATAAATAAATAAATAAATTGCAAATGCTCATTGGTATACTAGGAGAGTACTTGTCTAATAGGTGGTCAAAATGGTGTCCAATCTATGTATAAATCATCGTTTATAAAGTTCTGATGAAATTTCAAATGTGAAAATACAACCAACATGTTCTTTACAATGATATCTTCCTTTATTTACATCATCCATTACAATCTACTACTTGTAATTTTTTATTGAAAATAAAAAAACATCTTAGAAGGTCAAGATCTAATATTTGTTACAAACATTATACTATCTATAAATTTCACATTATGTAAATCATTTAGCTTTACCTTCCACCTTTACATGTAATCTTCTTTAGTAATTATTATTTTCAATACCCATATACATGTTACGATTTCTCCTCAATTTATGTCTTACAGCGTTTCCTTTGCAACATATGGTGCAAATGCTAATTTTAATGTCATGATGAGGACAATTGACAAATTAGTATATGAGATCCCCTTATTTAAGTGACAAGGTACCCAATAACCTCAACACTACTAACAAAAGTATACATAGTCTAGATCATTCAAAAATGGATGTGACTTTTTAGAAAAAGATATTCTAATATTATTTTACCACAATTATAATAATAATAAAACAATCCAAATTTACCATTAATCAAAATTTAAAAGTTACCAAAATAAAATAATTTTAAAATCGACTTTCAAAACCATATAACTTTTAGAACAAATATGGAAATAGGATGCATTAGAAATTTGAAATTAAAATACCATTATACATTCAATATTGAGTTGTATGCCTAAATATGTTTTGAACCTTCTATAAATTACTTTCAAAGGATGTCATGCACAAGATCTATGGGTAGAAGGTTACTTCTGACTCACATGAAGGTACAATTGACTATTGTGGTAAAATCAGTGTGTGGTTCTCAAAATCAAATTACACATGGCAGTTTTAATTAGTGTGTGGTTTTCAAAATCCAATCATCCATGGCATTTCTAAGGAATCATGTTGATGCTGCCTTCTTGGAATCCATGTACTCCATATTATTATGCTTATTTTTTCTTCATTTATTGCACTTGGAGAATGGTTTTCCTGACTCTGCATTATTAGACATTGGTAGAATGGCTTTCCTAGTTCTGCACGATAAGTCAAAGGAAGGATCCTCATCAATTGATTTCGTCGATTTTGATCTTATTATACGTGTTGTAGGATGTATTATGTGTTCGGTTTGGGTTGACCATCTATTAATTTTGTTAGTTATATTGAATAATTTTTAATTTTACAAAGTTTAACTTTACCATTTATTTATTTATTTACTGAAAATTTTCTACTCGGTATTTAACTATAATATTATTTGGAATGTGACTTTTTCGATTGCTGGAAGATGGGTGAGGATGGAGTCGGAGGAGATGGAATGGAGACCCATCGAGGGTTAGGGTTACGCCTGGTCACTGAAGCCTACAACATCATCGAACATTTACAACTTCACCTCCCTTTTTACTCGTACACCAGCCCCGTTTTCACTTCTCAATGTCATTGCACCATTGCGGTTATTCTTCTCACTTTTACTACCTAAATTTTATCCTCTTCCTCCTCGAAACTTCCCCACCGACTCCTAGTCATAACAGCGACAAGCACATCAAGGTTCTGGAGGCAGCTAGCGCAGGAAATTCACGATGATTATGGATGAGCTAGTTGACTATTTGGAGGACCCATTAGAGGGTACCTTGATTTGGACTATTCCCAAGGTAAATCTGGCAAGCGTCTTCACCTATGGCTATGAGCTTTCTAACATCGTAGCTTCGTTGCCCTCGATCTCAAGGCCTTCAAGTTCAGTGGTTACCCTCCCAGAGGCCTCCGCTTCTTTGCTGAACCTCACAGCTTAGCCACTATCGCCTTCTACCCTCAATTTTGTGGATCAATCCCTTGACCCTAGATTTGGAATCTCCTCAACAGGGCTCGCCTCTCTTCCACCTTCCACTAGCTCTCGTTCCCCCTCTGCTAATCAGTCCAGGGAGCCGATAGCTAATGCACCTAGGTGTTAACCAACATTGCCCTTTTTGGCCCCTTAATCAGGAAATTCTACCGAGATCCCTCCCATTTCTAGTGTTTTCTCATCTGAGCCTCAATTAGACCCTCCAAACCCTATGAAAAATCCTTCACTAAGTGACCCTCATCTTTACTTACCTAATGAAAGGACCCAAAAAGGCAAAAAGCAGAGGTGTTTGAAATCAAAGGCTATTGAGGTCTTTCTTCGTTTAGGCAAGGACTTTTAGTGGAGCGACACCATGGACATTATTGACCGGGTTTTTTTGGGAAGAGTCAGGGGCCGATACTACAGTGCTACAAGGCTAAAGCAGTGGGCATCGGAGGTCTAGGGACATCATCTGGCCGAGCCACCATTTGTCCAAACTTTTGTCAAGGGGTGGTTTTCCCTCCGTTCCACCAGGGCTGAACATACAAATTGGGTACTCTCAATGGTTTGGAATTTAGAATATTCATCAGTGTTCCTTTGAAAGTGGACTCCCCTCTTCGATCCAGAATGGGAATAGCTTGGAGCAAGTCCCCTTTGGGTCTGTCTACGTGGCCTACCATTAAAATTTTGGTCTAAAGTTATCTTCAGATGCATAGGGAACACCCTTGGTACTTATCTGGAACATGATAAATCTTATCTCACAACAGGGAGGATGGCTTACGCAAGAGTACTGGTACACTTAGATAACAGTGACAGATTACAGGAATACATCACAATTCAATGGTAGAATTCCTCTCGGAGGTAGACATTAGACTATGAAGGGGTTCCCTTTAGATGTAGAAGATGCCACAAGGCTGGGCATCTCTATAGGGATTTCCCTCTCAATAGTAAGGAAAGAACATGGGATACAGGAAGGGCAATTCGACCAAAGACTACACAAGAGCAGCCCCCCAGCGGAGACGATGGGATGCAAGCGGAAACTGCTACTAGAGATAAGGCCCCCACATAGGAGGCCCCGAAGAATCACGAAAGATGTCCTCTTCGACCTCCATCTCCTCCTCTCACCAGGGCAAGGGCAGCTGCGGGGGCTGCGTTTTCTTCGGGTATGATTTCTTCCTCCTCTAGCCCTCCTCATTTGTTTTCTCATTATATTCACCTGGTAGAGGTAATGGCACTATTTATAAATCACTTCCCCCATCTCTCTGGCCTTTCCCCTTGGCTCCCCCACATCCAGTTTCTCTATCATCCCCCCATCGCTCCCGTATCTCCCCCTTTTAATTCCCCTATACCTGAGGCAGGGCCTTCCTCCCTGAGATATCAAGGTCGATCTAAGGAAAAAAAAAAATTAAAGATCTCTGACCATATTGGTTTAGACCTGATACTATCCCCCATCCCTCCTAATCTTCCTCAGGGCTGACCCACCTCCCTCTCAAAAGCATAAATCCATGTCAAAGACGAGTTCGCTTCTGTCAAGCAAATAACCATCCACAGGGCACTTAGAGCATTGAACCCCCTATCTGATCCATGCTTATGAAGATTGTGTTCTTCAATTGTAGAGGGCTAGCTAGGCCTGATAAAAAATTAGCCCTTCGAAGATTGATCTCTGTTGCACCAGTCGATGTTATTTTTCTACAGGAAACCTTAGGATCAGCTGAAGCCATCTCTCATCTCCTTGAATCGATGCTCCCTCGCTAGAACTTTCTGCGCCTTGATGAAAATGGACGATCAGGTGGTATTTCTCTAGGTTACAACAAGCGTTCCATCAATCTCCGTAATTGTTGGGGTGGCTGCGGGTATATTGGGGTGGACTTGTTTTCAGTTAATATGGGTATGGAGATTTGGACTATTAACGTATATGGGCCAAGCCATCACAGGCCTTCATTTTGTGATCATCTTCTAAGCACTGAATTATTGCAAAAGGAATTCTTATTCATGGGAGGGGATCTAAATTTCTCCATAGGCCACTCTGAATCCTGGGGACACCAAGCTCAAATGGACCCCCTATCTGCCTATTTTGAGAATATATTGGAATCCCACAATCTGATGGATATCCCCTCAGCTAAATTGCAGCCCACCTGGAGGAACAACAGAGTTGGGGAAGACAGTCTAGCTCGAAGACTTGATTGATTCCTAATCAAGGAAGGCTTTCTTAATCTGGGACTAAATCATAGACAATGGGTGGGATCAGGAGGCATCTCTGATCACCTGCCAATATACTTGGAAATCTGTGGGGGGCCTAGGAAACCCAAGGGTCCTTTTAAGTTCAGCTCTTCATGGTTAAAGGACCCTACCTATGTTCGTATGATCACAGACTTTTGGAAGGTGCATCCCCCAGCTGCTGGAGGAAACATAGCTGAGGGTTTTTCTCACAATCTAATAGAGATGAAGAGACTCTCTAAATTATGGGCACATAACAAGAGAATACAGGACGATCAAACCCTAAGGGATGTGGAAACAGAAATTGCTGATTTTGAAAATAACTTGGGAGGGGTTTACAGATCAAATGAACACAAGGACAAACTCACTTCCTTATATGCCACTAGAGGAAAAATTATGAAGGATCGTGAAGAAGTGTGGAGGCTGAGAATCAGGGCAATCTGGTTGCTTGAGGGAGATGATAATACAAAATTCTATCATAATTATGCCAAAAGGCAGAAAGCTATTAATACCATTCGGTAGCTCTCGAATGACCAAGGTCTCACAGTAAACACTTTCCCTCAATTGGCATCAATGGCATCCTCTCATTTCAACCAGATTTACAGGGCTCCCCCCAATGTAAATCTTGTTGAAATCATACAAGTGGCTTAGCTTTTCCCACAATTTATGGAACAGGGGAATGGCAGTGAACTAACTAAGGAAGTCACCCTAAGAGAATTGGAAACCACTCTCAAATGGTTCAAGAAAGACAAGAGCCCAGGGTCAGACGGATGGTCGGTTGAGTTCTATTTAGCTTTTTTTGAGACTCTTGGTGCAAACCTCGTCAAGGTAATTGAAGAAACCAGAATCAATGGCAAGATGTATGAACCTTTTAACTCTACATTCATCGCACTCATTCCAAAGTCTGAAAATCCGTCCACTTTTGACGACTATAGAACTATCTCATTATGCAACTGCATCTATAAGATCATGGCTAAAATCATAGCCAATCAAATGAGGCCCATTCTATCCACCCAGATCTCTCAGGAGCTATTCGCCTTTCTGTAATATCGACAGATCCATGAGGTAGTGGGAACAACACACGAGGTATTGCACTCATTGCATTCCAATAAAATGAAAGGTACGATTTTAAAGGTTGATCTCTCTAAGGCTTTTGATAGAGTTAACTGGTTGTATATGAGAATGCTTCTAACCCACCTTGGGTTTCAATATGATTTTATTAAATGGATTATGAGCCGCATCACTAGCATACCATTTAGTGTTTTGATTAATGGAGCGGCTTCACCCTTTTTCATTTTGAGAGAGGCCTCTGTCAGGTCACCCTATCTCCACTACTCTTTCTCCTAATCATGGAAGGGCTCAATAGGCTTGATAAAGAAGAGTTCAGAGGGGGTATACTGTGGGGTATTAAAATCACAGAAGGATGCATATTGACTCATTTGTTATTTGTGGACGATGTTTTGATATTTCTCAATGTAAGTATTGTGGATTTGACCAATGTAAAGAATACTTTCTGTTTATTCCAATCGACCATCGACATGACTGTAAACTGCAACAAGTCCACCTTACCAGTGGCTGGATGTTCCCAATATGAGATACATTTTTCACTACAAAGATTCCAGTTCACCCTTCTGAGATTGGAGGATGGCCTTCGATACTTGGGTTACAAGTTGAAGCCTCTGGGATACAAAATTGCAGATTGGACATGGCTTATTTCCAATATGGAGAAAAGACTCAACATTTGGTATTACAAATACCTATCCAGGGCAGGCAGACTGATTCTCATTAAAGCTGTTCTGGAGGCTACTCTAGTCTATTGGATGTCATTGGCATGGATTCCTAGGGGTATACTCTCCAGGATACAGGCCTTATGCTGCAGATTCCTTTGGAAGGGAAAATAGACAGGAATAATATTTGCATGGGTCAAGTGGGAGGCACTCAATATGCCAAAGAAATAGAGTGGATGGGGCATAAAGAAGTTAGAGGATTTCTCCTCAGCTCTGGAAGCTAAACCTGGATCGCAACTCATTACTTCAAATAGCCTATGGACAAGGGTGGTTGCTTCAAAATACAACACCCCTCTTAATTCAATGGACTGGCTAAGACAACGAAAAAGATACCCCATAGGGATATCAATCATATGGAAGGTTGTAATTAAATCTCTGGAAATCATTAGAGCTGGTATTACTTGGAAAATTCAATCTGGAATGGCTATGAGGATTGGACAGGAGCCATCAATTAGTTGCAGGAATGCCCAGAGGCTACGAGTTGAGCTGAGAAACTTTCTCAGAGCAGCAAACATTACCCATATCGGCCACATACCGGACCCTGGGCATACCACATTATTTTAGCAAGCATGTAAATCAGCCCATAGACTGAACATTCCACAACAATGGACACAGAAATGGAATGCCTATATTGTGGCTATTACTGAAGCTCACATCTAGTTAGGTTAAGGTGAAGATGAGGTAATATGGGCACTCTCAAAAGTTGGGAAATACACTCATAAGGAAGGCTACCTTGTGCTAGGTGAAGCTCGTCGACCATAAGCCATCGAGTCCTGGTGGAAGCACTTGTGGAAGCTCGAAGCACCCCCAGGAACAGACTTCTCATGTGGACGATAGTTAAAAACAAAATTCCCACAAGAGATAACCTTCTCAAACGATCACAACACGACCCATTTTGGTGTTGTCTTTGCAAAAGCAATAATGAATCTGTTACCCACCTATTTATCGATTGCCAGGCCACACAAGAACTCTGTAAATCAATCTTATCAATGGTTCCATCTCCGATTAGGTGGCAGGGTATTACTATCAAGGAGGCCTCGTCAACATGGTGGTCAAGTGTTATTCCAACAAAGCTTCGGAACCTCCCGCTCCTCATTAGCTGGGGCCTTTGGATCGCCCACAACAATCTCATTTTCTAGAACACTGCATCATATTGGCCTTCCATTGCCACCCATACTGTCTAATTACTCTATCATCCTTGATGATGATGAAACCGCTCGACCATGATCCATTGTCCCTAAAACCATTAATCATTCGAGGCCTTGGGCTTTCTTTGATGTTTCTACATAGGAGAGAGGGTGTGGTGGAGGGGCCTTACCGTATCTCACTGATTCCCATTATTACAATATTCAAATGGGATTAGGATGGGGTAGGAATAACTTTGCCGAACTATCCACTGCTAAATTCCTCATTCATTTTGCATTGGAAAATCACTGTAGAGATCTACAACTCTTTGGGGACTCAAAAGTTGTCTGTGACTGATTAAACAAAACAACTAGATGTTTTGCATATACTTGGATTCATATTCTAGAGGAGGCTCTCTGATTTATTACATTTTTTGACTCATTTGCATGCCATCACATTTTCAGGGAATGGAATGAAGCTGTCGAAAAATTACCCAAAGAAGTTGCAGACAGGCCTTTCGGCAGTTGGATGATTCAGGAACAAAGGGAAGGGGCCCATTATTAGTATATCATCAGCCTTTTATGGACATAGTTGTGTAGCAGGTTCACAGGGAGCCTGGCTACATGTTTTTTTGCTTATCAGCTTTCATCTGTAAATATTCATATGATTTTTGAAATCAAGAACAGTGTAGTAGTCTACATGACTAGAGTTTTTTTTTTATCAAATATTATGTTGAATAAAACTAGGAATAGTGCCTCCCTGCATGGACATAAGGCACCAAATTAAGATCTGTACTGGAGAACTTATATTTTTGACAGGCAAAACCTCTCTTACAGCGTATGCACCATGCATATACAACATGTAATTTTCTTACTTAATGGAAATTACGATTTTTCCAAGGAGAAAAAAACTATAATATTATTAGCTATCATTTTGATTATCTTATTGAAAGATGCATGGGGAGTTGAAACTAGTGGTAACATTTGAATTTAATGTCTGCTATAAGATAATATGATGACATTTAAATTTAAAGGACATTACGTTTCACATGGTTGATGGTTGAGTACAACAAAATGTACTTGTAGTTGTAGACATATAAGTGCTCACCTGGAAGTTATATAATATTTGGCCGAAGTGTACTCTCCTACATACACTTGAAACTACAATATCGAAATACTTCGAATAATGCATCAGATTCCTATATCTCGTCCTATAACACGTGAAACTATAATATCGAAATACTTCAAATAATGCAGCATATTCCTATATCTCGGCCTATAAAATATGATGGCTTTCATAAAATTCCTTTGCACGGGTAAGTATGATGTGAGAACATATAATTCAATTGAGGACGGAATTTTCCTTTTATATTCACTGTACGTGCTCCCCATGCTGACCCAACGGATCAACTTCACAATGATTCAGTTCCCATGTGATGTTAGCGAAGATCTGTGGGACTCAACATGTTAGCAATAGAAGCCATGACATTTTTTTTCACTCGTTTTCAGTTAGTTTTCATATAGATAACTGTGCTGCCTGGACCTGTCATTAATGTAGTTATTGGTATAGACATTGAATAAGTGGACATTGGATTAGAGTGTTAATGTAAAAGTAAATCCGAACCAATGCACAAAAAAATAATAAATGAAAAATATCAATAAAAAGAAAATAAATATGTAGATGTCCAATTTTCGTATTATTTCAATTTTTTTATTTTTTCTTATACTTTTATCTTTTATAAAAGAGCTCAAGAGATTTTTGTTGAAATAGGTTTTTAAGTGGGTAATACTTTTATCTTTTATAAAAGAGTTCAAGAGATTTTTATTTGAAGTGGGTTTTCCTATTTAGATTGGTAGGTTTTTAATTATTTTGTGACTTAAATTGGAGAGCTTTCTATGGTTGAACTAATACATCATTCAATTATTATATTCCTAGAATTTTCATGTGAATAAATACTAGAAAATTTTTGAATCTCAATGGTCATATGTATCAACAATTTACTCTATGTGAAAGGTAATTCTAGCTTAATCCTTCAAGATTAGCAAAAAAAAGCTAGCATAGATAGTCCATTCAATTTGAGCCTAAATCAGTGGTTAAATCAATCTTATGCTTCTCCACTCATAAATAGAGATTTAGTCCAAGCTCGAATATCTCGGCCCTTTAATCGTTTTAAACGCTGACTTTGCCGCAGTTTCCATCTTTCTAGATTTTCAAAAGTCAATAGTCTCATATGTGTGGTACAGCGGCTTACGGACTGGATCAAAATATTACGGCCATTAGTGTTTGCGTTGAAAGCTGAAACGATCTGCTAATCGGAACGTTCGTACAGTGGAATTGCTGACTACAGCAATTGACGGCCTGACAGTTGACTGTAAAACCTAACAGAGCGAGTGCGTTGACATTAACAATTGTGCAGCAAGAGAGACTACGTATTCATAGACGGTAAGGTTCAATTATGTGAGTTCGAGAATAGCTCAGGTCCGCATTCAAGCCTTACAGCGTCTCCTTATTTAATAACTGAAATCTCGTCGATCTGATTAACTAGTTATCTCGCTGTATTGATACCAACGTGACTATGTCAAGCTTCAATAACTCACCACATGATTGTTCGGAGGTGGAGGTGCCTTCATACTTCATATGCCCAATATCGATGGAGCTTATGAGAGACCCCGTAACTGTTTGCACCGGGATGACGTATGATCGAGAAAGCATAGAGCACTGGATTTTTTCGTGCAACAAGAAAACATGTCCTGCGACCATGCAGCCGCTAGAGAATTTCGATTTAACTCCCAACCACATGCTGCGTCGCCTCATTAAAGGATGGTGCGTTGCAAACAGTTCCAAGGGCGTAGAACAAATCCCCACTCCCAGGCCGCCCGTCGACTCTCATCAAATCTCTATGTTACTTCAAGCTGCACTCAGATCTCCAGCAGTCGAAGGCATCAGTGCATTGAAAAAATTGCGGTCCATTGCGCGGGAGAGCGAGGGAAACAGACGGTGCATGGCGGCGGCGGGTTCGAGTATTGTTCTTGCATCTCTGATCAATTCGTCTTGCTGTGCGGAGAATGAGAATGAAAAGTTCAGGGCCTGTGAAGAAACTTTGGGTATATTGTATCTGCTTCCTATGACCCAGGAAACTGCGAGATCTTTGTCAGATGCAGCGTGCATTAGGTGCATGGCCTTGGTCTTCCATAAGGGAAACACTGAAGCTAGACTTCACGCCGTCGTTTTATTGCAGAAGGCTTCCACTTGGATATCTGATTGGGAATTTATCGGCAGGCAAAAGATTAATATTTTCCAAGGTCTCCTACAGATCATAAAGGGTGAATCCTGCCATCAGGCGATCATGTCTGCCTTGGTTGTCCTCATAGCAATATGTAAAAGGTCCAGAAATAACAGATTAATGGCTATAGAGGCAGGAACAGTATTTTGTCTGATTGAATTACTTCCAGAGGCCGAGAAGCCAAAGTGTGAAAATATATTAGATCTGCTCGACATGCTAGTGGATTATGCAGAAGGAAGGGCTGCCATGGCTGATCACGCGATGGGAATTGCTGTCGTCTCGAACAAGATTATTAGGGTTTCAGAAATTGCCACTCAGAAAGCAGTTCGAATTCTTTGGTCGCTTTGCATATATTCTTCAACTGCGTCGATTCTTTGGGAGATGCTTCAGTGTGGAGGTGTGTCTAAACTGTGTATTCTTCAACAATTCAGTTGCACAGAGAAAACGAAGCAGAAGGCGAAGGAGGTATTGAAATTGCATGCAAATACTTTTAGAGTCTCCCCTTGTCTTCCGTACCTAATCAGAACTTATCATGCACAGTTTTGAAATTTGATGTAATAAGGCGACGCGGTGAAACAAAAAGATGACTCCTTATGTAATTTTTATGAAGTTCGTCGGATTTAATAGTGTTACTTTAAAAAAATTGAAAAATTTAGCCGGTCCATACAGATCCGATATAACATAGCCGGCTCATAATGATTCGATATGTATGAGCATTGTAAATACTAAAATTAAATATTATGAGCGTGCAAGTTTGCACATTGGCTTTTCCCTCATTACAAATTCATAGAAGATGCTGGTATATTTTATCTGGTGGACTCTCTCGTGGACTGCTCAGATAATTTATTCGTTATTTGTACATTTGCTAAGGCAGTTGCTAATGATTACTTAGGATGATAAATCATAAATCTCTTCCTAACTCAATTCAAAACCAAACTTATCAAACGTTCATTGAAATTATAAAACGTGTGCCAGTTAACGTTCTCGATGTGTGCCAGTTAGCTCCCCATGTTTGTTTGCTGCGGTGGAGAATCAATGGTAGGGTTTTGCCGCTCAGTCATTTATGTGACGTTGATTATGGTAATTGATATATGCATTGAAAATTATCATTGGTATATTATTTGAAGTTTTTTATATATTAATATACTTTGATGTTTATTATAATTATTAGTAAATTAAATGATTTAATTGTATATAAGAATTTGAAATAAACATAGTTTTATTATTATTATTATTATTATTATTAAAATAATTAATGTAAGTTAAATATACATAGTTTATCTAATTAGTTGAATTGGTAGAGTCTTTCTTAAAACAATTTTTTTTATTGAAATATCATGGGTTTATCTTTTTGTGATTAAGCTTATAGGAAGTCATCTCTTCAAGTGTCATTTGAATTGGTCCAATCTCTGTTAAAACACTTTTGCTCTTGAAATGTTAAGGGTTAATCTCCCAGGGGTCGGTTCAGCTAAGATGAAGATATCTCTTCGAGTGGATCATCTGGGAGATCCACTATTGAGATGTAACAGTCATGGATTCAATTCTTGCTAGTGTTCAAGCTCTGTGGTTGAGCTCACAGGAAGTGATCCGTTCTACTGGATCTTTTTGGTAAAACTATTCCATGGTTGGAAGTGATCTCTTCGGATGAATCTTCCTAGTAATAATATTCAACCACATAGAAAAGTATGTTCAACATATATATATTTAAAAAACATTGTTATTCTATAAATAGGCTTTCTTATAGAACTATGGGAAAATACCATGGCTTATTAATTTCACATGCCCAAAAAAACCATAATTCACTTTACTTCATATAAAAGCTTGTTTATATGACTTTAAGGAAGAAAGTGGTAAAACTATTGAACATTTCATTTTTGTATATACTATGTATTTCATTTTTGTATATACTATGTATTTTATAGAATATTTTATGGAGGTTGAATCCCTATCATAAATAAATTAAAATAAACATTTTTATAAAATTGAATATTAACATTTCTATATTATAATATTGTTGTTATATATTATATTATTATTAATATCTTCTTCATCATCATCATCATCATTATTATTATTATTATTAAAATCATAATTTTAAGATTAATATTAATATTAATAATAAATCATTAACAATAACATAAATATATTATTAATATCACTATGTAATAATTTATTATAGATAACCATTCATTTTATAATAATATTATAATTGATATTAGTTATTTAATATTAATAGTAAATCATTAATAACATTAACAATAACATAAATATACTATTAATATCAATGTGTAATAATTTATTATATGTAACATAATATTATAATTGATATTAATAAAATAGCATTAATCTTAACAACTATAGAATTTTTATAATCATTAACCTTAAGTACTTTTATAATTACTAACTTTAATATAATTAGTAATAAAATTAATAAAAATAATATTCAAAACATAATATTAAAATTAATTCTAATATCACTACTATTATTAATATTCTTATTAATATCATTAATAATATTAACAATATTACTCCCTAATGAGGGTCCCTAGGAGTGGGAATTTCCTCTCTCCAGATCACACGAAAGGGGGTTGTCGCTCCCAATATACTTACACATTTCTTATGTTCCAATCACTTCATTATTCATCACAAGGTTAAAAGTAATTTGAATATTTAAGGCTTCTTAGAGAGGTACAAGAGGACTCAATAAGATAATTTTATTAGATGGACAAAGCAAAGGAAAACATTGATAGTATAGAAAAAAAGCTAACCATTCTGGAAAAAGGACTAGTCGCGACAATGCTTAAACATTTTTCTCAATAGTTGCATTTTCCCCAATAGTTGTTATGATATGTTTTTTTGTTTTCAGCACTAATAGTCTTTTTTGTCTTCTTAGGTTGATATATGTCAAAGTCTAACACCACCAACAAAATTTTATAAGTTTCTATTTGCATGATGCTCTAGTTAGATGATGGCGTAACACTCTCGAGACTTAGAATTGCTCTAGTTAGATAATGATTTAACACTCTCAAGACTCAAAATTTATGTTACTGGTCTGGTTTCCCTTTGCATGGACCAGTAGTAGAAATTTTTTGGTCTATGTAATCCTCATTTAATGTAATGCCAAGTGACTAGGTAAAAAAATTAACAATATTCATTATTAAATGTAATAAATTAACTATAATACAAAAGCACTATTAATATCATTAAAATAATAATATTATCACATGTAACAACAACTAAAAAAAATCATGTGAAAAATATTAAAAAACATAATATTAACATTAATAATAATAACACTATTAACATTATTAGTCACATTAACAATGTTAAATTTACAATAATACATTAATTATAACATAAATAGACAAATAATATTATTATATTCAACAATTTATCATAAACGAATATTACAATGTTTTTATTTAATGTTATTATTAATCTTAATAAGATTTAACGGACGGTAGAGAGATCAAATCTCTCCAAAATGAAGATCTATTTTTCGAGTGAAAAAATTGAGGAAGTGTTTGCACCTCTAGAGATTTGATCCCTCTTAGAGCTTGATAGATTCGAAGGTACATATAGACTGGTTATTAATTAATAGTTATAATTATTAATTTTATTTTTTTAATCTTATTTATATTTTTATTTAATTTCATTGAGTCAAAATGTTTAGATAACATAAAATAATAATACATTACAACATTTCCTCCATAGAGAGTGTTTATCCATGCAAAAATGTAATGAAATTAAATTAAAAAAATTTTATAAAATATTTTGATTGTGAAATGAGATATGGTTTTTGGGCATGTGGTATTGATAAGCCATGGTATTTTCCCATGATATTCAATGAAAACATATTTACAATTTAATGATATCCATCCTCTAGAGGTTTGATCCGATAGATTCAAAGCTAAGATGGATCTAGATTGGTTTAATAATTAATAATTATAACTAACAGTTTTATTTCTTATTTTTAATTTTAATTTTATTTAATTTGACAAAGTCAAAATGTTTAGATAACACAATATAATAGGGCATTACAAATTCTCTTCCATAGAGTGTGTCTCTCTTTGCAAAAATTTAATGAAATTAAAATCAAAAGAAAATTATCAAAATATTTTGATTATGAAATGAAAGATGGTTTTTGGGCATGTGGTATTGATAAGTCATGGTATTGGCCCATGTTATTGTAAAAAAGCTTATTTACAAGTAAATAATTAATAATAATATTGGCACAATGATTAATAATATTAATTTTCACATCATAATAATATTATTAGTAGTAATCATAATATAATGAATATTAATAACAATGTTATTAGTAACATCCAATAATAACATCAACAATGTTACATTATTAAATGTAATACATTAATTATAACATAGATACACTATCAATATCATTAATTTAATAATATTACTATATGTAACTAGTCATCTTATTATAATATAATAATTTTATTATTAACATCAATGTTATTATCAATATTAATGTTATTAATAAACAATGTTATGTACATAGAGTAATTTTCATGCACAATTAACTTCACACAACATAGTCGACCATGGATAATTCATTAACCATGGTTAATTGTTGTCAAAAGTTTACATACACAATTGTGATGGTCAACGTGTTCAAGGTTGAAAATTTTGACTAAAGCTAACAATGTTGGACATTGATTGTTCATACATAGTCATGCTTTCTTATAATTGGTTAAGATGTTCCCTTGTTGAACATGGTTGATGTCACATTGATGCCATTTGTTTTCCATCAGAAATGGAATCACAATATGTTCAATAAACAATGTTGTTACAATATGTTGAATAAACAATGATGACACAATATTATGAGCAAAAAATGTCATTGATGTGATGAAAAATAAATGTCATTGCAATGTGAAAAACAACAAATTCCATTGCATTGTGAAGAATAATATTTGTCATTGCAATGAGATGAATGATATATTCCATTGTAATGTGACGAACTATGAACATTGTCACAATGTGATAAACATTATCTCAATTCAATGAATAATAAACATCATCGCAACATGTGGAATAAAAAATAGCATCACAATGTGATCAACAATAAATTTCTTAATTGCAATTTGACTAACAATAAACATCATTCCAATATCTCCAGCCACATATTCCATATGCATCGTAGTATGGGTTGACCATGGTTCATATACATTAACAAAGTGTTAATTTTCAAACATGTTCAAACATTGTCAACTATTATCACCATGGTCAAGGATGGTTACAGAATCTCAATGTTAAAATAGTCAATCATGGTCACATTGGTCAACCATTGCAACATGGTTGACAATCTTCAGGATCATCACATACTCAATGTAGAGAATCATAGTCATCACATTCAACACAATAAACCATAGTCAAGATGTATATCATAGAAAACATTAAAAAAAGTAATCAACCCTAACAAATTTGGTCAGACCTAATCAACCATATTCAGCCGTGCTTGAAACAACTTAATAATGGTTAACAAGGGTCACCATAGTCAACCATGGCCACCATTATCACCCATATTCATTTGTGTTTAACCACATTGTCTGGCATACTCAATACACTCAACCATATTCATATATTCCCAAACATTTCCAACCATGGTAAACCACGTTCAACCATAGTCAACCATACTTGACCATAGTTAACCATGTTCACCCTTCGTCGACCATACTTAACCATAGTAAACCATGCCCCTATAATTGCATCAATGGTCGAACAAGCTCACCATGATCGAATAGACAATAATTTAACCATATTCAACCAAGGTCAAACTAGTTAAACAATGGTCAAACATGGTTAACATGGTCATTAATGATCAACTATACTCAACTACAATCGATCATCATTATTCCTTATCCCAAAAGTCCTACCATGATCACCTACAACAGATCCTTATTAAACCTTGGGAAACCATGGTAAATCCTCTTCAGCCTTCTTAACCATTGTTAACCATCATCAACCATTTCCAACCATGGTTTACCTATTAAGCCATCATCAACCATGGTCAACCATTGTCAATAATGGTAAGCCTGAATAAACTATATTCTAACTATACTTAGCCTTATCTAACCATAGTAAACCACAGTCAACCATACATTGAGCATAGTCAACCACATTCATCCATAGTTAGAAATTATCGACCATGATACACCATAGACAACTCGGCAAACCATGACAAACTATGGTCAAACATGGTCAAAGAATTTCAAATTAGTCTTTGTGATCGGTAATGATCAAATTTGAAGGGATGGTATTAATTTTAATTAGAATGACATATATTCATGCAAACCTTCCATAATGAAAACCTTTAAAAAAATACATTTCAATTGTCAAAAATATATTATCTCTACCTTTCATTTTCAATCAAATTTATTTCTATTAAATAAATTAAATTCGTAAAATTAGATGGTAGGTAAAAAATATCATATTATGACAATATCAAATAAATAATATTGTTAAATATTAGAATTCATATTCACATAATAATGAAATTATAAATTTTATTAATTATTTTCAATATGAAATAATACATTTTGTCCCCAAAACAAAGGTGTACTTCAGTGTTTTTCCCCATGATTTTCCATGTATCTCAACTATTGTCTTTAAATCGTTTATCCTAAATCTATATTGTGTAATCATTGCAGCTGCAAGTTGCAATTGTAATCACAAATTCATATGTTTCTCACAAGAGTTCTATATGTGGTAGTGGGTATGAGACGTATTCAATATTTTCGTTGAGGAATTTCATATTGAGAGTATACGCAAGTAAGGAATTAAATTAGGTCTTGGGATATGGGCAAAGACTATGTGTGGAGGCTTGGTCCCCACAAGTCTTGTGGTCCAATCCTAGGTAGGCCTATGTACGCTTGAGAGTTGCTCTAAGCACAATTCCTTTAATTGAAAAAAAATGTAAGGAATTAAATTTAGTAACTCTAATTAATAAACCTTAGTAATTCCTTATATTTCTAAGTTATAAGTACATAATTCCTAGGTCCATTTCGGGAAGAGAAGTGTCTACCCAGACTCAAAGTGATAAAGAAGTAGGGGTTTTTGTAATTATAAATATAAATGTGTACTAATATTATCTTGGAAAGTGTACTTCATTGTTCTATATTCCACTTTATAGAAATGAGATCATTATATATTGGTACCAGTCATATATGCATCATAATCCGGTTACATAGAACAACTCTATGTTTTATTCAAGATTCCATGACTCCTAATATAAGTACACATAAGGTTTGTACATTTCTATCAATTATGGAAGGACCATTATTAGTAGCTATCATAGTGTTAAGGGATGGAAAATACCCAACTACTTAGTGTTATGAACAATGTTCAAGAAGAACTACAAAATAATTCAATACAAGTAGAATTATAAAGCTAGTAGAGATTACAAAGGTTATCTAATTGTTGATTACAAAGGTTATCTAATTACCCGACACATTAAATATTAGCATATAAGGCATGAATAGTTTTTGATCTAAGTTCCACTTTTTAGTCCCATAATTATGTAGAGAAGAGAAAAAAATATGGCTACACATGTAGGATCAAATATGACACTAGTATACAATGGATAAGAAGAAAACATACATAAATATATATTAACTTTAGTCCAATTACAAGGATTTTCAAATTTTTGAGCACTGAAATACTTTGTTAAATACATTAAACCCATACAAGAATTGACATAGAACAAAAAATTAAATATGGTTGGAATGTTGGGCACAAAATCTTAACAACAATATTATGCACATATAAAATGTGCCATAGAATAGTCACTTCAAGAAATTCTAAGCCACATATGAGGTGAGTAAATTAAGTTGTAGAATATGTATCTCCATTATGTCTTGGCGGGGAAGTGTGTTAGGTCTCTATACTACTAGTGTAACCCCTTATTGTTATTAGTACAACCCACTTATTATATTGATGTACCCATGTAGTGCCCATATTGTTACTATTGCCCCCTCGAAGAGGCTGAATTCTGTTAAACACACATGGACAACAAAGACAATGTGAAAGATAAAACATGCAATTCATTTTCTTATTAACATGAGATATACATTTATAGTACAACATATGACTCTTGGGTTTCAGATCCCAAGGTCTCTTGGACTGCTTTGGTCTATTCGGCTTCCACACTAACCCATTTAGGATTAGGTGTCCAACATTCCCCCCCTTAATCCGAAGGTTTATGTATGAGTCCAAGAAGAGAGCTGTAATACAAAATGTGCAAAAAATGCATGGCAGCACTAGGCTGAATGTGCTCTATGAAATGCTGGTGAAAAGGGTGGTGGTTTAAGGATGACCACCAACACTGGAACGCTTAGTGCAGTTCCCGGAACTCTTCCAAAACTGGCAAGAAACTGAAGTTTTTTGCTAGAGGAAGTGATCCTATTGTTTTAAAGAGGGAAACCTTCAACCATAAAAGGGAGGTCTCACCCCGCATAAAAGGTAAAACTTCAACCTGAAAAGGGAAGTCTCAACCTATGATGGTTTAAGGATAACCAACAACTCTGGAATGCTTAATGCAATTCCTGGAACTCTTCCAAAGCTGGCAAGAAGCTGCTGTCTTCTGCTAGAGGAAGTGTTCTCAATTTTGTTCGTGGAACTCTTCCAAAACTGGCAAGAAGCTGAAGTCTTCTGCTAGAGGAAGTGTCCCAGATTGCCAACTGAAGGCATGCTCAGGGGCATCTTTGTCTCTGGCTACAACTCTGAAACTGGTGTGGCAGGTTGTGGCTCAGGTTCGCTTGATGTGGCTTTGAAGCTTGTAAATGACCATCATTTCCCCCCCTGTCAGATACAAGGTGAGAAGATGGAGAAAACTCAACTGCAAGACTGTTCAATATTCTGGAACAAGTTCTGACATGTATTTGGAATATCTTCTTGGCTATTGATTCCCATTGCCAAGAAGCGATCCATCCAAGATGAATCTTTGTTCTTGCAGGACGTTTATTTCTGAAGCATTTGTGTGAAGAATGGCTAGTTTTATGACAGTGCTTACAAGGATGAAGATCAAAATAGTGATCTTTCAAATGGCCAACTCGGTCATAGTGTTGGCATTTTATGATCTGTTGTTGTTGTTGTTGCTGCTGCTGTGGAAGAGGGGCAGAGTCTGGAATAGCTGAAGCTGAACTGTCATGAGGAGTAGGTGAACTGTCATGAATGAATCCACAACTCTGAAACTGAATGGGCTTGGCATAGTCTGGAATATGAAAGGACAAGTCCTTGTCATATCCAAGACCAGTTTTGTGCTTGTTGTGGACAAGCTGTTCCCAAGGTCTGATGATGGGCTTGGGAAGTGCAGACTGATTTTCTGCATCTGCATGTACAACTGCTGCTTTATTGGATTCTGGATCTGATTCAACCTCAATCTTACTAATTTCACCACTTTCTGGTTCAACCTTGAACAACATATTGTTTTGAGCAGAAAACAATTTGGAATGGAAAATATGTTGAAGCTCATCTTGCTGGAACTGAGATTCTAGTTGCAAAAAATCAATCTTTTCTTGTGCATCATGCAGGCAGGTCTGAATGTCACAAAGAGTGTCTTTGCTAACATTTCCCTTCCCACCAATAGTGGAGTGTATTAGTGTATTCAGTAACTCTAATACATCATCAAATCTAGCCATTGTCTCAACAAAGAAATGAACACTCAACAATCCTAGTGGAGACTATAGCAAGTCTAGACAAACCCCAGCTATTGAAGATTTCAAAAATTAAGAATATCAGTTTGAAAAATACATTGTCCAATACCAGACTTTCAGAGATTCTGTTCTTTAAATTCTGTAGAAATTTCACATCTGACTAGACTTTTTAAATTAAGTTACGTAGCTGATTCCTTCAAACTTTATAGAACTTGCCACTATATCCCTTTTGGAAGCTCAAGAATGCAAAAGAATAAAAAAGTCCGCGAATACCAGCAATGGAGACACGGATCAAACTCCACGAATATACACAAGGGTAGCTCGACCTCTTCCTTCAATAATAAACCCAAGAATCTCAACCTCTTTTTTATTGGAAATGACCCCAATGATGTAAAAAACTTCACCGAAGGTATTCAAAAGGCACTCAACTAATACCATATGCAATGTGTTAAAAACTTCAGCAGGGCTTTATTATGTATTCTGCCCTCAAAATACAGAGATTCCAGCTAGGAATTTAGCCAATCACTAACAGATTTGTGTCCAGCAAGAATGAGAGGCTCAAAGTCCTTCCAACACAGATACAATAGATATGTTTCACCCTTAAAATGCTCAGGTATACCAAGATACGCTTTGTATGGATGCACAACTAAATGACTTCTTCCTTCTTTGAAATTCGAACTTCAACTACAGGAATGGATTACATATACCTCTGATATATCAACTCTAATAATAACAGAGATCTGAAGTAGAATATACCAGCAAATGTTAGGAAGAACAGTGGCTGTAGATAAGTGTTATAACATCAAAGAAGCTCCATCATTACAGAGAAAACACCACAGTGATAATATATGCAACGTATTCAGCTCCAAGACAGAGAAATAAATATGGAGTGTCTTCAATATATTCACAGCCACACATCCATGAACTTCAGCAAACATTGGTGCTTTGGCCCTCCAAATGGTCCAAGAACTCGTTCCCTTTAGCAGTAGGAAGCTTGAATTGGAGAAGGTTATAGGTTTGACAACAAGAAACTGTAGTGGCTTTGCTTTCAATTTTTTTTTAAATGGAGATTTTGCCTATCTTGCTGGGTGTGCCGTTGTCGTGATTTTTAGTAAATTATCATGCTTTTACAAGTTCTGCTCCCAGCACCATCCTTTTATGTGAAGCTTCAAAGAACGGGTAAACTATACCGTTAGCATTTCGCCCATGTAAACCCTGGTAAAATGCTACAAATGCTATCTGGATTCAATGACTCTATGACAATAGCAACTTGTGACTGTCACGAGTGGAGCGTGAACTCCTACCACAACGATAAAATTACCACACTAAATGGGGCAACTGACATATGAAGGAATATTCTTGTTTCAACTTGTAGCATTTAAGGAAAAAAAGCAAATGTTCTCATCTTCCCAAGCATCTGCAACTCAGAATATCAAATGTCCTTTACATCTTTACCCCTGACGAGCACAGAAGCACTCTGAGCCAAAAATTGGCCATATTTTAAACTAAAACCCTAAGGTACGAATCGGTCAAATAAATTGCTGCCGCTGGAATTACCCTTGCTTCAACTCTAAGCCAAATAAGAACGACACATGGGTAATAACCCACTTAAATTAGGGAAGAACATAAACAACAACCCTAATTTATGGCATACATCCGTAATTTCTATACAAAAAAATCAAATACTGAATTCTTTAGCCTGGGCGGTTTTGGCAGCAGGTTTGACTTCATTCAAGTCACAAGTTCGAATCCCGCAGAGCCAGCAACGCATTAACGCCTCCATTAATACCTTGATCCAGGCGGATAAACGATTTTCGTTTCTTTCACACTCTTGACTGATATTGATCAGCACTGAAATTTATATTGACCTCCTTCGTCATGCAAATTAAACTGATTTCCTACCTTCAGTCGGTTTCCAAGACCTTTAACTTTGCATGCGAACGTCGGATAGCGCTCATCCTGCGAATTGATCCTCGAAGCACGAAATTAGCAGGTAGCCTTTGACTGCGCCGTGATTCGACCCGCCGACCTCAAGGTCGCTGGCGATAAATAAATAATAATGATGTTGTTGGAGACGGCTCTGGCAGAGTTTCTTTTCTGATAGCCCTCACATGTGCTCATATTGTGTACAAAGAAGCCATGGCCCAGAGCCCATATTAAAAACTCTTTTCACAGTCTCACATCTCAGTCGTATGCGAAGTCTCCAGCATTCAAACAGCGAATTTCCTCGCCGGTCGCTTCCCACCTTCGATCACCAGCAAGACCAGTACCGAGGCACAGAGCGATTGTATGTGTAACGTTTGAATAGCTCAGTGCTTTTGGACGCTAAAACGGTAAGATACGTTCATAAAAACAATGCGCAGTCTCTGGCATTCATGTTAGTCAGAGAGCGCAAAGAATCATCATTGAGACAGGACAGAGGCGCAGACAATCAATGATGCAGAGAATCAATGACACTCAGGGCAGAGCAATCAATGCGCAGAGAGACAAACGTTCAGGCATGGCCAGACAAACGTTCAGAGGCAATCAATGTGCAGAGAGACAAACGTTTAGGCCAGACAAATGTTCAGCATTTACTTAAAAACGCATATGTCAGAGTGCACAGTCTAGACAAAACGCACAGTCTTGGCAGAAAAATGCATATATGTGCATGAATTTCGATT
Organism: Pinus tabuliformis; assembly: GCA_031772625.1. Taxonomy (NCBI): domain Eukaryota; kingdom Viridiplantae; phylum Streptophyta; class Pinopsida; order Pinales; family Pinaceae; genus Pinus; species Pinus tabuliformis. The sequence goes on along the minus strand of CM062819.1, from coordinate 1,667,524,921 downwards.
AGGAACAACAGAGGGATAATACAAGGAATGGACAGAGTAAAAGCATCAAATTTCTGACTGTCAGTGAATTAATGGAGTGTTATGGACAGTGAACAGAAATTTCATAACTGATATGCACATAGAGGCCACAAAACAAATGGCTCAAATTGGAGCAGGACCAGCAATCGCCTGCTCTGATACCATGTTAAACACACATGGGCAGCTTTGGTCTATTCGTCTTCCACACTAACCCATTTAGGATTAGGTGTCCAACATTCCCCCCCTTAATCCGAAGGGTTATGTATGAGTCCAAGAAGAGAGCTGTAATACAAAATGTGCAAAAAATGCATGGCAACACTAGGCTGAATGTGCTCTATGAAATGCTGGTAAAAAGGGCGGTGGTTTAAGGATGACCACCAACACTGGAACGCTTAGTGCAGTTCCCGGAACTCTTCCAAAACTGGCAAGAAACTGAAGTTTTCTGCTAGAGGAAGTGATCCTATTGTTTTAAAGAGGGAAACCTTCAACCATAAAAGGGAGGTCTCATCCCGCATAAAAGGTAAAACTTCAACCTGAAAAGAGAAGTCTCAACCTATGATGGTTTAAGGATAACCAACAACTCTGGAATGCTTAATGCAATTCCTGGAACTCTTCCAAAGCTGGCAAGAAGCTGTTGTCTTCTGCTAGAGGAAGTGTTCTCAATTTTGTTCCTGGAACTCTTCCAAAACTGGCAAGAAGCTGAAGTCTTCTGCTAGAGGAAGTGTCCCAGATTGCCAACTGAAGGCATGCTCAGGGGCATCTTTGTCTCTGGCTACAACTCTGAAACTGGTGTGGCAGGTTGTGGCTCAGGCTTGCTTGATGTGGCTTTGAAGCTTGTAAATGACCATCATTTCCCCCCCTGTCAGATACAAGGTGAGAAGATGGAGAAAACTCAACTGCAAGACTGTTCAATATTCTGGAACAAGTTCTGACATGTGTTTGGAATATCTTCTTGGCTGTTGATACCCATTGCCAAGAAGCGATCCATCCAAGAAATTCTAAGGCGTTTATCTATATTTTCTATCTTTTTGTGAGGTTGTTTCATAACATTTGGTATCAGAGCTTTGGATTCTAGTGTTTCGCTGCTCCAAACAAGTCATCGTTGTATAACTTTTTTTCTGCGATGTTTCAGAAGCTAAAAAAAAACCCATTTGAGAAGAAAGCGCACTGAATCTTGAGTTTGAATTTCAGAGCCTTTAGCACTATATTTGCGGAGATATGATCCGAGGAAGTTGGTCTTTTTGCAGACTCCTGAATTACATTCCAAACAGGTGACCTGGGGAAAATCGTCATAACTTTCTCTTTGAGCATCGGATTGAAATTTCGTAAGAAGGTACAGAAAGAGGAAGGACTATACTTTCTTTTATACCTTTTTCAGATCCAAAGGTCAAAATAGTGACTCGTGGCATGTCGTACAAGTTTGCTCTACTGAACTAGTCTATAATTAGGTCATCTTGGGAGATTTGGCATAACTCCTCCTTGGAGAATCAAATTTGGATTAGACTGGCGGCATTAGAAAGAGGGCACAGAGGGATACTACGGTCAAAATTTCAGAACTTAAATATCCAAAATTATAGAGTTACAGTCGTTTCAAGATCGAGCTCCTAAAATCAAGAAATAGAAAGATGAGGAAGTTTGATGGCAAGGATCTGGTAAATTGGATAGTTCAGATGGAGCAATATTTTGATCTACATGGTGTACCACTATTACAAAAGGTATGTATTGCATCTTCATATTTAGAACCAGATCAATTTTTATGGTATGAAGGGCTTTGTTCTTGTAAACAACTTGTTACGTGGTTAATTTTCACGAAGGAAATGATAGCACATTATAAGGATACAAAGAGCAACACCACAACAATTGGAAAGAGTAAAAGGGCTTTGTGACATAGTGGAAATAAAAATTATGGAAACCAGGAAGCATACCCCTCACAACTATAAAGATGGAAGTGTTGTTTCTCCTAGCCTTCCACAACCTACAAGGGTTACACCACAACAATTGGAAGAAAAAAGAGAAAAAGGGCTTTGTTACAATTGTGATAGCAAATGCACTAAAGGTCATAAGTGTGCTGAGAAGAAAATATTTTACATAGAATATGAAGAGGAGGAAGAAAAGGATCAAGAAACATCAAAAGAAGAAGATATACACCAGGACCCCACCCCAGAGAAAGAAGAAATGAATCAGACGATATCTTGTAAAGCATTGGCAAGAATTACCACTCCTCAAACTCTCAAGATAGAAGGACATATCAAGAAGAAAAAGGTGTAAGAAGTGAAAGATCACATCGAGAAAGAAGAAATGAATCCAACCATATATTGTAATTCATTGGTCGAAATTACCACTCCTCAAACTATCAAGATAGAAGGACATATCAAGAAGAAAAATGTTCAAGAAGTGAAAGATCACATCGAGCATCAAGAAATGAATCCGACCATATCTTGTAAAGGATTGGAAGAAATTACCACTCCTAAAACTCTAGAGATAGAAGGACATATCAAGAAGAAAAAGGTTCAAGCAGTGAAAGGTCACATCGAGCATGAACAACAAGTTCTCCAACTTTTAAAGGATAACGCCACTTCGGTGCAAAATCAAATGAAACAACAGGTAGATCAACATTGTAGTGAAAAATATTTTGATGTAGGTGATTGGGTATTTTTACTGCTACATCTCAAGCAAGCTATTTATGAGAAGGAAATGTTGGCAATACTACATGCACTTAAAAAATGGCGACCTTACCGAATGGGAAGACTCTTCAAGGAGGAGGATGTGGAAGCATTGTTTTGTGCTATTTCTATTATCCAACCAGATTGGATAAACGAAGCAAGGTATGAATGGAAGAAGGATGAAGAAGTATGGCCACTTATTCAAAAGTTGCAAAAGATCCCAATTCAAACAATATTTCTAGAAATTGAAGAGGAAGGAAAAATCATATTGGAACCTGGAGCAGTCACAGAAACAAGAACCTAACAGCTACAAAATCAATCAATTTCAGAGTATCTCATCAAGTGTAAGAACTTACCCACTAAAGATTCCACGTGGGAGGACAAGAATTTTATACAGAAGCATCAAGAACTACTCAAGCATTGAGGACACCGCTTTTTGAAGGAGAGGGGCATGTTAGACCCCTATACTACTAGTGTAACCCCTTATTGTTATTAGTACAACCCACTTATTATATTGATGTACCCATGTAGTGCCCATATTGTTACTAATGCCCCCTCGAAGAGGCTGAATTCTAAGGCGTTGATCTATCTTTTCTATCTTTTTGTGAGTTGGTTTCATAACAAAGTGTAATGGTATGGAACATGTTGGAAATGTTGTAGAATATCTAACTCCATTATGGCTCGGAGGGGACCTGTAATGGTATGGAACATGTTTGCAATGTTGGAAATACTTGGATGTGGGGTTGAATTAAATCTGAAAGAAGCACATTAAGAAGGATGTAGAAGCAAACCTAGGACAAATATAGATAAAATAGACAATGGGTTAAGAATGGAATTAACCCTTAAATGAAAAAAATCATGGTAAATGACTAAAAGGAATGGTAGAGAGATTTATTTTTACCTATTGTGAAGCCTTGGTGACCACAATGTCACCAAAATTGGGAATGGAGGATATTGGTAAGAATATTATAGTTAAGAATTCAATACTTATACGTCGCAAACTATACTTCTATGACCAACAATGTGAAATAGGAAATAAGGTCACAACGACAATAAGGGGAAATATTAGATTAAGGTTTACGAGTTAAAATTGTGGAAACCCTAAGAAAAACTCCACAAAAATAATATTGCAAGAATTAAGAAAACCAATTAAAATGGAAAACTGAGAAAAAGGCTCTATGACTAAAAGTTGAACAATGATTATAGATGAGACCAATGTCCAGAAAAACCTTGGGGGAATAAACCAAGTGAATTAGAAGAACAAGAATAAGGTTAATTGCACAATCACATGGAAAGGAACCCCAATTCCTTCTAGCTAGTGGGGACCTTTGGCCAAAGCCAAACAAATGAAAATTGTTAAAATCAGGGATTAGAAAACCCTAAACCCCACATAATGGAAACCATTCATCAAAATTAATTAAGTTGATTTCATGAATTTGCCTGAGAAAGGATCAATGTTTAAAATGGAAAAGGAGAATTATATTGCTTTATTTTCCCAAAACTCGAGTGAGTTAGGACACCCAAATGAAAGGAAATTAAATTCAAAGTAGGGTAATATATTCTATAGTTGAAACTTCCAGAGGAGAAAGAATAAAATCGTATGAGAGGCTGAATACAAGGCCAAATTGTTAGTGATGATATAAATGTTTATAAACAAATAGAAATAAAAAATGAAAAGAAACAGAATTATGATTTACTGAAACTCTCTTGAGGACTTCGTTATGGATTTTATTTGTAAATATGAAACATGTTCAAGGAAAAAAAAAGATAGCAAATGTAGCAAAGGAGAGTTAGGCCGAAGAGTAAAACCTATGCAACCCTTAGCAGAGTGGTTAGGGAAAACAATAAAATGAGCATGAGGGAAGGACAACCTACCCTAGACAAAACTCTACAACAATTCACCTTCACGTTTGGGTCACCTTGTGTGATCTTAGCCATCAAAACCTAAGGATCACGTGGTATAGGATTTGTGGAATGACATGTAGTGTACCTTTTGGCAAAGACATGTGACTAGCCTTAGTTTAGAACATGCCAAATTTTAATAAATCTATGCCCTAGTTTAACCACTTCCAAATGTAAATGCAGAGTAATGAATAAATGGGAAAATAATACATAGGAAATTTATCCAGAAACCGTTCAGGGGACATTTTGTTATATATATATATATATATATGAAAATCAATATTTTTGGACATTTAATTTTCTCTTGACACTTTTAGGATGAGCTAGTCCCCTATTGACAGGTTGTGGAGCATTGAACTTTAACCCTTGGTGATTAGGATGGTTAATAGTGCTCAACCATGGGAAACATGGTCGAATATGGTCAACCATTGTCAACATGGGAATTATTGTCAACCATTGTCAATATGTGTATAACAAATGACGTTACAAATGGTGAACATGATCAACCATTTTGAACATGGGAATCATGTGTCGAATAAAAAATGACATCACAATGTGTTGAAAAATAGATGTCATTGTCGTAATGTGGCCAACAATAAACATAATCAAATGTTTCTAACAAAATTTAGTTTATGCATTGTACTATAGGTTGACCATGGTTAATATACATTAACATAGTCTCAATTCTCATACATGTTCAAACATGGTCAATGTTGTTAGCATGGTCAAAAAGGGTAAAAAAATCTCAATTTTATGATACTCAATCATGGTCACAATGGTCAACCATTTTGACATGGTTGGCCATAGTCAACATAGTCAACTAGAATCATCAAATTCAACAAAATCAACCATATTCAACATATCGAGCATAGAAAACATAATCAACAATGATCAACCATATCTAATTTGGTCAAGCCTAGTCAACCATATTCAACCATGCTTTAAATAACTCAACAATGATTAATTAGGGTCACCATATTTAATCATGGTCACTATGATCATCCATTTTCAACCACTTTGTCAAGCATTCTGATGTAGGAGCATGTCACTTGGAGGGAAAAATCTTCAAACTTATTCCAAAAAATCCAAAAAAATCTACAGGCAAAGGAGTGGGGTCCTTTAGCCATCAATTTCCATGCTTTTCTAGTTTATCATAGGGATAGAATCTAGGAATAAAATCATGTTGTAATAATTGTTGTATGGATAAGCTGTAGTGGAGGTTCTTGATGGGGATGTCTCGCAAAACTGTTAGTCATAATAACTAAGTTTCTATTTTAGGAACTGGTTGCTAAAATGAACCAATAGATATGTAATTGGCATGCTATTGTAAAGGGATTGGTACCGAGTGGGCTTTATCTCTTATTTTCTGAAGGAAAGAATAGGACATTTCTATATTGGTTGATCCCAGAGACTTTGTGATCTTCGAAATCCTCTCTGTGCATCTAGACTTACGGTTCTCTGTTAATCTGGTATTTATGTGTAATTTTGGCTTTATGCAGTGTTATCTCCTAAGTTCTTATAACAATGGTTCGACATTTGTTTTCCAATTAATACTTTCATTAAAGTCTAGTTGAGTGTTTTCTTGCATATCAGTGTGTCTTTTTTTCCTTATAAGCATCGTTGAGTTCCGCATGCAGAAACTCGGGTTTACACTGTAAAACTGTGAAAAACTTAGCCAGAATTGAGTTTCGAACTTGAAATCCTATTCAAGTTTGGTTGATACCCTTATCGGGTCTGCAACCTTATCACATCACTGTGTTGGAGCGGGGAGGGACTAGCCCTTTGAAGCGCTAAAGTTCAAAGTGCAACTTTCGGATCTGAAACAATATAAGGGAGGTTTTATAACATATCGGGTCCACGGTCATATCGCATCAAGCCTTTAACGGGGAGAGCTTGGTGAGGGACTATGGAATCACTGATTGCGAATTTTTGATATCCCCATGTGCTATCACATCGGAGGGGCCGTTGTATTATGTCCCGTTCCTTGGAACTACCGATAGCGACCGGTGATAGTGTTATTCCATTCTTATGGAATAGAACCCCACCGATAGTGTATTTCATACATGGCTGCGTTAATTCCATTCAATAGCATTTCCGATAGTATCATTCATAATTCCTATGGAATTACAGTTCCGATAGTGGAAAAGAGGCTCTATTTGTAGATTGTTCTTGATAATAAGAGTTGGGGTGATTAATAGGAAAGGGGTGGTGATAGTAACGAGACAAAGGGAAATTTATAAGCAGTAAATCTACCAATAGATGACTTATACACCAATTGAAGCAGAAGGAGGAATTCAGCCAGAGTTAGAAGAAATTATAGCCGGATTTGGAAGGTTTTCTATATTGCCTACACCTGGGCCACCATTAGTGGTATTAGAGGCCCCTGTGACACTGACTTGAATCTCAGAAGTAGGAGAAGGAAATTTAATATGGCTTTTAGAGTTGGAAGAGGAGGAGGATGTGGTGGAAGAGGATGACCAATTGCAAATGCTGAAGTGATGGAAGATGTGCAACAGATGCAAGCTAGATTGCATGCGTTAACAACAGGGATAAATATAGATGATGGAGATGTTAGTGAGCCTGAGGTTGAAGCTGTAGAGGAGGAAGATGTAGTAGTTACTCTTGGGATGAGATTCTTCAAGTCAGTCTTGAGAGCCACAACTAGGCCAAAGAATGAGGTCTCAATATATGGAGGACTAAACCCAAAAGAATTGATAGATTGGATTAATGGCCTGGAGAAATTCTTTGACTGTGAAGAAACAGAAGATGAGAAGAAAGTAATGTTTGTTGTCACTAAGCTAAAGGGCCATGCAACACTTTGGTGGGATGGAGTGCAGGAAAAAAGAAAGAGACTTGGCAAGAAACCTATGAAAAACTAGAGCGGGATGGTAGCAAAGCTAAGAGGTAAGTTCCTACCAAGTAATTATCAGCAAACCTTGTTCAGACAGATGCAAAATCTTAGACAAAGGTCTATGACAGTGAAAGAATAGACATAGGAATTCTATAAGGTAAGCATAAGAGTTGGACAAACTCAGGGTACAGATGAGAAGGTCGCTAGATATGTGAATGTCTTAGGATGGACATTCAAGATGAGATAAGTATACTCTCTCCTAAAACAATAGAAGAAGCTTATCAGATGGCACTGAGAGCTAAAGAAAAACTCACGAGGAAACAGTCTGCCAGAGGGAGAGGTACTTTTTGAGGAAGGGGAAGTCAATGTGCTAGAGGAAGATCTACATCACCTAAAGATGGAGCTAGCAGCAGCTCAACGAAACATGCACCCACAGGAGGTGATGCAAGAGGCAGAGGGAGTTTTTCTAGAGGAAGAGCAGGTAGACAAAGAGGAAGAGAAGTAAGATATTACATATGTAACAAACTGGGACACAGAGCTTTTAAGTGCCCAGAGAAAGCATAAACAAGTCAGAGGAATGCCATAGTTGCTCAAGATGAGGGAGAAGCAACAACAACAGTAGTGACAGAAGAAGAAAATATACCAGAGAGGAGAATCTTTGGTAGTTAATAAAGTTTTGCTCAAGCCAGTAAGGGAGATAGTTGAACCATCACAAAGAAAGACTTTGTTTAGAATAGTGTGTAATGTTCATGGGAAATGTTCTCATATGATCATTGATAGTGGCAACACTGATAATTTGGTCTCTACAGAAGTGGTGGAGAAATTGAAGTTGAAGACAATGAAACATCCAACACCTTACAAGGTGTCATGGTTACAAAAGGGACATCAACTGTTAGTGAATGAACAGTGTGAAGTGGAGTTTTAGTTGGGCAAGTATAAAGATAAAATTGTATATGATTTGATGCCAATGGATGTGTGTCACATATTGCTTGGAAGACCTTGGCAATATGACAGATGAGCTATGGATAACGGGAGAAGAAACACCTACAAGTTTGGAAAGGATGGTGCCAATCATACGTTGTTGCCTCTGCAATAAGAAGATACATTAGGAAAGAAGACTGATCCAAAAACTCTGTTACTAGGAGGAAAGGAATACTTGAAGCATATTGAAGGGAATGAGGTAAGTTTTGTTGTAATTTGCAAGTCCAAGGTAATAATGGCTTCTACTCAAGTTTCTATTTTACCCATTGAAACTCAAGAAATGTTGGAGAACTATTGTGATATTATTGTTGATGATTTGCCTAATGAGTTACCACCCATTAGAAGAATTAGCCATTATAGAGATTTGATTCCTGGAGCAAGTCTACCTAGTAAAGAAGCTTACAGAGTGACTCCTACAGAAAATGAAGAGGTTAGGAAGCAGGTGCAAGAATTGCCTAACAAAGGGCTGATCAGAGAAAGCTTGAGTCCTTGTGCAGTACCAACAATGTTGAGTCCAAAGAAAGATGGAGGCTGGAGAATGTGTACAGATTCAAGAGACATAAATAAAATCACAATCAAGTACAGATTTCCTTTACCTAGAATTGAATATTTAATGGATTGCTTGAGTGGAGCAAAGTATTTTTCAAAACTGGATCTTAAAAGTGGGTATCATCAGATAAGGATAAGAGAAGGGGATGAGTGGAAAATTGCCTTTAAGACAAATGAGGGATTGTATGAGTGGAGAGTAATGTCTTTTGGGTTGTCAAATGCGCAAGTACATTTATGAGACTCATGAATGAAGTTCTTAAAGAGTTTATTGGTAAATTTGTAATAGTATATATGGACGATATATTAGTTTACAACAGGTCTAAGCAAGAGCACATAAGACATATGAATTATTTCTTACAAAGGCTACAATAGGAGAAATTATTACTAAATTTGAAGAAGTGTTCATTCATGAAAGACGAGCTAGTGTACTTGGGTTTTGTTATTTCTGCTAAAGGACTGAACGTGGATCCAAAGAAGATCAAGGCAATCATGAAGTGGCCTTCACCTAAAAGTGTTTTTGAGGTAAAAAGTTTTCATGGTCTTGCTAGTTTTTATAGGAAATTTATAAATAATTTTAGTAAGATCAATGCTCCTATTATTGAGACCATAAAGAAAGATAAACAACCATTTAGATGGACTGCTGAAGCAGAAAATAATTTCTAGCTATTGAAGAAGAAGATCATTGAAAAGCCTATTCTGGTTCTACTTGATTTTAGTAAACCTTTCCAAGTGAAGTGTGATGCCAACGGAGAAGCTATTGGAGGTGTACTAAGTTAGGAATATAGACCTATAACTTATTTTAGTGAAAAGATAATGATTCAAAGAAGAAGTATTCTTATTATGATAAGGAGTTCTATGCAGTTGTGCAGTCATTGAAGAAATGGAGTCATTATCTAATGTTAAAGGAGTTCATACTTTATTCAGATAACCATGCACTAGAGTATATTATGCAGTAGCAAAAGCTTAACCAGAAACATGCCAAATGGGTAGAGTATCTTCAAGCTTTCCATTTTTTCTTGAAGCATATAAATGGCCAATCAAACAAAGTTGCAGATGCCTTAAGTGAGAAAATTGTATTATTTCAAGAGAGTCAAATCCAAGTGTTGGGTTTTGATTTTCTTAAAGAATTGTATGAAACATATCTAGATTTTAAAGAGGCATTTGAAGCTTGTAAAATCCTGTTTTGGTGGATAGGAGTAAATGGTTGGATTACTTCTTACAAGATGGACTATTGTCTAAGAGAAATCGGTTGTGCATATCAAACTGTTCTATGAGGGAGAACTTAATCAAAGAGAAACATAGTGGAGGACTTGCAGGACGTTTTGGTCTAGAGAAGACTTATAAGCAGTTAAACAGATTTTATTTTTGGCCGAAAATGAAATCTGAAGTGGAGAAGTATGTGAAAACTTGCAAAGTCTGTCAATATGCAAAGGGAATAAGCCAAAATACAGGTTTGTATGCTCCATTACCAACTCCAGATAGGCCTTGGGATATGGTAAGTATGGATTTTGTTTTGGGCTTACCAAAGACTCAAAGAGGTAATGATTCAATTTTTGTTGTAGCGAACAGATTTTCAAAAATGGCACACTTTATTCCATGTTATGAAACTAGTGATGCTTCTCACATTGCTAATTTGTTTTTTAAGGAGGTTGTAAGATTGCATGGGTTGCCTAAGAGTATTGTCTCAGACAGGGATTCCAAATTTGTTGGACATTTTGGGATGACATTATGGAAGAAGTTGGGAACTAAATTAAGTTTTAGCTCTGCCTATCATCCACAAACTGATGGACAGATTGAAGTTGTAAACAGGAGTTTGGGTAATCTTTTAAGGAGTCTTACTACTGAGAAACCAAAGCAATTGGATCAAATGTTGGCACAAGCTAAATATGCATATAGTGACTCACGTAACAGGAGGTACAGGACATAGTCCTTTCCATACTGTTTATGGAATGCATCCAAGAGGAGTATCTGAGTTAAGAAACTTGGGAAGAGATGAGATGAGAAGCGCAGAGGGAGAAGATTTTTCTTCAGAAATGCAAGCAATACATGAACAAGTGAAACAATAGCTGTAGGAAAGCAACATAAAGTACAAAACCAGAGCAGACATGAGAAGAAGAGAGGTGGACTTTGAAGTTGGAGATTTGGCTTTAGCACACCTCAGAAAGGAAAGGTTTCCAAAGAGGGAGTATAACAAATTGAAGTTCAAGAAAATTGGACAGTGCAAAGTATTGAGGAAATTTTCTGCAAATGCCTATAAGATTGAATTACCCCCTGATGTTGGAATATCACCAATTTTCAATGTTTTTGACCTGTATAAGTATGAAGGTGAAACTACAAATGATATAGAAAAGGATCAAGAGACCTAAGAGATTGACTGGGTAAAACAGTTACCCACAGCAAAGGAATTGCAACCAGAAAGAATTTTGGACAAGAAGGTGTTTAAGAAAAGAAGGGGACGAGAGTGCTTCCAGTATTTGGTAAAATGGAAGGATTAGCCAACCGTTAAAGCTACTTGGGTTACAGAAAACATGTTACAGAAACTGGGCAGTTCTGTAGATGAGCTCATGGATAGAAGCCCATGAAGAATTTTGTCCTCAGGAGTCTGATGGAAGAGCATGTGACTTGGAGGGAAAAATCTTCGAACTTATTCCAAAAAGTCCAAAAAAAATCTACAGGAAAAGGAGTGGGGTCCTTTAGCCATCAATTTCCATGCTTTTCTAGTTTAGCAAAGGGATAGAATCTAGGAATAAAATCATGTTGTAATAATTTTTGTATGGATAAGTTGTAGTGGAGGTTCTCGAGGGGGATGTCTTGCAGAACTGTTAGTCATAATAACTAAGTTTTTGTTTTAGGAACAGGTTGCTAAAATGAACTAGTAGATATGTAATTGGCATGCTATTGTAAAGGGATTGGGACTGAGTGGGTTTTATCTCTTATTTTCTGAAGGAAAGAATATGAAATCTTTGTATCGGTTGATCCTGGAGACATTCTGATCTTCGAAAACATCTCTGTGCATCTGACCTTATGGTTCTCTATTAATCTTGTATTTTATGTGTAATTTTGGCTTTATTCAGTGTTATCTCCTAAGTTCTTATAACAATGGTTCGGCCTTTGTTTTCCAATTAATACTTTGATTAAAGTTTGGTTGAGTGTTTTCCTACATATCGGTGTGTGCTATTTTCCTTATAAGCATCGTTGAGTTCTGTAGGCGGAAAATTGCGTTTACACTGTAAAACTATGAAAAACTTAGCTGAAATCAAGTTCAGGACTTGCAATCCTATTTAAGTTTGGTTGATACCCTTATCGGGTCCGCAACGTTATCGCATCGCTGTGTTGAAGTGGGGAAGGGACTAGCCCTTTGAAGGGATGAAGTCTGAAGTGCGACTTTCAAATTTGAAACAATATAAGGGAGATTTTATAACATATCAAGTCTAAGGGCATATCGCATTGCAAGCCTTTAACAGGGAGAGCTTGCCAAGGGACTATGGAATCATTGATTGCGAATTTTCGATAGCCCCATGTGCTATCGCATTGGAAGTGCCGTTGTATTATGTCTCATTCCTTGGAACTTCCAATAGCAATCGCCGATAGTGTTATTCCATTCTTATGGAATAGAACCCCGTTGATAGTGTATTTCATACACGGTTGTGTTGATTCCATTCAAAAGACCTGCTCATAGTGTAATTCGTAATTGCTATGGAATTACAGTTTTGATAGTGGAAAAGAGGCTCCGTTTGTAAATTGTTCTCAATAACAAGAGTTGGGGCGATTAATAGGAAAGGGGTGGTGATAGTAACCAAAAAAAGGGAAATTCATAAGCAGTCAGTATACCAATAGATGACTGATAAACCAATTGAAGCAGAAGGAGGAATTCAGTTAAAGTTAGAAGAAATTGTAGCCGGATTTGGAAGGTTGTCTATATCACCTGCACCCAGGCCACCACATACTCAACATGTTATACGATATTCATATATTGATACATGTTTCCATCGATCGTCAATTATGTTCATCCATAGTCAACCATACTTGATCATAGTTAGGTATGCTCACCTGTAATCAACCATATTGAACCATAGTCAACCATGTTCCTATAATCATATCCATGGTTGATCAAGCTCACCACGATCAAAACATGGACAAAAAGTTCATTAATATTCAGCCATGGTCAAACAAGTTTAACAATAGTTAATGCAGCCATCAGCGATCAACCATATTTAACAATAATCAATCATTTTTAATCATTCTCATTGAAGCGATAGTAAGGGGGGGAGCCCCTCAACACACCGATGAGGAAATGGGTTCTAAACATGGCTAAAATTTCTAACAAAATTATCATATATTAGATATATAAACATTATATTAATACTTATAAATATATCTAAATATTAAATAAAATTTTGAGAAAAATATTACAAACACATATATACATATATACATGGTACTCTTAAGGGTACGCAAAAGTTTCCAACAAAGTTAATCATGTGTTATATTAAATATATAAACATTGTACTAATGCCAATAATTATATCTATATATTCAATGGAAATTCGAGAGGAGTATTACACACATATATGGTTAGGAGCGGAGGGTTGAATCTTATATTAAGTGAACCGAAATACACATGAACAAATAAATACATAGGATGTAAACTTCGTAAATACACACCAACACGTGCATATTTAGAACGTAATGTTCGGAATCACCATTTTAAGTTGCTAGGAAAGAATTCAGTTCAATCGTAGTTGTAATATATATTTTTATATATTTATTTTAAATATTGATTTAATATGGGGGGAGGGATTTTATTTTTTTATTTGTAATTTTTTAGTGAGAAGATATTATTTAAATATTTTATATAGCTATTTTATTTTTATTTTCTTTAGATTTTTTATTTTGGTCTGTATCAATAAAATTTCAATTTTGATGAAGAACTGACATCTTTAGGTATGTTGTAAAATGAGCTTCGTTACTCAATAAAAATTATGATATAATCAAGTTTTAAAAAAAAAGCCTCAATTTTTTTTAAAAGACCTGAATTAAAACCTGTATTAAAAAAAGCTATATAAATTAATTAAAAATAAAACAAAGAAAATTACAACTCTTCAATACCAGGGCTTCTAACTCCAAGGTAAACAGTTCCTTTATCACAACAATCTTAAAGAGAAGTTGACAGTGATGTACTGATCAATTATTGTTATTATTTTTAATTCTCAAAATTGGACATGTTACAATTACCAACCTCGGCAAAGGATTTACTCTTAATCTCTCTCCACGCTCATTCACGGCAGTCAGGAATCAGCGCCACAAGTATCCTACTTCCATCAGAATAAAAAATTAGCTATGATGTTGTAAACAAGAAATTACCATTTGAATAAAAAGTTATGGCTACGCTATTAGAAATGAAGAACTAGAAATTGAAAGCAGATGTTAAAATGAGGGAAGATTATTTTGAATTGCGAAGATAAAATTTATGTTATACATTATCTAATTTTAGCAGTATTGCACACAATTTTGAATTATAAAAATACAGCCCCAGCCTTCGTAATTTATTGGTCAAATACAACTTTTACTTTTAGATGATGGTTATGTCACGTTGAAGTCGTTCTATGATGTTTGGAGAGTGCAGGTAATTCTTAAATGATACGCTAAATCCACTAGAGACTTATGCCACTCCCTTCCGTGGAAATATGGTAATGTAATATAAAACAACAATTTTTTTTATTTACTTAATCCGAAGCACCTAAACCGTAAGTTATAAACAATACCGAATTACGGTTTAAACCATACCGAAAATTTAGATAAGCTCATAATATATATTTTAAAAAACAATAAAAATATACATAGAATAATGTTTTTGATTAATTTATGTAACATGCTAGTCCAGCACGACCAGCACCACTTTTGTTGAGAGTCAAACTCCTTACCCCACGCCAATTGAGTCATACTTGTTTGGATGGTCTACTTTGCGAATATTTTGAACTCAAAAGCTCGTAATATATATTTTTAAAACCAATCAGAACATACAGAGAATAATGTTTTTGATTAATGCATGTAACATGCTAGTCCAACACAACCAACCGCACTTTTGTTGAGTCAAACCCCTTACGCCACGCCAATTGACTCATAATTATTTGGATATTCTATTTGGATATTCTATTTTGAGAATATCTTAGAACTCAATCTTATTGTTAGAGTTAAGACTAATAGGCTAATTTTAAGTGGCTAATATTGTACATTGATGTATCCATGTTATTTATTGTATCAGATCATTTGATTTATCATCTTGTCTTGAGAATAAACCACATTAATTGGTTCAAAATGTAAATCCAATCCTTACAATGTGACTAATCTGAAAACTGTTTTCTCAATCCTATTGTTAAGAGTCAATCCCCATACCCCACTCCAATTGAGTCGTGGTCATGATTATTTAGATGTTCTATTTTGATAATATTTCAAAATCAAATATAGATTTTGTTAAGAATAAAAGCCCTTACCCCACTCCAATGGAAAGATACATATTTGGATTTTGTATTTTGAGAATATTTTGAACTCAATCCTATTGTTGAGAGTCAATCCCCTTATCCCACTCCAATTGAGTCATAATTATTTGGATGGTCTATTTTGACAATATTTCGAACTCGGATGCAGATTTTGTTAAGAGTCAAACCCCTTACCACACTCCAATTGAGGGATACATATTTGGATTTTCTATTCTGAGAATATTCTGAACTCATTCTCCAACTGAGAGATACATATTTGGATTTTCTATTTTGAGAATATTCCGAATTCAATCTCCAATTGAGGGATACATTTTTGGATTTTCTATTTTGAAAATATCAATCTCCAATTGAGCGATACATATTTGGATTTTTCATTTTGAGAATATTTTGAACTCAATCCTATTGTTGAGAGTCAAACCCCTTATTCCACTCCAGTTGAGTCATAATTATTTGGATGGTCGATTTTGAGAATATTTAGAAGTCAGATGGAGGAAATGATTTTTTAACAGATGTTGAGCCCGCCGTTACAGAAACGGCCGCAAGAAACGGAATGGAACATAATCATCCCGTATGAAACCATTTCAGGTAGTCAGCAACAGGAATGGCGGGAAAATGGCTTCTCCGCAACGTTGTGGTTTCGCGGTTCTACCTCCGTGTCGTTTCTGGTAACAGCGACAAAATGTAGAAAATGGCGAAGACACAGATGGCATTTAGAGGTTTGACATGATCTTCACGAGTTGTAGGTGAGTTTGTCCATATCAATTGTAATTTTATGTTCCTCAATATGTTCTTAGGCATCTTTATTTTCAAATAATGTTTTCAACATTTTTATTTAGTTAGTTATAATGATTATTGGCGTTAATTATTAATAATTATTATTATATAAATAATTAAAAAATAATTTTATTGATTATATTAAAATATGTTTAATAATAAAAAATTAAATTGTATTTCAAAAGTAATCATGTTTTTTCTATCCATTAAATTAAATTGATTAACTAAAAATATCATAGTCTTATATGAATTTAGTTATTGTTTTGTTAATTAAATTGATTAATTGAAAAATATCATATGAACAAGACTGATAT
This sequence comes from Pinus tabuliformis, assembly GCA_031772625.1. NCBI lineage: Eukaryota > Viridiplantae > Streptophyta > Pinopsida > Pinales > Pinaceae > Pinus > Pinus tabuliformis. The sequence continues at coordinate 1,667,508,369 of CM062819.1, read as the reverse complement.
GAAATGACTCATTGTTTTTTAATGTATGGTATTAATAAATTATAGTATTAGTTCATGGTATTATTAGAAAAACTATATATGGATTAAGAATTTCTACCACAAAATACAGCGAAATTACACTTTATATATATATATATATATATGTCTAACTCATATATTAATGTTTATAACTGATAATAATAATTCTTTAAAATAAACTTATAATTTAGTTAATTTTTTATAATTATTTTAATTTTTGGAATATGAGATGTACCATAAAGTAAGTATTTCAATCTTTCTTATAGATTGACGCTTACCACATTTATCTCATTTAATTTATATGGTTTCCCTAACTACAAAAATGTTGTTATTTCACAAACTAAATAATTATATCTCATAAATAAATATTTCCATATAATTATCACAATATTAAAATATTTTCATCAATAATATCATACGATATCTAAAGATTTCTTGAGCTCACTTCATTCATGTAATTATCCTTGATTCTTAGAGATAGTTTATATTTCCAAAAAAATTAGAGCTGAGATATTCGTTTCCCGTTTTCTCATATTTTTAGGTGCAGAATTATCATTTTTATAATTTGTTCTTTTATTCAGGATTCACAAAACTTTGCGATTGAATTGCACTTTATCTTTTTATTTTAAATTACTCAACATGCACTGCTACGTAACCCATTGCATTACAGTTGCATTTTAGATTTGGATTTGGGTCTTTAGCTGATTATGTTTAATTGAGCATTGGATTGAGACTCGGAGATATGTCTAGATATCATATACAATTCGATGTTTTAGTGTTGAACTTCCAAAAGTAAAATAGATTTATGATGGCTATTAATAATATTATTTATATTTATATAAATTATATATCGTTATATATAAATTTATTTTTAATTTTAATTTATTAAAACTATGAAAAAACATAAATAATATGGCATTACCTTATGTCATTTTTGTTTGAAATTTTCAATACATTTAAAAAGAAATTCATGTAATATATCTATACTAATTTTTTTTTTAAATATTGATTTTTTTTCTTATCAATTAAATAAATATATATATTACAAAAATAAAATTATAATCTAATATATTGGATTGAATAAAGTTATTATTTTAGACATTATATTTTATGATTATTTGTTTATCTAGTATTTATATATAGAAATATTATTATTTTTAATTTCATTAAATTCTGGGTAATACATATATATATATACACCTCATTTTTCTTTAAGAATATAATTTTTAATATATATATATATATATATATATATATATATATATATATATCTATCTATCTATCTATCTATCTATATATATATATATATATATATCATGTGGTTTTATTTGAGGAGAAATACTATAGCATGGGCTTTTATATTGGAGCATACATATTAAGGAAAAAGTGATATAATATATTGGGGATATATTGGGAGTTTTTATATTGGCAGTTATAAAAAATGAAGATCAAAATTAAAGAAAAAAATTAAATGAGCATAAATAATGTTAATGAAAAAATAGATAACTATAATATCTATTAAAAGATAGATTGTTTTACATTATGTAAGTGTATTGGATTCTTATTGATAAGGCGTTAAATAATGAGATTTTTAAAAATGTTTTATAATATATAGTAAAATTAAAAATATTATTTAATATAGCACTAACACACATGATATATTAAAGATTCATTAAATAAAATCCTTGTTAGTTTATATATATATATATATATATATATATATATATAAATTGTAATTAATATATTTGTTAAATTATAGAATAAAAAATAACAAAATTCATCGAGGAAAAAATCCTAGACTCTAGGGAAAAAAATCAACGAAGACAACAGTTTAAATGTTCCAATAAATTTATAATAATCTTATTAATATTAAAACACTAAACCTAAAATCTATAATCATGTATTAATGCTATGTATATGTATTGGTAGTGCGAGAGATAAACTATTTATTAATATGATAATAACCTAAAGGTTTTAAACGATAAAGATCAATGAAATATTGTAGTAGTGATAATGGTTTTTTTATCTCAATTCTTATTATCATAAATAGTATAGTTTTCGATATATAACTAAATCTAAACATATTAATTAATGTTTTATATTATAATAAGAAATTTTGAAAAAGTAATATATAATGTAGGAAGAACATTATGATATCAATGTTAATAAAAGTATAATATAACATTTTAATTAATATGTGCTGAAGAATATAATCTATGAGAAATGTAAAGTTTAAAAATGAAAGAGAGACTAAGGGAAACTTAAAAGGGAAAGGAAGCATGCTGAGTGAGTAAGATAAATTTTTTTAGTAAAAATATAGAAAGGGATAAAAAGAGAACATTAAGGAGAGGGAAAAGAGGAACGGAAAAAGTAGAAAGACCAATAAAGAGAGGAAGTGTTAAGGGAGGAGTCATGGGAAGCGAGTTGGGGAGAGGAAAGGGAAATGAAACCAAGAAGGGATATAAATACATTATAGAGGCATGAAAATAAATGAAGAAAAAAACATGAAAAGAGAAGGTACAAGAAAAGAGGAGATAAAGGAAAAATATAGATGGTGGAATAGGAAACCAATAAAAAGGGAATATATAAACCAATACAAAGGGAATAATAAGGAGAGATAAAAATAGGAGGGAATAGAAAGAGTGAATTGCAAGCTGATGAACGAAAGGAGGGGAAAAATAGACGACATGAAGCATAGGAAAGAGATGAAGGGAAGAAGAGAGGGACTAGAGAAGAAGGGGAAATGCAGCGAGAGAGACTGAGAGAGAATCCATGGGGAGAAAAGAAACACACATATCAGAGAAGGGACAAATAAAAAGGAAAAAAGCAAGAAGGGACATAAAAGGTTAAATTATGCGAGAAGTAGTGAGAGTAAGGAGAGCCGATTGTTACTGACTTCTAGACTAGAATCCCTATTCATATTATTTCAATGTTTCCTTATCTCTAATGATACTTTATAGTTTCCTTTTTCTTTATGGAATTATTTATCTATGACCTTAATGTTTTTGATGAAAATATGGTGATTGGTTTTGGAAGAGTGCTCTACAACGGAAGTTGATTTATCTCAACCATTTTTTATATCATCTCCATGTTCCTTGAATTTGAGTCTAAATGATCTTTCAATGCCAAGAATATAAGAATTTCTATGAGGGTACATTGGCTTATAAAATCCTAGAATTGTAGGTGGTCATTCATATCTAGAGGATTCCCCACATCTCCTCTTTAATGCTTTTGATATTCATGGTATTTTATTGAATCTCTTATGGTGTTACGTCCTCTCTTTATCTCACTCTGCTGCCCCACTACCATCTCTTTAAGGTTAAAGTGACTTATGGTGTTAAATTATTCTAATAAATAAGCATATAGTAACTATTTCATTATCATTTCACTTTCAACCCATGCATAGCTAAGTTTTCTAATGATTTCTATGATAATAATTTCTAACAAACCCTAGTAACCAATAATTAAAATTTATAATTATAACCAACTTTAAGATAATGAATGACAAAATATAGAACTCGATACGTAATTTATTTACTATGATCTTATTTATGTTCCAATGCTTTAATCTAACCTAAGGGTATGGGTTACCAAACTTCCTCTTATTTCAATTAGTTTAAACACACTTTTTAAGGTTGACATCATATTCTTCATGTGAAGAGATTTCGAAAAATATGAATTTCATCCAAATATGTGTTCTAGAGATAAATTTATGGCCCTTATAATTTTCACTATCTTATGTAATGATAACAACAATATAGCTAACACATGGGTGACAGATGGTTGTCATGTCTCCATGTATCAACACCCGAATATGTTGTTTTGTCTAATACATTGTTGAAATGTGATAGTTTCTATGCCCACATGCTTGAATCATAGTATGCCACTTCTATAGGATAGGAACATCAAGTACACAATATATAGATATGATTTTTTTTAAAAGACCATATTTCCAAAAAGACGGATTTCTAGATATCTACTATAGTTGATGATATCCTAATCTCAAAAAACTTCTACAAGTTTTTCTAATTCTGTAAATACATTGAAATAATTTGGATACTAACAAAATTTACATTAAAAGAACCAATATGATTCAATGTGATGATATCATCCCTAGTGGAAATGTTTTGGAGGGAAAATAATAATATTTTTTTATAAATATATATTTAACTTATTTCCCTATAGGTTTAACCAAATGTCAAGTGTAGACAATCACTGGATGAAAATTTTAATAAAACATTGAAGACGTATCCACTATGTATAATTCTAGGTAGAATCACATCGCAAAAACTAAAAATACATGGAAAATGTGGGTTGAATAAGTTTCTTTCATGTATTTTCATTTTATTCAATGTGGGTCTACTACGAAGTATGTAGAGTTAGTAGTCATTGCATGTGGAATTAAATTATGCATCAAACGTGTGTCTACATTGAACATATGAGTAAACCTATAAAGATATAAGAGAAAAATATAATAAAAATGTATATTCCTTTGTTTTTCTTTAAAAGTCCGTATCTCTTATTTTATTTGTTTAATTATTATTTTATTATTTTCTATAGGAGGTCCATTTTAGATTTGAAATTTCCAATAATTGTTAGGGAAACACACAAAAAATCACAGAAACAATATTACTTGTCATACTTTAGATCTTCCAGATGTTTGGATTTTGTTGTTTGTTCCCTCTCTTCTATGTTCATGGTCATGGCCCTTACTAGCCTTTGTTAGTAAGGGTTATGGCCAAAAACATCCAATCAAATTTTTTTCCAAAATTCTTTATGCACTTTAATGTTAATTGCAATTGTAAACAAATATACTTACACAAATTGATAAGATTCAAAAGACTTACATAATACAACCAAGTATTTTTTATATAAAATAACATAATTTATCTTCCATAAATATGTATGAATATGTTCTCTATTTCAGATTCAAAAGAAAGAAATTTCGAAATCCTGAATCTAAATGATTCAGTGACTTTCATAAGTAATTGAAACTCTTAAATAAGTCATTTTTATATACATTTTCTTTGAAAATATCACAAGGAAAGAAGACATAAATCACTAGAAACTACCAAGAATGCAAATTCCAATTTTATATATGAATTATCATAGTAAAAAAGAGAATAAACTTGTAATTCTATACTAATATCTTGATTATTATTTCTTAAATTCCATACAGAATGGAAGGAACAAAAGATAACGTTATATAACATGTATTCCTTCTATCTGGCTATGAAATAATTTGAGAGGTTAATAATTAAAATTATAATTTTGAAAAATGCCTCTATTTATTTATCCATAGCATACTTAAAATTTCCCACGAGAATAATATAACAAATTATAACATGTAGATTTCTTTTTATCTAAATAGGACAAGGATGATTAGAAAAAAGGTATACTAAGATATTATTTCCAAACCATTAGTAGTTTTATTGTACAATTCCACACCCTATTAAGATGACCATACTGCCAAAGAGATGTAGACATAATGGTTTTTAGTTCAGTATATAAGAAAATGAACCAATATGACTTCCACTACCAAGTTTTGCAAGGACAAATAATTTATTGGCACCCAAATTAACTACCTCTCACAACCGCATGAGTAATTCCTTCTTTACTTATTAATCCCTTAGAAGACTCTTCCTCTTATGTTATGTATGGAATATGTAGAAAGGTCCAATTGATTTCACAAAAAATCTTGCAAAATCATCTTTCTCCTTTAGCTCTTTTAATAGATATCCACATAGGGTTTCATGGCTAGTGTGATATATATACTCATAGCACTATTTTATCTTCCATTTTCCTCTCTAAAATCCCTCCTTTCTTCCCCTTTTCCTAAATGTTTTTCTTTTGTTTCAATTTTCCAGTAATTTCCCATAACAAGAAGTCCCCCACTACTTACGTATATTCCAAGAATGTAGGGTAGACACCTTTCTAAATATTAAGATTCATGGAATAGATCCATCAAATTGTTTTTTTCCACTAATCATATATTTAATATGTGAAGATTGTAAGGTAGGATAGTTAGAGGAAAAATAAACATATCCCTTTCACCCCTTTAAATTTTCCCTCTTGTGGTATCATAGACCCTAGAGGAATTCATTATTTACTAGACTTGGTAAACACCATTTTATTAAAATACAAAAGAAAAATATTTACAATGTTTGAAACACCATGGTATATCTAATTCTTGGTGATCAATATAGAATAAAATTAAATTGTCCATGTATAGCTTTAAACAAATTTATTTACAAAATGTTCGAAGGAGGTAAATTAGGATGCCGCTTTCATCTAGATTTAAGCATCCCTCATGTAACCTTATTTTCCTTTACTTTGGAATAATCCATTACTATTAGGGAATGCATGTTGTTTTCTGCCATGGATTTATTCTCATTTTCTCTAATAATAAGGACACAACTACATCCATAATATTTAGTGTTTATTTCGAATTATTATGGCCTTTTTCTATGACCAAAATATTCTAACAATATGGTAGAGAATTGATGAGGCTCATCATTGGCTAAAATATATGGACCTTAATACACCTCCAATCTTACTAAAATCAATTCTTCTCATAATTCCTTAAATGTTTTAATTATATTTTTCTAAATGAGATGAGTAAAAGTTAAGATGTTATGTCTAGCGGTCTAATGTGCATTGATTGCATGTTTCTGGCAACAGATTATTGCTAATTCAGCAGCACGAACTCGAATGAGATAAGAAGGAGAGATTATAGGAGTTCGATCTTCCTCATTAAATCCTCACTCATTCAAACATCCCTCTAATCACACCAACTCGAAGTTGTAGGCAACCAAATCATGAGTGTTAGGATTCAAAATTGACCATTTTTGACCTTATATTTTTGCTATAATATTATCCTTTTTCAGTTCATAAGTTGAAAGCTTTGATTACATAATGACCTAATTACCCCAAGGTATGAAGTAACTCTCCGCATGACTATGTGTTTAATTATTCATTACATATTCATGTTATCTTTATATTTATCTTTGGAAAAGCTAACTAAGTTGCTAAGTAACCGTTGAACTGTCTAAAGTCTGCAGAAATTATAATTCATAGTTGCTGTAACACCAGAAACAACAACTATGCAGTTGCTGCAACTCCAGAAATGGAAACTATCAGAAGATCGCCAGAATTCCACGCTGACGCAGCATGATCAGCAACTGTCCAAAAAGGGTAAAACACAGTTACAGTAGCTAAAATATCAAGAACAGCATGGGTCTACTAAATCAGCAACCATGGGGAAGCAGCAAAGGATAGTGCGAGGATTCCAAGAAGATGATCGAAGTTCGGTTACCATCTGTGTAACAGTAAGAGACCCAAGAAAGAATACATTGTCACACTGTTGTAATAGCATCCTGTAACAAGGATTGATTTCTTATTTTTGACAGAAAGGTTTAACTGTATGAACTATGACAATCTATTGTAATAGATGTCTCCTATATAAAGAGGAGACATCTACATTAGAGAAGGGGGGAGAAAAACAGTTTGTAAGTGAAATTCTAAAAGACAACAGCAAAGTCTGAACTTTTATTGTAACGGGATCTTTTGGCAGATGAATAGAAGATCGTTCTGAGCACCTAATCTAGCATTGTGTTCTAGGGAATCTTGCGAGAGGGACCGGGCCCACCTTCCTCACAAGATTCACCCATTTACTTTTCTATCAAGTGTGTAAGTGTGTTTTGTAATTTCTTTTTGCTGGTACTATGTTTTGGATTCTGTAGCATTACCTCTGATGATTTCCTTTTTGTTGGTACTCTGTTTTGTTAATTGCTTGAAACTGTAAAAGGATATTTCACCGGTGAATTAGAGTTGCCGTGTGTATTAGCAATCTGGGTACAGGGGCAGGTGCTGAACGTCCTTACCTGGAGGATAGGGTCCTGATCCTCTGCTAACAGAGCATCCATCACTTCTCTTTTTAGATTTGTATTCTGAGTTAACCGCTTTCATTTTACTTTTGCAATGCACAGTTATAACATAGAGTGAGAAACAGAATCGTGTATACTACAACTCTTTAATGCTTTTAAAAATTAAGTACATACAGTACGCGGTAGCCTTTGAAATAAAAGACTTTCCCAGGTTGACAAATTAATGTGGTACTTGACCGTTTAATTAATAAATAATTCAACTAGCCAACATTTTGGCGCCGTTGCCGGGGAAGGCGACTAGAGATTTCTGAAAGCATTAATGATTTCTTTGTAAGAATAAAAGGTGCATGAGAGGACGCAGGAAACCTAATTTCACCGGCGGCAAAGGTGGAGGAGGAAGAAAAACCTTTATTGACGAAATCATCTCAAAGGCCGAAACATCACAGAGGACAAGTTCCCAGAGACCTCAGATCCAGTATTCCTCACAAACAAATCGACAGACGGAGGAAGTACTGGGACCTGAAAGGAAGCTGGAAGTACCAGAATACACTGAGGAACCAGTAGAAGAACCTGAAGAACCTGAAGATACAGAAGATAAAGTAAGCGACTCAGGAAAAAGACCAATGGAGGATAACCGAGCAGAAGGAAGAGGGGAAAAATCACTCTCTACCCTGGAGTTCCCTATTGGAGAGCTCCCAAGAGGAGCAAACCCCATGAAAAACATTCCACTCTCAGCACTACCCAACTTTCATGGGTTATCCTCTGAAGACCCGGATGAATTCCTCTTTGAATTCGATATACTATGTAAAAGTTATGATTATGTGAGCCCTAATCAGAAACTAAAACTGTTTCCAGCAACACTGAAAGGGAATGCGTTAAGGTGGTTTATGAGCTTAGGAGCTCAGGCAATCACTACTTGGGATCAGATGAAAGAAAGTTTTTTGGGCAAGTATCAAGATTACTGCCGGACAAGAGAAAGGAAGGAAAAATTGTTTAAAATGGTTCAGAAGGAGGATGAGAATCTGGAAGATTTTGTGGAAAGATTGCAATATAATCTGTAGCGGTCTGACCACCCTAACATGAGTAAAGATATTCTGAAAACTATATTGCTGAAAGGGGTACGAGATGACTGCTTGGACATGTTGAACATGCTGGGAAAAGGGGACATTTCCAAGGAACCATTTGATGAAATTATCAATCTCTGCATGAGATGTTCAAGAGGAGCAGTGAGCAGATCAAAAATCAGGGACAATGTATATTCAAGAGTTCAGAAGTCAGCAAGTGGAGGAGCAACAAGGGCCGAAATAGGTAATTTGTTGGAAGAATTTAAAACTGAGATGTTAAGCTCTTTTGCTTCACAAATTTATGCTCTGCAGGTAAAGAAGAAACAGACAAAAGCAGAAGCTGCCCTAGCTATTTTTTGTTCCAAATGTAGAGAAAAACACCCACTCAGGGAATGCCCACTAGATAAAGTACCAATCTGCACGATCTACGAAAAGGACCATGAGACCCAGCAATGCCCCTCTTTGCCTGGAATTAAAGCAGCATTGCAGTCAACTGAAGAAGAGGCTGAAGCAGTGTACCTGATGACACAGAGGAGGCAATGGCCACAAAGAAAAGGTATCAATTCTAACACAACATTTAGTCGTTGGAATAATCATTCTCCTTTTCAAACAAATTACCCACCCATGAACCAAATGCAGTACCCACCCTTTAACACAATGAATTTTCCACCTATGCAACAACCAAATCTTCCTTTTCCTGATCCTACCATATGGAATCCTTGGGCTCCCCAACAACTGTATTTTAATCAATGGAATCCAAACTGGGCAGCCCAACAGATGCCATTTCCTCAACATCAACAGTCTCTTTCCTTACCATCCAATACTCCTCCAAATAACCAGGCAATTAGACCGCAGCTGCCTGTGCAACCCAACCCCAACCCAAATAATAATAAAGCCTTGCAAGCAATTGATATTCAAAATCAGCCTGTCTCCCCCATGCAATGTAACGATATCCACCTTCGCTCAGGGAGAATTGTTGAACCAATCATTGATGAAATTACTGACTCTGATAAAGAGGAAGTTACAAAAGAAAAACCAGCTAACAATAATGCTGAAACAGTAGAATCAGCATCTAACAACAATGATCAAACAACAGATCCGCCATTTCCTGAACGACTGGCTCTCACTAAAACACTTGAGAAACCTGCTTTTAACCTTTTAGGCGAACTACAAAATTTATACGTTAAAATTCCATTATTGCAAGCATTAAGAGATGTTCCCATTTATGCTAGGACTGTTAGAGATATTTGCATAAAAAAACCTGGAAGAAAAACTAAGGACCCCCTCACAGTTCATGTGATGGGAGAACTGACTGCTTTAATGACAGAAAAAGATCATCCTGTGAAGTATGGTGACCCTGGTCACCCTACAGTAACAGTTCAGGTTGGAAAAACTTTTGTCTCTAAAGTTCTAGTAGATTTAGGTGCTGCAATAAATATTATGACACTTGAAACAACACAATTGCTTCAGTTAAAAAACTTTATTAGGGAAACTCCAACCATCCTAGAATTGACTGATCGCTCTACAATTAAACCGGAAGGGGTCATTGAAGATTTAAATTATTTCTGTAGAATCCTGGAATTACCCAGCTGACTTTGTGGTGTTACAAACTAAAACAAAGTTGGGGGGTCATCCGCTGATTCTAGGAAGACCTTGGCTGGCTACAACAGATGCTTTCATCAGCTGTAGATCAGGATCAATGACCATCTCTAATGGATAGGAAACCAAACAGCTTACCCTTTATCCTCATGCTACAGCCATGATTAATAATGACAATTCTGTATGGGTAGATTATGAGGATGAAGAAACCCAACCTATATTGACTATCGGACAAGCCTTAACTTTCAAAGACTCTACCGAAGATGAATTAATCAGCAGCTTCATTTCTGAACCTTCTTCAGTCAACCCAGAAATGTACAATCACTTCACTGCAATCTTGGAATCTGAATCTCAGCAGAACCTGAAAGATAAAATTTTATTTCAGACAACAGTAGGCAGCCCCTCCAAAAGTACAACAACAGAAATTGAGCCTGGCAAAACATTAAATATAAATCCTAACTTAACTGATAACGAAAAACAACAGTTAATAAAGTTACTCCAGGAAAATAAAGAAGCATTTTCATGGGACTATACAGACATGAAAGGGATCTCCCCTAAGCTATGCACCCACCGTATTTATATTAAAGAGGGATCACGTCCAGTCTGTCAACCCCAGCGGCGAATGAACCCCAACCTAAGGGAAATTGTGAAGGAGGAACTTCAAAAACTATTGAATGCAGGATTTATATACCCTATATCTGTTAGTGAGTGGGTTTCCCCACTTGTAATTTTACCCAAGAAAAATGGCAAATGGAGAGTATGTGTGGATTACAGAGCACTGAATAAAGCCACCCAGAAAGACCATTTCCCTTTACCATTCATTGATCAGGTATTAGATAATTTGGCAGGTAAGAAATTATTTTCATTCTTGGACGGGTTTAGTGGATATAATCAGATTAAGATTGCACCCCAAGACCAAGACAAGAGCACATTTACTAGCCCATGGGGAACCTTTGCTTACAGGGTACTTCCATTTGGGATATGTAATGCTCCAGCAACATTTCAAAGAGCAGTGATAGGGATTTTTTCTGATATGCTAAATGATTCATTAGAAATATTTATGGATGACTTTACTCCTTATGGAGTGACTTTTGAGGATGCACTGCAGAATCTTGAAAAAGTACTTAAGCGATGTATAGAAGCACACCTTGCCTTAAGCACTGAAAAGTGTCATATGATGATGAATCAAGGTATTGTATTGGGTCACTTCATCTCATTCCTAGGAATTCAAGTCGATCCAGCTAAAATACAGGTAATTCAGACCCTCCCTATCCCCAAAACACAAACTGATGTAAGAAGCTTTTTAGGACATGCTGGATACTATAGAAGATTTATTAAGAATTTTTCCAAAATAGCTTCTCCTCTATTTGTGTTATTAACGAAAAATGATGAATTTAAGTGGACTGATGATTGTGAAAAAGAATTTAATGAACTTAAACATCAGTTGTCTGCAGCTCCCATTTTGAGAGGACCTGATTGGGCACTACCCTTTCATATATCCTCTGATGCCTCAGACACTGCAATTGGAGTTGTCCTGGGCCAGGAAGAAAATAGTCTTCCCTATGCCATTTATTTTATCAGTAAGAATATGACACCAGCTGAATTGAATTATACAGTCATTGAGAAGGAATTCCTAGCAGTCATTTATGCTATCAATAAATTTCGACATTATATTACTGGCTACACTACTTTTGTGCATACTGATCACTCGGCCATTAAATATTTGATGAATAAATCAGTTACAAATGCTCGAGTCACCAGATGGTTATTATTATTACAAGAATTTGACATCACAATTGTAGATAGGCCAGGAAAAGAAAATGTAGTTGCTGATTTCCTTTCTCGATTAAAAACTGATGAAAATGCTCCAGTAGATGATTCTTTTCCTGATGAGTATTTATTTGCAGTATCTGCTCACTCACCCTGGTATGCAGACATTGCCAATTATCTAGTTGCAGGAAAATTACCATCACACCTATCACACAGGGAAAGAAGAAAGATCATCCAACAAAGTGCTAGGTACAGCTGGATAAGCGGGTGTCTTTTCCATACAGGAATCGATCAGGAAATCCGGAGGTGCATTGGTGAAGATGAAATTTATGATATACTAAAAGCTTGTCACGATGGCCCTTGTGGAGGACATTTTGCAGATAAAAGGACAGCACACAAGGTACTCAGAATGGGTTATTATTGGCCATCACTCTTCAAAGATGCTAGAAAATATGTGAAGGCTTGTGATAGCTGTCAAAGGAAGGGCTAGCCTAATCACAGGGATGAGATGCCACTCAATCCCTAGGTAATTCTTGAACCTTTTGAGAAATGGGCATTAGATTTTATAGGTCCCATTAATCCTCCATCCAATCAAAGAGTGTACATATTAGTATGCACAAATTATATGACTAAATGGGTAGAGGCTAAGGCACTCCTTAAAGCTAATGAAGAAGCAGTACTAACATTTTTATTTGAAGAAATCTTTGTTAGATTTGGATTGCCCAGAGAATTAGTCACGGATGGAGGACCTCCTTTCGACTCTCATGGCTTCAAAAATACGCTTCAGAAATATCATATTAAGCACAAAATGACTACACCTTATCACCCCCAAGCAAATGGGCAGGTAGAAAGCACCAATAAAGTCATAGAAGCCATCCTAACAAAAAAAATAAAGGAGAATAGAAGGGACTGGTTTCAAAGGTTGCCCGAGGCATTATGGGCCTATAGAACTAGTTGGAGGAATACTACAGGCTTTTCACCTTATGAATTAGTTTTTGGAAAAAACGCTATCTTCCCTGTAGAGTTTGAGATCAAAACTTTAGAACTGCTTTAGCTGTTAACCTTGATTTGACTGATGCACAGATAGCCAGGTTGCAGCAACTTCAAGAATTGGACGAGAAAAGACTGGATGCCATCCATCAAACAACCATGATACAGCAACAAAGAAGCAGGTGGCATGACAGAACCATCAAGCAAAAGCAGTTCCAGAAAGGTAACTGAGCTCTACTTTATGATTCCCGTTTCGAGAATTTCCAAGGTAAGTTAAGAACAAGGTGGTTAGGGCTTTATGAAGTGGATGCTGTTTTTCCAAATGGGACAGTTAGACTTTTAACAATTGATGGAAGCAGAACACCACTACTAGTGAATGGCTATCGACTCCGTTTATATCAGAGGCCTGTTTCTAAAGAAGATTTTAAAGCCACTTGCATGGCAATTAAACAGTATTCTTTTCCAGGGGTACTTGCTGTCCCTCAAAGAACTTAAATTTCTGTTTATTTATGCATTTTTTAGATTAGATATTCTTTTTTTTTAACTAATAATCCCTGCCAAGGGTTGCTATATTACATTTTAGTATTTTGCAGATTTGAGCTGTGGAAAATAGCTGAGAACAAAAGCTTCAAAGGAATCACTTTGCGGACTTGGAAGCCCTGTTGCTGCAACACCAATTTCCCGTGGCTGCAACACCAATTCATGTTGCTGCAACACCAATTCCTGTTGCTCCAACACCTCTTCCCGTTACCACAACATCTTTTCCTGTTGATGTAACATCACTTCCAGTGGCTGCAACACCAATCCCGTTGTTGCAACACCACTTCCCGATCCTGTAATACCTTTTTCAGCAATTCTCTCATTTATAAAAGTACCAGTCTCTCCACTTCAGCCCCCAAGAAATGAATTTTTTTTATAAAATAAACCATTTCGTGTGATGATTACAATACTCCACTATCACTTCCCGTCATTATTATTAAAAATCGTCGGTATTCTCATGCTCTTAGACCTGCTGTAATCATTATGATCTAGCAAAAGATAAGACAAGACTTTTCGACGCAGCAACCAAAAAGGTAAAACATAAAGGTACGCATGATTATGTATGGACATTAAATAATAGTTAATGCGGAGATGATGATAGGACTACCAAATAATTGTACTTCCAATCATATCACTTACGCATAGGGGGAGGGGATTACCAAAGCGCTCTCATAATTGCATACTACACCAACTGCCGCCACCCTTAACTCTCTCGGTAATACGTAAAAGTCATCCCATCACGGCATGTTACCATTTGCAACGTTTACTCTGAACTGAACTCGGAAGCTCGGCTTTGAACTGAGAATTTCACTGAAACAACAGCTATGGGAGGAAATCTCATCACATATGAACCTGGCACAACAACACTTCTTGAGCTCTATCCCGAGGTTCATCAAATCTTTCTGCAAGCGGGATAGCTAGATTATTTTAGGAGACTTCCAGACTTCGACGCGTGGCAAGTCCTCGAGTTTGCATGCAATTTAACAAAGGGATTTTCTATCGTTCAGGGAGTTCAAATCCCAGTCACGGAGGAAGTCATAGCCCAAGTTACCGGGTTACCAGTTAATGGCATATGGTGGTTCAGTAGGAAGCACTTGCTCCTTAATGCGTAGTAGGATTTTCTTCAACCAGGCGAGTAGGTGGAACCCAAGGGCAGAGGCGTAGCACTTCAGTCATTGCCTCAACCGTGGCCGAAAGTTGCTGAATTTGTGAAGCAATACCTGACGTGTGAAGGCTGGTACCAGGTAATTTACCAGCACGATTTCGTCTTGTTGAATCATTTGAGGAATGGTCATTTTATAAATATGCCATATTATTTATTGGGATGTCTTAAAAACATGTCACGTTACACTGTCAACGCAAAGCGTCCGCTTCTTTCCTTGAAACACCACCGTCTAGCTCAATTGTTGATAAATAGAGGCCTCGCCTTAAATAACCCTCCATCCCCCATTAATCCCCATCAAGAGGCAGAAATTCCCCAGCTAGAACAGGAAATTCCTCATCAAGAAGAGGAAATTCTTCACCAAGCTGAAGACATACCTGAGCAAATACCTGAAGAAATCCCTCAGCAAACAGAGGACATTCCTGAGCAAATACCCGAGGAAATCCCTCAGCAAGCAGACGACATTCCAGAACAAACGCCCAAAGAAGTCCTCCAGCAAACACCCCCACAAGTTGCTGAAAATGAACAATCAGCAGTAGAAATACCCACGGAAACAACCCCATCCCCCAATAGAACCAATCCATCCATTCCCATACTTGGTATTTCTACCGATGACTCTGATGATAACATTCCTATTGCCCTGCTCAAACACAAAATGCAGCAGAAAAATGAAACCCCACCAAAAAGAAGAAGAACTAGGGCTTCGGCTAAAGCAGCTACTATTTCTGCCACTGTCCCTATCTTAAAGAAAGCCAGCCTGAAAAGAAAAATGTTTGAATTCCCTGCTTCTCTACCAAAGCAAAGGACTCGGTCGTCTGTAATAGCTGAATCTCCTAGCCACACCCCCTCCAGCTCACCACCCATCACGTTAAAAACCCGCATTCCCACCAGCCCTGGAAACTCCTCTCCCTCACCCTCGGAGGTCAAGATGTAGAGTGTTCATAGTGTCGCGACATCATCTTTTAAGGCAGATGTCACACAAGAACCAGCTTCCGACACCCAAGGTTATATTGGCCAAGAAGCTGCAACACAAGGAACAACCACTACTCCAGGTGACACACAAGAACCACCTGTCGAGGGTATAAGTGATCAAATCAATGTTGAAGCACAACCTCTGCCTCCACTGGGACCTGCCGCTCCACAAGCTCAGCCTACCATATCTGCCCTGCAAGAAGAAATTGAATTTCTGAAATCCCAAATCCAGGATTACCAGGAGGAAATAATAAGGATCAAGGAAGCCTATCAAAATGAATTTAGCTTGCACATTTTAGCACGAGTAGCATCTGCAGTAGAGAAAAGTAAGGAGAATGAATATATGTGTGCCAATTGTGGCGAGATATATACTCAAGCAGGATACAAAGTAGTGGCAGAACCAATGAATGATGTCCCTGCTGTTGTGGTTGAAACAAAAGAACATGTTGTTACACAGACGGAAACACCACAACCCTCTACTGAAACAGAAGAACCTGTTGTCACACAAGAACTAGCAGGCTCTCCAGAAAAGGTGCAGGAACAGACAGAAGAACCTGCTGACACACAAGAACCAGTAGGCTCTCCAGAAAAGGTGCAGGAACAGACAGAAGAACCTGCTGTCACACAAGAACCAGTAGGGTCTCCAGAAAAGGTGCAGGAACAGACAGAAGAACCTGCTGACACACAAGAACCAGTAGGCTCTCCAGAAAAGGTGCAGGAGCAGACAAAAGAACTTGCTGTCACACAAGAACCAGTAGGCTCTCCATAAAAGGTGCAGGAGCAGACAGAAGAACCTGCTGCCACACAAGAACCAGTAGGTTCTCCAGAAACTACACAGGAGAAAACAGAAGAACTTGCTGAAACACAAGAACCAACAAGTTCTCCAGAAACTGCACAGGAGAAAACAGAAGAACTTGTTGAAACACAAGAACCAGCAAGTTCTCCAGAAACTGCACAGGAGCAAACAGAAGAACTTGCTGAAACACAAGAACCAGCAAGTTCTCCAGAAACTGCACGGGAGCAAACAGAAGAACTTGCTGAAACACAAGAACCAGCAAGTTCTCCAAAAACTACACAGGAAGTAACAGGGAATAAAGAAGAGGAAGATATAGACTCACCCCGGCCTACCCAAATTGCTATGGAACAAGAGGAGGAAGCAGTTACACAGGAATCAGGAAATGAAGAAAAAGGCATAAACTCACCCAGGCCTACTCAAATTTCTAGGGAATGAAAAGAAGGAATAGTTACAGGAGGAAATGAAGAAGAACATATAGACTCACCCCGGCCTACCCAAATTGCTATGGAACAAGAGGAGGAAGAAGTTACACAGGAAACAAGAGGAAACGAAGAAAAAGGCATAGACTCACCCAGGCCTATTCAAATTGCCATGGAACGAGAAGAAAAAGTAGTTACAGGAGGAAATGAAGAAGAAGACATAGATTCACCCTGGCCTACCCAAATTGCTATGGAACAAGAGGAGGAAGTAGTTACACAGGAATCAATATAGAATATAGAACAAGAAGAAGAAACAGTAGCTGGAAATGGAAATGAAGACATCGGATCATCCCGACCTACTCCAATTATCACAGAGCATATTATCCTTGTTTATGCCTTTACACAAACAGAACCTCCCTCTGTTAGTGATGCATGCACAGAAACCGATAGTTTTCAAGAATTAAAAGGAAAATGGTGGAGAGAATATGAGCTGTCACAAGGCAAATCATTCCAACAGCAAAAGGGGATCTGGTTCAATTATGCATACAAGAACTGGGAAGCACTTGAGCAGTCTAGAGCTCAGTACAAAGAAATTAAGGAACTAAAAGCCAAATTGTCCCAGATGTTTGAGTTATTCCAAAGAATACTTGCCATAAGGAAACCCTCTTTCAATTATGCAACATTCTTGAGGGAACGACTGACATTCTTACAGATAAAGGCAGATAGAGAAGGTAGACCTCATCAGGTGGTTACATCAGAACAATTTATGCAAACCTTTGCAGAGGCACCTAAAAATGATCAGAATTTGTTGTGCGAGCTTTATCTCCACAATGAAGCCATGTCCGAAGAGAGAAACATGAATATACTACCTGTTGTTGGCGACATACAGCTCAGAGCTTTCATTTCCTTTTTAGCCAACCAACTTACATGGCAAAACGCTTTTATCTCAGCACAACATAATGAACAGAATTGCCTTCTATGGATCAGGGCTGAACCTCAAAATGCAGCCACTTTCATTGCACAACACCGAAGAATGTTAAGTGACCCTGAAATGAAGGATCACGTCAGGCAACTACAAGCAGTGGTCCTGAGAGACTGCCAACACTATGTGAGAACCAAGGCACCCTTGGCTGTCAAGGCAAACAACCTATTTTGGGAAAACTGCCCCAAGGAGAGGCAGGAATATCACCCTTATAATCCACCTAATTTACAGGCAGCAATCTCAAGGGTACCTTACTATGTTAGATGCATGCAACAATGTGCTGAAAATTGGATTGGCTACAGATTTAAATTTCCACTGCTATCATTATCTGGTCAACAATACAAGGGCCAGTTTGGATTATCCAAAAAGGAAGAGGCGGCAGCATGGAGGCAAATACAAATTGTCTGTGGGTTCAGAGACAAGTTTGATACCACTTCCTATAACTATTGTCTCAGTAATTTACACTGTTCATCCCAATACTCCGTCTCAGATTCAGAGTAAGCATTGCATGAGGAAATTCAATCTCTTCAGTTGGGGGGGGATGTTAGGATTCAGAATTGACCATTTTTGACCTTATATTTTTGCTATAATATTATCCTTTTTCAGTTCATAAGTTGAAAGCTTTGATTACATAATGACCTAATTACCCCAAGGTATGAAGTAACTCTCCACATGACTATGTGTTTAATTATTCATTACATATTCATGTTATCTTTATATTTATCTCTGGAAAAGCTAACTAAGTTGCTAAGTAACCATTGAACTGTTTAAAGTCTACAAAAATTATAATTCATAGTTGTTGTAACACCAGAAACAGAAACTACGCAGTTGCTGCAACACCAGAAACGACAACTATCAGAAGATCACCAGAATTCCACGCTGACACAACATGATCAGCAAATGTCCAAAAAGGGTAAAACACAGTTACAGTAGCTAAAATATCAAGAACAACATGGGTCTACTAAATCAGCAACCATGGGGAAGCAGCAAAGGATAGTGCGAGGATTCCAAGAAGATGGTCGAAGTTCGGTTACCAATTGTGTAACAGTAAGAGACCCAAGAAAGAATACATTGTCACACTGTTGTAACAACATCCTGTAACAAGGATGGATTTCTTATTTTTGACAGAAAGGTTTAACTGTATGAACTATGACAGTCTATTGTAATAGATGTCTCCTCTATAAAGAGGAGACATCTACATTAGAGAAGGGTGGAGAAAAATAGTTTGTAAGTGAAATTCTAAAAGACAACAGCAAAGTCTGAACTTTTATTGTAACTGGATCTTTTGGCAGATGAATAGAAGATCGTTCTGAGCACCTAATCTAGCATTTGTGTTCTGGGGAATCTTGTGAGAGGGACTGGGCCCACCTTCCTCACAAGATTCACCCACTTATTTTTTTGTCAAGTGTGTAAGTGTGTTTTGTAATTTCTTTTTGCTGGTAATCTGTTTTGGATTCTGTAGCATTACCTCTGATGATTTCCTTTTTGCTGGTACTCTGTTTTGTTAATTGCTTGAAACTGTTAAAGGATATTTCACCGGTGAATTAGAGTTGCAGTGTGTATTAGCAATCTATTTACAGGGGCAGTTTCTGACGTCCTTACCTGGAGGATAGGGTCCTGATCCTCTGCTAATAGAGCATCCATCACTTCTCTTTTTAGATTTGTATTCTGAGTTAACCGCTTTCATTTTACTTTTGCAATGCACAGTTATAACATAGAGTGAGAAACAAAATCGTGTATACTACAGCTCTTTAATGCTTTTAAAAATTAAGTACATACAGTACGCGGTAGCCTTTGAAATAAAAGACTTTCCCAGGTTGACAAATTAATGTGGTACTTGACTGTTTAATTAATAAACAATTCAACTAGCCAACAATGAGGACCATTAGCAGCTGAGCTAGTGATAGTTAAGAACTATTTTATCTAGAGATTGGGAGCCAAGCATCCCCAATATGTAAGGAAGTTGTTGGCAAATTCAATTCTATAAATAAGGAGGCCTAGAGCCTCATTAAGATTCAGATTGTCTATGCAATATAACTAAGAACTTTCAAGTTGAAGGATTCTGACAAAAACAATGTTTTGTATTTTTTGACATGTTAATGAGAGTGAGCATTCCCTAAATCCGGCACTGAGTTGACTTAGAGGGCTGAAGCTCTTGGGTTAGGGCCCAACCCTAGTAGCGTAGGTTCCTCTTGCTATACTTGTATCCTTAGGTTATTTCATAAAATACTTGTTGAATTGATTTTGGCATTGTTACATTACAAGTATTGGTGATTTTCATTAGTTTACTTCCATTTGGGCATAGCTTTAACAATAAATCTAGAGAGATAAATAAATACGAAAAAGGATGATAACAGGTGGATCTTGCTTCATTCCTCCCTTTAGGGACCATGGTTTGAGGAAAAACCCTCATTCAGCCCAAAAAGACAAAATTCCGCTTTCTAATGAAATTTAGGGTATTTCTACTAATTAGGTCAACATCTTTTAGTTTTAAAAGATAGGTTGCAATTGTAATTTATGATATAATCATCTTTGTCTTAGATTTCATGATGTTTTCACAATAAGCTGCAAGCATTTCCATGCATGAACTAGGCAAATAAATGATGAAATATTGCTTTCCTATGTTGATGTAAACCTCTCTTGTTCTGAAACGGTTTATGAGTAAATGCCAGCAATGATGCATACACTAGTACAAAATGACTAATTATTTACTTAAAAAAACAACTAAAATTTTCATATAAATGACCATTTTTCAGTCGGCGACCAATAGTAGCTATTTTACAATATCTTATAACACAACCAACTTTTAGTTACTTTTAGCTTAGTCATCAATTGGTTTCCTCAATTTTACCATCTAGTAGTATACGACTAAAAATGAAAGAAGATACAATGCAGAGTAAACACTGTGAAAGGAAATGAATAACTGAATATAAAATAAAATAGACTATAAATATTTATATCACATATACCTCAACATTCAATAGCGGCCACTATGTGGCTAGATGACTTGTATAAACAAAGAAAATAAAATGTCACCATAGAAAATGGAATTGGAGGGGTATTCATCATGCATGCTAGGATTTTTTGTGTGTGCACACATCATATTTCTCACTTCTAATTGTATAAAAAACAAATATTATGCACAATGACATGTAGTGACATGTGGGTGTCTATTCGACTCAATGATACGCTTGATTTTCTAATGCATTCCAATCCTACCATAATTAAATTAAGAGAGAAAAGGACATAAGAAGGAATATCAATAAATGAAATTAGAGACTTTAGAATGCAACTCAATTGTACCTGAATGTAATGATAAGTATTTGTAGCTTCCTG
Organism: Pinus tabuliformis; assembly: GCA_031772625.1. NCBI lineage: Eukaryota > Viridiplantae > Streptophyta > Pinopsida > Pinales > Pinaceae > Pinus > Pinus tabuliformis. The sequence continues at coordinate 1,667,486,835 of CM062819.1, read as the reverse complement.
GTCACCCAAGAGCATCAAATCACAATGTGAAAAATTCCTTGCATTATGATAATTTGGTTGCACCTACACTAATCCTTTGTAGTAGTCCCTTGACTTGCCTATAGATATAATTTTAGACACAATCCTACTCCTACAATTCTCCCCTATATGGATCATCTTTTTCCCCCCTATTGATAATTATTTTTCGAGGCAACAAAATAGAACTCTCCAATTGCCTCATCGCCTTTCAAAACAATTCTTGAGTATTTCTAGGTGATTTTTGAACCAGTCTCTACTCAGGTCAATGAAATCATTGATTTGTCTCCGTCGCACAAAATTATTTTCGTAATAAAATTATAAATCCCACATCTACATTCCTTATCCCTAAGATAGCAATTGTTTACAGTGGAATACTTTATCATTGCTCTCTCAGTGCAATAGAGATCCACTAATGTGGCATGGAGATGGTTGGTGTCATAAAGTGGTACAATTCATCCTTCAATATATGTCACGAAACTCCTCTCACCTCACATAAATCCTCCTATCTACAAAAATATGAGTCCTCTCAAATGCCTATTCCCCATCTCATTCATCATGAAATAAGTGAAAATTTCCATGGGTGACAAAGTGTGCTTGGAGATTTAATAGAAGGAGCTATCACTAAGAAAATAAAAAAATAAACTGTAGCATAATAGTTATCAGTAGGAGCAACAACCCTGCTAAGCTAGTTCCTAACTAGAAAAAGATACTCTTGAATTACCTCTTATAATGAACAAAAGATAACTCAAACTACCGATAGAGTCTACCTTGCATGGTAAAAATGAAAACGCTATCGAAAAAAACATCTACAACAATGTTGGTCAATTTGTTCTTCTAGTCAAGGGTATGCCCAACTTTTGAAAAGTATGAAGCAAGACAGGGTCCACCTCATCTAAGCTCCTCATCTTTTTCTACTCTCTATGTTTAGGTTCAGAATAATAACAAAGGTCTTTGAAAATGATGAGTGGGTAAAAGTTATTAGACCATTGAGTTCTACCATTTTTAATCATTGTCTATAAGAGTTGAATCCAAATTGCAAAAGTCGTTTGAGTTCCTTCTTTTTAGCTGATATTAACCTAAGCTTTGGAGAGTTGTAAGGTTTAATGGATCTAAATATATTCTACTTAAAATATAGTAACATGGTTTAAAAATGTAGACATTGAGATCAAAATCTAAGGATGCAACATAAAAGATTTTATGTTCATGATTACAGGAAATTTTAATTTCATGTAAAAAAGTTGGAGGAAGGTCTAGCATTTTCATCCTCCCAGGAAATTTTTCTTGCATTGCTTGAGCCCTTTTAGTTTGGGCATGGTAGAGTCCATTACAAAAATAATAAGCCACTAAAAAAAGGTGAAAAGAAAAAATAAAATTTCATGCACTTTGACCCTAGAAACCTTAGCGAGGATTGAACTGATCTGTAGAATAACGACATGTAAAATGCCTACTTATCCATTGTCTTCTGATGAATTGTGGGCCAGAATCAATACCTTTATCATAATCATTAAAGCTTTTGTACAATAAGGACATGAAAAATTCTTACTTGTGCATTGTCTTTTGATGAATTGTTGGTTGCAATCAAGATCTGCATCATAACCATTAAACTCTCCACTCTAGATATAACCATTAAAGTCTTAACTCTGTAGATAAAATTTATGATCTCATCATATAAAACCTCAAAATTATTTACCCATAAGAACAAAAATCCTCTTTAATAAAAAGGAAGAACAGAGTCCAAATTCACAGCCATGTACAAATTACCAAAATATCATAATCATTAAACCCAAGTCTAGATAAAATTTATGCTTTGATCACATAAACCCTCGAAATTATTTATTCATAAGAACAAAAATCCTCTTTAGTAAAAAGGAAGAACAGAATGAAAATTCATACCCATGTACAAATTACCAAAATATCCACACACATTAAACCCTCAACTCCAGGAAAAAATTTATGCTTTGATAATATAAACCCTCAAAAGTATTTACCCATACAAACAAAAATCCTCTTTAGTAAAAAAGAACATAATCCAAATTCATGCCCATGTACAAATTACAAAAATAGCATAATCATTACACCCTTTGGATAAAATTTATCCTTTGATCATATAAAACGTTCAAATTATTTACCCATAAGAACAAAAATCCTCTTTAGTGAAAAGGAAGAACATAGTTAAAATTCATACCCTTGTAGAAATTACCAAAATATCATAATCGTTAAACCCTAAGTCTAGACAAAATTTATTCTTTGATCATATAAATCCTCGAAATTATTTACCCATCAGAACAAAAATCCTCCTTAGTAAAAAGGAAGAACAGAGTCCAAATTCCTACCCATGTACAAATTACCAAAATATCATAATCATTAAACCCTGAAGTCTACATAGAATTTATGCTTTCATCGTATAAACCCTCAAAATTATTTACCCACAAGAACAAAATTCCTCTTTACTGAAAAAGGAAGAACATAGTCGAAATTCATACCCATGTACAAATTACCAAAATATCCACCCCCAATGACCTTGCCCTTATCAAAGTCAATAAACCCTCAAATCTAGATAAAGTTTATGCTTTTATCATATAAACCCTCGAAATTATTTACCCATACAAACAAAAATCCTCTTTAGTAAAAAGGAAGAAAAGAGTCCAAATTCATACTCGTACAAATTACCAAAATATCATAATCATTAAACCCTCAACTCTATATAAAATCTATGCTTTGATCATATAAACCCTCGAAATTATTTACCCATAATAACAAAAATCCTCTTTAGTAGAAAGGAATAACAGAGTCCAAATTCATACCCATGTACAAAGTACCAAAATATCCATGCCCAGTGACCTTACCCTTATCAAAATCATTAAATCCTCAGCTCTAGATAAAATTTATGCTTTGATGATATAAACCCTAGAAACTATTTAGCCATACAAACAAAAATTGTCTTTAGTAAAAAGGAAGAACAGAGTCCAAATTCATACCCTTGTAGAAATTACCAAAATATCCATGCCAAGTGACCTTGCCCTTCTTTCATCTAATCATTGATGCTCCCCATGTTTCCCATGCAAACTCCATCTAGGGTTGGAATCCCATGAAACCCATAGATCGCTTTGATGGCCTTCCTTCTTCTAGAATTTCCACACAAATATAGACAAGCAAAAAATACAGTGCTACAATGTGATGTTGTAATCTGTAAATATTTTATTTGAAACCAGCGCTAAACTGGAAATGAAAATGAAAATAATATTTATAATAGAAAAAATAAAAAAGATATTTATAATATAAAATAAAATATATAAATTTCAATTGGGTTAAATTATTTATTTTTAATAATAATTTGTTATTTTTGCCTAAGATGCTAAATTAAAAAGAAGAAGAAGAAGTTAAAAATGACATTGTGATGAGTGTAAACATTCAAATATGACATCAATTAATAATAAAAAGTTAAATTATTAAAAATAATAAATTTAATTTGTTATATTTTGATTTTGTTATTAACTTGTGAATAGGCTTTGTTACAGTACCATGAGCGAATACCATGGCTTGCCAATACTACAAATCCAAAAACATAACTTATTTCACAACAATATGACAAGATTCTTAACCGTGGATATTCACCCCCACATTATACTACATATTATTAACTTGTATAAAATAGTTTTTGTTACAGTACCATGGTGCAATACCGTGGATTATCAATACCACATGCCCAAAAAAACATAAATTATTTCACAATAAAATATTTTATAACAATATGACAAGATTGTTCACCATAGGTTATCACCCTATGCTGGTTCTTTATATATATATATATATATATATATATATATATATATATGTATATATATATATAGAATCGACATAGATATAGGGGTCCAAGTTATGAGAGCAAGAAAAATTGGTCCAAGATATGAGAGCAAGAAAAATGGCTAATTATAATAGATTAAATATAGTGCTTGTTTTTTTAAAGTTTTTCATTATTTTATTTTCTTTGGCATGGTTGATCCAAAATATAGGTTTAATATTTTACAAGAAATACCATGGCTTATCAATACTACAAGTCCAAAAACCATAACTTATTTCACAACAAAAATATTTTACAACAATATGACAAGATTCTTAACAGTGGATATTCACCCCCACATTATGGTAGATATTATTAACTTCTAAAAAAATAGCCTTTGTTCAATACCATAGGCCTGGATTATCAATACCACATGCCCAAAAAACATAAATGTTTTCACAATCAAAATATTTTATATCAATACCATATGCCCAAAAAGGGTAAATTATTTCACAATCAAATATTTTATAACAATATGACAAGATTATTAACCATGGATATTCATGCTCACTTTAACAAGGATATTAAATCGGTTTTGTTACAATACCATAGGCCAATACCATGGATTATCAATACCACATGCCAAAAAACCATAACTTATTTCATAGTAAAAATATTTTATTTTATTTTAATTTCACAATGGGAAAATGTTACAATTCGAGATATAACTAAACTGTCTATCGTGACTACTAAAAATATCCACATAGAAATTAAAATAAGGTTTTATTAAAATTAGGCTAAGATGGATCATAGCTAAGGTTCCAAGGGATGAGAGCAAGTGAATTGACTAATTTATGTCAGTTATATGTATATGTATATATATATATATATATATATATATATATATATATATATATATATATATATATATATATATATATATATATATATATATATATATATATATATATATCTATATCTATATATATATATATATATATATATATATATATATATATATATATATATCTATATCTATATCTATATCTATATCTATATCTATATATATATATATATATATATATATATATATATATATATAAGAACCTGCATTGATCCATCATAGCTAAGGATCCAGGGAATGACAACAAGCAAATTTACTAATCATAATAGATTAAATATACTGCATGATTTTTGAAAGTTTTTCATTATTTTATCTTCTTTCACATGATTGATCCAAAATATAGGTTTAATATTTTACAACCAATTAAGTTTTTCTAATTTAGATAATTTCTTAAACACAATACGATGTGATAAAATTTAAAAGATAGTTGGGGAGAGGGTGGAGAGAGGGAGCGAGATGGTGAAAAAGTTGGAGGATAGAGATAGAGAAAGAGAGAGTGATGGGGGGAGAGAGAGTGAGGTGAGAGAGACAGAGCGAGAGGAAGGAAGAGAGAGAGAGAGAGAGAGAGAGAGATGGAGTTGGCGTGGGAGAGAGATGGCGGAAAGAACAAAGACATAGAGAGATAGAGGTGGAGAGAGAGGAGAGTGAGAAGGGAGAGATGGAGAGAGAGTGAGGGAGAGAGGAGAGGAGGGAAGAGAAAGAAGGGGAGAGGATAGAGATAGGGAGAGAAGGGGAAGGGTGAGAGATAGAGACATAGAGATGGAGAAGAATAGGGAGGGGATGAGATAGTGATAGAGTTGGATAGAAGAGAGAGATAAAGAGGGAGAGTGATTTGGTGGGGAGAGGTAGAGGGAGGCGGGAGATAAGGGGTAGAGAAGAAGGAAGATAGAGATGAGGAGAGAGAGATGGAATTGGAGGGGGTAGGAGAGGGAGGGAACAAGAAAAACATAGAGGGAGAAAGGTGGAGAGAGAGAGGGGGTGACAAGGGAGTCATGGAGAGAGACAGTGAGGAAGAGAAGATAGTGGGAGGGAATATAGAGAAGGATATAGATAGAGAGGAAGAGAAGGGGAAGAGAGAGATAGAAAGAGAAGGGGAAGATAGGGACAGAGAGTGTGTGTATGTTTTGGGGGTGATATAGAGAGAAGGAATAAGAAAGAGACACAAATAGAAATATAGTTATTATATAGTATTATATAGCCAACCTAGATCCATATTAACCCTATAACTATCAAGTGTCGAGAGCGATCCAATCTCTCAAGGTGAAAACATTTCCTCAAGTTTTGCACTAGAAAAAAAAGGGTTTGCACCTCAGGAGATTGGACCCCTCTTAACACTCGATAGATCTGGGGTTAAGATAGATGTAGGTCAATTAATATGAAATCAAAGTAGTTTTTATTTTATATTATAGTCTTAAAAATTAAAATTTCCCTTTAAAATAATTTTAAATTAGAAGTAGACACAATTAGATTCATTGAATAGATTTTTAAAAAATACATAAAATATTTTTTTGTTAGAAAATATATTTTTAAAAGTACAAATTATTAGAGATACATATTGCAAAGTTGGCTCACCTATACACCATGTGAGGATGAAAAAGTGTTTAAGGAAGGATAACCTTTCAACCAATCTTTAACAACCTTTCAATCCCCTATCACTTGTAAGTTTAGATTGCTTGACACAATTCAGATGATTGACCTAAAAAAATGATTCATATTTTTGTAGTACTTGCTAGGTAGTTGTATTTATGTTCTTAGAATAAATTACTCATTCATTTTAGTCATTTTTAGTTGTATTGCTTATTACCTAGTTACATATTTTAACCCGCAACTAAATTAGTGATTTATGTTAGCCATTTTTTGTTTTGTCACCTAAGATTGCTCATTTTTGGTCACTTAGTCAATGATTACTCATTTTTTACTAGTGGCATATTGCAGCAGTTTCAATAGTGCAGGAAGTCCTCATATCAGCAGCCTTAACGTAACCTTCCCATCCATGATTTCCAAAAGCCACCAAGTTCGTAATCCTAGTTATTATTTCACAAGAACAACTTGCCATGCTTGTTGAGAAAATCCAACCATCATACAACTTTGGTTTGAGTTCTGAGGGAGTCTCAACCACCTCCTTGCCTTATTTCTTCCCTCACTCACCTTCCCTAAGCCCCATATCACTATCCAATTCACTTCTTATCCTTTCAGCCTATTCCTGTAGGAAAATAGGGGATCTTGTAGGTGAATTAGGACATCATGTTGACATCCTGTAGGACAACCTGTAGTGGCCTGTTTTGAGCCTAATTTGTGAGAAATGCTTCACTAAAGATAGGATACACTAGTAGAAAATGAGGAATTAGTGACTAGGTGACTAAAAAAGTTTTGCAAGTGAGATACTACCCAAAATGAGCAATCTTCAGTGACCAAAGTAAAAATGACTAATATAAATCACTAATTTAGTCACGGGTTAAAATATGTGACTAGCTAATAAGTAATACAACTAAAAATGGCTAACCTGATTGACTAATTTAGTCTAAGAACAAAAATGCAACTACCTAACAAGTACTACAATAATATGAACCAGTTTTTTATGTTAGTCATCTTAATTGTGTCAAGGAATATAAACTTACAAGTGATAGGGGATTGAAAGGTTGTTAAAGATTGGTAGAAAGGTTATCCTTCCTTAAACACTTCTTCATCATCACATGGTGTATAGGTGAGCCAACTTTGCACTATGTATCTGTAATAATTTGTAATTTTAAAAATATATTTTTTAATAATAGAGAATATTTTATGTATTTTTTAAAAATCTATTCATTGAATCTAATTAGATATAGTTCTAATTTGAAATTAATTTAAAGGGAAATTTTAATTTTTAAGACTATATTATCAAATAAAAACTACTTTAATTTTGTATTAACCAACCTACATCCATCTTAACACTCGATCTATCAAGCATTGAGAAGGGTCCAATCTCTCGAGGTGGAAACCTTTTTTTCTAGTGAAAAACTTGAGGAAATGTTTTCACCTCGAGAGATTGGATCCCTCTTGGCACTTGATATTTATATGGTTAATATGGATCTAGGTTGGGTATATGATACTATATAACATCTATATTTGTATTTCTATCTCTTTGTTATTCGTTCTCTCTATCTCACCCCCTAAACATACACACATGCTCTCTCCCTTTCTCCATATATACTTCTCTCTATTCCCTCCCACTCTCCTCTCTCCCTTAGTCTCTGTCCATGACTCCCTTGTCACCCCCTCTCTCTCTCCAGCTTTCTCCATCTATGTTTTTCTTGTTCCCTCCCTCTCGTACCCCATCAAATTCCATCTCTCTCTCCTCATATCTATCTTCCTTCCTCTCTATCCCTTCTCTTCCACCTCCCTTTATCTCTCCCCACAAATCAGTCTCCCTCTCTCTCTCTCTCTTCTATCCAACTCTATCACTATATCCCACCCTCCCTATTCTTCTCCATCTCTATGTCTTCATCTCTCTCTCTTCCCCTTCTATCCCTATCTCTATCCTCTCCTCTCCTTTCTCTTCCCTCCTCTCCTCTCTCCCTCACTTTCTCTCCATATCTCCCTTCTCACTCCACTCCCTCTCGACCTATATCTCTCTATGTATTTGTTCTTTCGTCCCTCTCTCTCTCTCACTCCAACTCCATATCTCTCTCTCTCTCTCTCTCTCTCTCTCTCTCTGTTCCTCCCGTTCCCTCTCTCCCACCTCACTCTCTCTGCACCCTATCACTCTCTCTCTCTCTCTCTCTCTCTCTCTCTCTCTCTCTCCTTCAAATTTTTCATTGTATCACTATGTATCTCCATCCCCTCCCCAACTCTCTCTTAAATTTGATCACATTGTATTGTGTTTAAAAAATTATCTAAATTAGAAAAACTTAATTTCTTGTAAAATATTAAACCTATATTTTGAATCAATCATGTCAAAGAGAATAAAATAATGAAAACCTTTAAAAAATAATTCACTATATTTAATCTATTATAATTAGTCAATTTTCTTGCTTCCATCCCTTGGATCCTTAGCTTTGATGGATCGATATACATACATACATACATACATACATACATACATACATACATACATACATACATACATACATACATACATACATATATATATATATATATATATATCTAAAGAACAGGCATAGATCGATCTTAGCTCAATTTTATCAAAATGTTATTTTAATTTCTATGGGAATATTTTTAGTAGTCGTGAGGATAGAGGGTTTAGATATATTTGAAATTGTAACATTTTCCCTTTTAGATTCAATTAATTTTTTTTGTAAAATTAAATTAAAATAAAATATTTTTACAATGAAATAAGTTATGGTTTTTTGGCATGTGGTATTGATAAGCCATGGTATTGGCCCATGGTATTGTAACAAAGTGGATTTACAAGTTAATATCTATGGCAAAGTGATGGTGCATATCCACGGTTAACAATCTTTTCATATTGTTATAAAATATTTGATTGTAAAATAATTTATATTTTTTGGGCATGTGGTATTGTTATAAATTATTTTCATTGTGAAATAATTTATGTTTTTTGGGCATGTGGTATTTATAGTCCATGGTATTGACCCATTTTATTGTAGCAAAGGTTATTTTTTACAAGTTAATAATATCTACCATAATGTGGGGGTGAATATCCAAGGTTAAGAATCTTGTCATATTGTTGTAAAATATTTTAGTTGTGAAATAAGTTATGGTTGTTGGACTTGTAGTATTGATAAGCCATGGTATTGGCCCATGGTATTTGTTGTAAAATATTAAACCTATATTTTAGATCAATCATTTCAAAGGTTATTTTTTACAAGTTAATAATATCTACCATAATGTGGGGGTGAATATCCACAGTTCAGAATCTTGTCATATTGTTGTAAAATATTTTGGTTGTGAAATAAGTTATGTTTTTGGACTTGTAGTATTGATAAGGCATGGTATTGGCCCATGGTATTGTAACAAAGCCTATTCACAAGTTAATAACAAAATCAAAATATAACAGATTAAATTTTATTATTTTTATTAATTTAACTTTTTATTATTAATTGAGGTCATATTTAAATCTTTACACTCATCCCAATATCATTTTTAACTTCTTATTCTTTCTTTCTTTTTAGAAATAAATCATTTAACCAAATTGCAATTTATATATTTTATTTTATATTATAAATATTTATTTTATTTTTTCTATTATAAATATTTCTTTTCTTTTTCATTTCCGTTTTAGCCTTGAGTTCAAGTAGCACTGTATTTTTCTTTGCATTGTCTATATTTGAGTGGAAATTCTAGAAGAAGGAAGACGTATTTTTCTCTGAGTTGTCTATATTTGAGTGGAAATTCTAGAAGAAGGAAGACCATCAACCTGATTGATGGATTTCATGAGATTCGAACCCGAGATGGATTTTGCATGGGAAACACCTTATGAGACTATCAACGATTATGTGGAGCAAGGGCAAGGTCATTGGGCGTGGATATTTTGGTAATTTGTACTTGGGTATGAATTTGGTCTCTGCTCTTCCTTTTTACTAAAGAGGATTTTTGTTCTTATCGGTAAATAATTTCGAGGTTCTATATGATCAAAGCTTAAATTTTATTTAGAGTTGAGGGTTTAATGATGATGATATTTTGGTAATTTGTACATGGGTATGAATTTCGTCTCTCTTCTTCCTTTTTCTAAAGAGGATTTTTGTTCTTATGGGTAAATAATTTTGAGGGTTTATATGATCAAGTGATACATTTTATTTAGAGTTGAGAGTTTAATGATTATGATAATGAAAATCTTTATTGCGACGAACAATTCATCAAAATACATTGCACAAGTAAGCATTTTGCATGTCCTTATTGTACAAAGGGTTTAATGATTATGATAGACAATACACAAGTAAGCATTTTGCATGTCCTTGTTGTACAAAGGGTTTAATGATTATGATAATGCATATCTTGATTGCATCAACAATTCATCAAAAGACAATGGACAAGTAAGCATTTTTCATGTCCTTATTGTACAGATCAATTCCCTCCACCCTAACTTTTCTAGGGTCAAAATGCAGGAAATTTTATTTTTTCTTTTCACCTTTTTTTTAGTGGTTGATTGCTTGTTTAATGGACTATACCATGCCAAAATTAAAAGGGCTCAAGTGAGGCAAGAAAATTTTCTAGTAGGATGCAAGTGCTAGACCTTCCTCAAACTTTGTTACATGAAATTAAAACTTCTTGTAATCACGAACATAAAATATTTTATGTTTCATCCTTAGATTCTGATCTCAATACCCACATTTTAAAACCATGTTACTATATTTTAAGTAGAATTTACTTAGATGCATTAAACCTTACAAATCTCCAAATATTAGGTTAATTTCACTGAAAAAAAGGAACTTGAATTACTTTTGCAATTTAGATTCAATTCTTACAAACAATCATTAAAAATGGAAGAACTCAATGGTCTGATAACTTTTAACCACCCATCAATTTCGAAGACCTTTGGTATTATTCTAAACCTAAACAGAGAGAGTAGAAGAATAAGAGGAGCCTGAATGAGGTGGAGCCTATCCTGGGCATGCCCTTGACTAGAAGAATAGATGGCCAACATTGTTGTAGATGTTGTTTTCGATAGTGTTTTCATTGCCACCATGCATAGGTAGATTATATAGGCAGTTGATGTTATATTTTGTTTGTTATAAGAGGTAATTTAGGAGTATCTTTATCTAGTTAGGAAGTAGCTTGGCAGAGTTGTTTCTCCTACTAATATCTATTATGCTACATTGTATTTTTTTTTTTAGTGATAGCTCCTATTAAATCTCCAAGCACACTTTGTTACCCATGAAACTATCCACTTATTTCAGGATGAATGAGATGGATACCAAGAATTTTGAGAGGAATCTTATTTTTGAAGATGAGAGGAGTTCTGTGAGGTGAGAGCAGTTTTGTGACATATATTGAAGGATGAACTATACCATTTTATGACACCAATCATATCCATGCCATAGTAGTGGATATCTATTGCACGGAGGGAGCAATGATAAAGTATTCCATCTTAAAGAATTGGTATGCCAGGAACGAGGAATGCAGATGTGGGATTTATAATTTTATTATGAAAAGATGTTTTTGTGATGGAGACAAATCAAAGATTTTATGGACCTAAGTAGACACTGGTTCAACAATCACCGGGAAATACTCAAGCATTGTTTTGAAATGCAATGATGGAATTGGAGAGTTATATTATCTTGCCTTGAAAAATAACTATCAATACGGGTGGACAAAGGTGATCCATATAGGGAAGAATTGCAGGAGTAGGATTGTTTCTAAAATTATATCTACAGGCAAGTCAAGGGACTACTACAGAGGATTAGTGTAGGTGCAACCAAATTATCTTGATGCAAGGAATTTTTCATAGTGTGATTTGATGCTCATCGATGACCAAGAAGCTGCAAATACTTATCGTTACATTCACATACAATTGGGTTGCATTCTAAAGTCTCTAATTGCATTTATTGATAGTCCTTTTTGTGTCTTTGTCTCTCTTAATTTCATTGTGGTAGGATTGGAATGGGTTAAAAAATCAAGCATATCATTGAGTCAAATAGACACCCACATGTCACTACATGTCATTGTGCATACTCTTTGTTTTTGATACAATTAGAAGTGAGCAATATGATGTGTGCACACATAATAAATCCGAGCATGCATGATTAATTGCCCTCCTGTTCCATTTTATATGGTGACATTTTATTTGCTTTATTTATACAGATCATCTAGCTACATAGTGGCCACTATCGAATGTTTAGGTATATTTCATATATATCTTCAATAGTCTACTTTATTTTATATTCCATAATTCATCTTTTTTAATGTCTTATTCTCTACATTGTATCTTCCTTCATTTTCAGGAGAGGAACTCAATATTGATGGTAAGAAGCAACAATTGAAGAAAGAGGAGAACAATAACACTGGAGCAACAAATGCAAAATGAGAGAGAGAAGAGAATTTGTCTATTGATACCCTTAGAGCCAATATCTTGCATAAGACACACTCATATATACTGATGGTCAAGCCTCTAGAGTTGATGAATTCACTTGCAATGCTTTGGCAACACAACGATAATGTTTTGAAATGATGAAACAATATTTCATGTGTAAATTGTAGTCCAACCCATATTAAGTTGGAAACTCATATTGTAAGACATGAGATTTTATTTAATAAAATTTATATGATTGAAATCATTTTTATTTTCACTTGATATTATTTAGTCTTATAATTAACATATGTAATTTTGTGTTATCATATTAGATAAATATGCACATTTATGACATTTTCTTAAAATTTAGTCGCAAAATCATACTAATTAATTTATGGTGATTATTAATAAACACATAAAATCAACATAAAACTACTAAATTAGTAGTTTATATTAATTAATGCTAAACATGAATAAATGAAATGAATAGAAACTACTAAATCAATCATTTATATAATGAATATGAAAATACCAAAAAAAGATAAATGACTACGGCAAATGATAAATATTTTATTATTAAATGATGACTAATTTTTGCATATATATGACTATTAGTAGCTAATTTACAACATCTTATAACACGACTAAAATTTAGTCATATTTCTTTGGTCATTAATGGGTTTTAAATGATGACTAAGATCTGTATATATATGACTATTAGTAGCTAATTTACAATATCTTATAACACGACCACCGTTTTGGTCATTAATGATTTTCTCGAGGATTCATATAGTAATATATTTTGTTATATATTTGGTCATTAATTGTGAAAATTAATGACTAAACCAATGAAAAATTAATGACCAATTTTATGACTAAATATACTACTAGATGGTAAAATTGAGGAAACCATTTAATGACCAAGCTAAAAGTGACTAAAGGTTGGTCACATTATAAGATACTGTAAATTAGCTACTATTGATCACTGACTAAAAAATAGTCATTTATATGCAAACTTTAGTTGCTTTTTTAGTAACTGATTAGTCATTTTGTACTAATGATAAGACCCCTTTTTCCTCCCAAGCCATCTAACCCATCACAACCATCTCTCTCCACACCCAACCCACCTGCCATATTATCATGAATAATTAGCATTCATGTTTCACAAAAAAGACAAAAAGGAAAAGGTTGTTATGCTTATTCATGTGCAAATTAGTTAAGTTTTTTATTATAATAGATTTCATGCGTAGGTTAGCTAGGATTTTAAATGTGTTAGCTTATAATTCTTTTGAAGCAAGGTACTTTAACAAATAGGCTAGATGAGTTGTGTTTTCTAAGCATCTATTTTAGTCTTTCTTTACTGCAGTAGGTAGCATTTCAATTCTCTCAATTACGATAAATTTCTCCTTTCTCATTTAGTAATAAAACTTCTTCTAAATCAATAGAAGGTTGGTTTGAGAAACCCTAGTGGTCTATCACCTAGCTCAAGTGTGACAAAAGAGCGGACCCATTGCATCTACTTGTGTATACAGCATTGTCACCTCCATTTTTGTACGAAGCCCAGGTTGATGAAAAAAAGTTGGTAGCCTCAGGTGTTGTAGAATTTTTGTTGCAATATTGATGCTCATCACGTTTTGGTGGCGTTGCCAAGGAGGTGACTGAGAAGGTGTGATTTCTGCTTTCCTTGTTCCATTTCTTATATCTTTCATTCTGCTATTAGTTTCATTTTCGCAAGATATTTGTAAGTTGGTTTGCTTTCCTTCCCATTCAGCAAGTTATTTCATTGAAAAATTAGTTTCAATTTAGTTTTCTTTTCTATTCTCTAGTAAGTATTAAATCTTGAATAAAAAGGAAAACAAAACACCTCTTTCATGCCTCGTAGGAATATGGATAACTTAATAAAATTTCTACCAAATATCCCCACCACTTCAAACAACCAACCTTCCCTCTTCTTTGGTCGTTGTGAATTAGACGACCCCTTAGGCGAGCAAGCAGAGATTTTTGAAGAGCCTATAGCTAAAATAAAATAATGGCTAAAAATATAAATGAAAAGGGAGATAGAGAAAGAATTGAGGGTCCTTTTCCCATCAGAGAAACCAATGGGGATGATAAAATGAAAAACATAAGCCCCTCTACTCTTCCTCACTTCCATGGCTTGATCTCAAAAGATCCAGATACTTTCTTGTTTGAATTCACTGTCACATGAAGAACTTATGACTACACCACTGACAATCAGAAGTTGAATTATTCCCATCCACTCTCAAGGATGTAGCTCTACCCTAGTTCGTGGGATTACCTGGGGATAGTTTCACTACCTGTGCTCAGATGTAGCGAGCTTTCAACAACAAATATAGTGACTACTGCAAGTCCAAAGACACCAAAGAGGAATTTTTTAGAATGACCTTGGGCCATGATGAGTCCTTAGAGGATTATGAAGAAATATTCCAGCTCAGCTATAAAAGGGCTAGGTGCACACTTGATCCTCAGTCACATAAGCTAGTCCTACTCAGGGGGGTCATGGAAGATCTCCTGGATACCCTAAACCTTCTATTAGAAGGGGAAATTTAGTAGCTACCCTATGAAGATATCAAGACCATTTTTAAGAACGATTCTAGGGCAGCTAGGAAAAAGGGTAGGGGTATTCAAATAGTGGCCAGCTCATCCTCTTCCAATACATCTATAAGAAGTGAAATGGGAAACATGTTGCAATATTTTAAGAGTGAAATGGTGCAAACCCTTGTCGTACAGATGCACACTATGCAAATCATGATGAAGCAGGAGGACGAAAACATTTTGTACATACTAACCAAGCTGCAATTAAATACTTGATGAATAAACCTGATGTAAATGTCTGGATTATTAGATGGTTACTTTTATTGCTACAGTTTGATTTAACTATTATTGATAAGGTTGGAAATGAGAATGTTTTTGCAGATTTTCTATCCAGTTTGACTTTTCCTACAGGGGAGGAAGGAATGGTTGATGATCAGTTACAAGATTAACATTTATTCACCATTTCAGTTCTATCTCCATGCTTTGCTGATATATAAAACTACCTAGTGTTTGCATAATTTGCACCAAACTTGTCCTCCAAGGAAAAGAGCAGGATCATATGAAAGAGCACCCCATTCAATTGGATTAGGGGAAATATATTCAAGCTAGGTCCAGATCAAATTCTAAGAAGATGTGTCAGGAAGGAGGAAGTCTTCAACATCCTTCTGGCCTATCATGATGGGCCTTATGGAGGTCATTTTGTATCCAAAAGAACATCAGTCAAGGTATTGCAATCTAGTTAATACTGGGCCACTCTTCACCAAAATGTCAAGAGGTATACCAATCAGTGTGATCACTACCAAAGGATGGGGAAACCTAGCGCAAGGGATGAGATACCTCTACAACCTCAAGTGACTTTCGAGCCATTTGACAAGTGCAAAATGGATTTCATCAGGTCCATTGACCATCCATCCAAACAAAAGTAGTACATCATTGTGTGCACTTATTACTCAACTAAGTGGGCTGAAGCCAAAGCCCTCAAAGCATCAACAAAAGAAACTATCGTTAAATTCTTAACGGAAAATGTGTTTTATAAGTTTGGGTACCCTAGATAACTGGTCATTGGTCAAGGTAGTTAATTTACATCTTACATGATTGAAAATTTGTTAAGCCAATAGAAGATCAAGCATAAAACATCCAATCCATACCACCCATAGGATATAGGCAAGTCAAGGTAACCAACAGAGCACTCGAAGGCATTTTGACCAAGGTGATTATAAGCAACAGAAAGGTTTGGGAAAACATATTAGTTGAGGCCACCTAGGCTTACAATACCACCTGGAAAACAACCATTGGCTTTACCCCTTATGAGCTAGTCTATGGGATGAAAGCCCTCTTGTCCATTGAATTTGAATAAAACATCTTAAGGATAGCAGCACAATTAGATCTAGATATCGCTAGGGCACAACATGTTATATTTCTCCAGTTGAATGGGTTAGATGAATTTGATGCAGGCCCTCCTGCACATAGAGGTGACTCAAGTTTAAAGGAAAATTTGGCATGACAAGAATATAAAATATAAATAGTTTCAAGAATTAGATTGGTCCTTGTTGTGTGATTCCCGGTACAAGGATTTTAAGGGCAAGTTAAGACCTAGATGGTTTGGGCCTTATGTAATAGAAAAATGCCATGATAATGGTGTTGTGCAGATAAGAACCATTGATGCAGAGGCTATCCCTTTGCTTTTAAATGGGTATAGATTAGAGATATACAAGAGTCCATTTCGAAAGCAAGAATTCATTAATAACATCAGAAAGATAGTGATGGTGGTGGAGAAAGTTTCAACTTCCACCACACCAAGTCCCTGAAGAAGAAAAAAAAGAAAAAGAAAAAAAGACAAAAAATCAAGAGACTTAGGTGAAAACCTCCATGAGGCACCTGAGTCCCACTATTGGGTTGAAAACCTCTTGAGGTGGCCCAAGGGTATTTTGAAAAAAATAAAAAATAAAAGGAGAAAAAAATATCTCTAGGTAAAAACCTCTTTCGAGGCATGGAGGGTAGTCAACTAGGATGAAAACCTCCTTAGAGGCAGACTAGATGTTTTACAAAAATAGAAAATAAAAAAAAATAGAAAAAAAAGAAAATATACAAAAGATGGAAATTCTATTTTGCAGGTCAGCAAGAGGAAGATAAGCACAACATGAGAAGGATAGAAGGGCCTACAAGAGCCTTGTTTTAATCTGCCCATCTTATATCTTCCACTATTCACCTAGTCTTCCATTTATAAACCCCTCCAGCTCATCTCATTCAAACTCTATGTTTTCTATAGGATTCCTTGTAATCCTACATAAGTTTCTTGTAGGAATGACAGTGACCTTGAAAACCACAAGAAGGATAGTGTGAGAGCAAGGTGATTGCACAAGCCTATGTCTGGATGAAAAACCGTTTACGCCCGCCACACCATATCCATTCCTTTCATCACCATGTCACCCCTACATCCATCAAAGAAATCAATTCAAAAAAATACATATTACAAGAAGAAAAAAAAACAGAAGAGAGAGAGAAGAGGGAAAGAGGAACCATACCCAAAGGTAACATCTCTCACCTACCATTCCCTACCACCCTTGTCCACTCATTTGAACATCCCTTATCCTTCAGAGTTGAGAAAAAAAGTATGAAAGTTTGAGGGAGAGGCAGCTATAGGACATCCTGTAGGTATCCTGTAGGAATTCCTGAAGCAGCCTATCCCACAAAGGAAACCACAGAAATTGCAGCAATCTTAATAAGAATTAGGACTATAGGGATGAATAAGCTCCTCTAGAGCTTAGCTGCAGCTATAAGATCACCAACAGCAAGGTATAGCACCTACACATCAAAAGAAATAAGCATCAAAAGAGGAAATACATAGAAAAATATGCAGATTGAAAAGGACAACAAAGAGGCACCATGTTGGGTCCCTATAATACTAGTGATTACCCCATTACTATTGTAGTTATACCCCTTATTTATATTGTTGTGCCCCTATTACCCCCATATTGTTATTTATGTGCCCCATAGAATCCCTCTATTTTTATTTTTGTGGCTTTATATTATTATTGTTAGGTCGGCTGGATTATATTGTGACTCCTTAGACTCCTATATATAGAAAGGAGGTTTTGTCATTTGTATCATCCAAAAATTTTTCATTTATGTAATGTAAAGGAGGTTTCCCCCTCGAAGAGGCTGAATTCTAAGGCGTTGATCTATCTTTTCTATCTTTTCTTGAGCTGGTTTCATAACATTTGGTATCAGAGCTTTGGATTCTAGGGTTTCGCTGCTCCAAACAAGTCATCGTGGAATTTTCGCTATAACGTTTTTTCTGTGACGTCTCATAAGTGGCAAAAAAAACCCATTTGAGAAGAAATTACGTTGAACCTTAGGTCTGAATTTCGGATCTTTTTGTGCTATATTTGCAAAGATATGCTCTGAGGAAGTTGGTCTTTTTGCAGACTCCTGAATTACATTCAAAACAGGTGACCTAGGGAAAATCGTCATAAATTTTTCTTTGGGGATCGGATTGAAATTTCGTAAGAAGGTACAGAAAGAGGACGGAATGTAGTTTCTTGTATATCGTTTTCAGAACCAAAGGTCGAAAAATTGTACACGTGGAACTTCATACAAGGTAACTCTTCTGGAAAGGTCTATAATCAGGTCATCTTGGGAGATTATGCATAACTCTTTCTTGGAGAATCCAATTTGGATCAGACTAGTGGCATTGGAAAGAGGACACAGAGAGCTACTATAGGTCACAATTTCAGAACTAGATGATTGGACAGTACAGAGATACATCAGAGTCAATATCAAGCTCCTACAAAGTGAAAAAAGGTGTGTAGATTTTTTTAAATTTTTGCTTAGGCTTGGTTTGAAAATTTATTTTGAAGGAATTCAAAGGGCATAGTAGAGCATTATTATCGGTAACTGATGCCCCGAGGAAAGAAAATGCAAACACCTAGTAAGGAACCTGAAAGTTATAGCATGACTCATGAAGAAGAGGAAGAAATGCAACATGATATATCAAAATTACAAGACCAAGTGCAACAACTATCCCTTGCACAAAAAGGAACAAAATCTAAGATGGATGGTTTAAAGAAAGATGTAGAAGCTAAGATGGATGGTTTAAAGAAAGGTGTAGAAGCTAAGATGGACTGTTTAAAGAAAGGTGTAGAAGCTAAGATGGATGGCATGGAAGCTAAGGTGAATGGCCTGGACGCTAAAATTGATGGCATGGATGATAAGATGGAAGAATTGAAGATAAATATGAATAAGTTGCTACAAGAAATGGTCAATAAGGGTGAAAGAGTACTAAAGGAAACTCATGATGAGAACAAAAGAAATGTTAATCATGATTCCATAGACTCTAATGTTGGATCAAAGACTCACCATGTTCCAAAAATCGATATGAGGAAGTTTGATGGCAAGGATCCCGCCACATGGATATTACAGATGGAGCAATTCTTCGAATCTCAATAATGTGCAAAACACACAAAAGGTACGTATGGCAACTTTATATTTGGAACCAAATCAGTTTGTATGGTATCAATGGCTTTGTTCTCGTAAAAATTTATCATTTGGGCAATTTTTACGGAAGAATTGATAGCACATTATGAGGATACAAAAAGCAACACTTTTTTTAGCCAATTGATAAGTCTCAAACAAAAGGGTTCAATAATGGAGCACATTGAGGAGTTCCAAAAATTGAACATAAGGGTAAAAGATATTCCAGAGGAGCATAGGATTGATGTGTTCATAGAGTCTTTAAAGGATAATATCCAACATGATGTGCGCCTTTCGGAACCTGATTCATTAGAGAAGGCATTCAGGTTAGCAAGAAAAATGGAAAGCAAAATTATGGCAACTAGGAAGCATACCATTCACAACTATAAAGACGGAAGTGTTGTTGCCCATAGTCTTCCACAACCTACAAGGTTGACACCACAACAATTGGAAGAAAAAAGAGCAAAAGGGCTTTGTTACAATTGTGATAGCAAATACACAAAAGGTCATAAGTGTGCTGAGAAGAAATTATTCTACATAGATTGTGAAGAGGAAGAAGAAAAGGAGCAAGAAAGGTCAAAAGAAGAGGATATATTCCAGGAACAAAGCCTAGATGAAGAACAAATAAATCCGACCATATCTTGTAATGCATTGGCGGGAATTACCACTCCTCAAACCATCAAGATAGAAGGACAAATCAAGAAGAAAAAGGTAATAGTGTTGATTGATTCAGGAAGCACCCACAATTTTATTCATTGTAGGGTAGCAAAAGAATTGAATTGCTTCCTATATCCAGCACCAGAGTGTCAAGTGATGATTGCAAATGGAGGAACAATAAATTGTTCTGGAAAGTGCCATAATATCAAGCTATCCATGGGAGAATATGTATTGACTAGCCCAATGCTTTCCATTCCAATGGGAGGTGCTGATGTTGTACTAGGATTCCAATGGCTACAATCCTTGGGTACAATAGCTTTTAATTTTCAAGAACTTTTCATGAAATTTTCTGTGGAAGGAAAGGAAGTTGAATTAAGGGGTATTGCAGGGAAACCAGGAAAGATAATCAGCTCTAATGGCATGACAAAGCTTCTAAAAAAGGAGCAAAGAGGTGTAATTGCACAATTATGTTCGCTAGATGTTTCCACATTGGAATCATCTATTTCTCCAGATCTCCAAAAAGTCCTGGACAATCATTCCAAGGTATTTGAGACTCCCAAAGGTCTCCCACCTATGCGTGATCATGATCATGCTATTCATCTGATTCCAGGAAGTGTTCCTCCAAACATCAGGCCGTACAGATATCCATATGTCCAAAAAAGTGAAATTGAACGTATGGTTGCAGAAATGCTAGAGGCTGGTATAATTCAACCGAGTCAAAGTTCTTTCTCAGCTCCAGTAGTATTGGTGCACAAGAAGGATGGATCATGGTGCATGTGTCCAGATTATAGGGAGCTCAACAAGCTCACTATTAAAGATAAGTTCCCCATTCCTGCCATTGATGAATTACTGGATGAATTGCATGGATCAATTTACTTCACCAAGTTGGATCTTCGTTCGGGATATCATCAAATCAGAATGAAGATTGAAGACATTCCAAAAACGACATTTAGAACTCATGAGGGTCATTATGAATTTTTGGTCATGCCTTTTGGCCTTACCAATGCACCTTCAACATTTCAAGGTTTGATGAATTCAATTTTCAAACCATTCCTTAGAAAATTTGTGTTGGTATTTTTTGATGATATACTAATCTACAACAAGTCTTGGAAGGATCATGTTGAACATGTTGACAAGGTGCTACAACTATTGGAGGAGAAACAATTATATGCAAAAAGATCCAAATGTTTCTTTGGAGTCCAGGAGGTGGAATATTTGGGTCATATTGTATCTCATGAAGGAGTTAAGGTAGACCCTAGCAAAATTAAAGCCATTAAGGAATGGAAAATTCCCACATCCATAAAGCATCTGCGAGGATTTCTTGGGTTGACAGGGTATTATCACAAGTTCGTTAAGAATTATGGGAGAATAGGAGCATCTATAACAACATTATTGAAGAAAGATTCATTTTCATGGACTCCGAAAGCAACAAAGGCCTTTAAACATCTTAAAGAGGCAATGTGCCAAGCACCGGTCTTAGCTACACTAGACTTCACAAAAACCTTTATTGTGGAATGTGATGCTTCAGGAAATGGAATTGGTGCTGTTCTAATGCAAGATGAAAGACCCATTGCTTTTGAAAGTCGTCCAATCAAGGGAAAGTTTTTAAGCAAAGCTATTTATGAGAAGGAAATGTTGGCAATACTCCATGCACTTAAGAAATGGTGACCCTACCTAATGGGAAGACACTTCAAGGTAAAAATAGATCATGATAGCCTTAAATACTTTTTAGAACAAAGATTATCCTCTGAAGAGCAACAAAAGTGGGTCACAAAGATGTTGGGTTATGACTTTGAAATCATCTACAAAAAAGGGAAGCAAAATGTGGTGGCAGATGCACTCTCAAGAAAGGATGAGGATATGGAAGCATTGTTGTTTTCCATTTCTATTATCCAACCAGATTGGATAAACGAAGCAAAGGAGGAATGGAAGAATGACGAAGAAGTGTGGGCACTTATTCGAAAGCTACAACAAGATTCCAGTACTTCTGATACATTTAGCTGGCAAAATGATTCGTTATGGTACAAAGATCGCTTATACCTCTGTAAGAATTCCCAGCTAAAACAAAAGATTCTTATGGAATTGCACACTTCTCCCTTAGGAGGGCACTCAGGATTTTTAAAAACTTACCACAGGGTTAAGAAGGAATTTTTTTGGGATGGCCTTAAATCAGATATTCAAAAGTTTGTGGCGGAATGTTTGGTTTGCCAACAAAATAAAGTTGAAACAATTAAGACACCGGGTCTATTACAACCTTTATCCATTCCAAGCCAACGTTGGGAGGAGGTTTCAATGGATTTTATCACAGGTTTACCCAAGTCTGAGGGAAAGAGTGTCATCATGGTGGTAGTTGACAGACTTACCAAGTATGCACACTTTTGTGCATTATCACATCCATTTAAAGCCAGTACAGTTTCTACTGCATTTATGGAAACAGTTCAAAAGCTACATGGAAACCCAAAGATTATTGTAAGTGACAGAGATCCCATTTTCACTGGAAATTTTTGGACAGAATTATTTTCTTGTCTTGGTACTCAGTTAGCTCATAGCTCATCTTATCATCCTCAATCTGATGGGCAAACTGAGATAGTAAACAAATGTTTGGAAGGATATCTTCGTTGCTTTGTATCTGATAAATAGACACAATGGGTCAAATGGTTGCCTCTGGCTAAATGGTGGTATAACACTTCCTTCCATACAGCAACAAAAATGACCCCATTTATGGCACTTTATGGGTACCAACCACCATCAATCACATCATATTTAAGAGAAAATTCTAAGGTTCAGGCAGTGGAACATCACATCGAACATCAACAACAAGTCCTCCAACTCTTAAAGGATAACCTCTTGTTGGCACAAAATAGAATGAAACAACAGGCAGATCAACATCGCAGTGAAAGAAGTTTTGATGTAGGTGATTGGGTATTCCTACGGCTACAACCATATAAGCAAATGTCCCTAAAGCAAGCTAAGAAGGATAATAAATTATCACCAAAGTGTTATGGTCCATACAAGGTGTTGGAAAAGATTGGTACTATGGCATACAAATTGGAGCTTCCTGCAGCTTCTCGATTGCACCCAGTTTTCCATGTTTCATGTTTAAAGAAGGTTATAGGTGACAAGCTCCCAGTTCAAACAATATTGCCAGAACTTGATGAGGAATGAAAAATTATATTGGAACCGGAAGCAGTCACAGAAACAAGAACTCGACAGCTACGAAATCGATCAATTTCAGAGTATCTTATCAAGTGGAAGAACTTATCCGCTGAAGATTCCACATGGGAGGATGAGAATTTTATGCAGAAGTATCCAGAACTACTCAAGCGTTGAGGACAACACTTTTTTGAAGGAGAGGGGCATGTTGGGTCCCTATAATACTAGTGATTACCCCATTACTATTGTAGTTATACCCCTTATTTATATTGTTGTGCCCCTATTACCCCCATATTGTTATTTCTGTGCCCCATAGAATCCCTCTATTGTTATTTTTGTGGCTTTATATTATTATTGTTAGGTCGGCTGGATTATATTGTGACTCCTTAGACTCCTATATATAGAAAGGAGGTTTTGTCATTTGTATCATCCAAGAATTGTTCATTTACGTAATGTAAAGGAGGTTGCCCCCTCGAAGAGGCTGAATTCTAAGGCGTTGATCTATCTTTTATATCTTTTCTTGAGCTGGTTTCATAACACACCACTCTCCAACATGCATCATCAACAAAGCACCTTACCCACATGTATGTCTTCTTACTCATGCTCTCTTGTTAGTACGATATAATAAAAATTGTAGGATCATGTGAGAGTTAGTTTTGTAAGTAAAGGTCACTAGTTAACTTGACCACCTTTGGCCAGTCGACGAGAAGAAAAGAGTTAGACCACTCCACACACAGTGAAAGTCAGATCGAAAGAAAAATGGAATAAAGCCAAAAACTGTTAAGATACGAAGGATAGGAGTGGGAGATAGTTATGAGGTAAGGTGGAATGATGGACTGATAATGGGACCAATTGTTCAAAAGGAGGGGCTCATGCTTAGATATTAAATTATGGAATGTTCTATGGTTAGAGCAATTTACTTATTTTTCATTGTCCACATATTAGCAATCACATGTACATAAGTAAAGTGCAGATAGAACATTAAACGATCAACAGAAAACAATCCAAGACAAGAGACACAAGATGTGGCATATAGCTAGGAACAAACCGTAATAAGGGGAAACCCTTTGATCAAATCTTCTTTTATCTTCAATAATTCAGCAGAGAGAAATAGTACAAAAATCTGATTTATATTAGCAGCATCAAACCCTAGATCAATGCATCAGAAGCATGAGTGGCATCAGTCAATATCTGTCAGATCACCTAGATCAGTGGCATCATTGGCATCAGTGACATCAGCGACATCAGTCAATATCTGTCAGATCACCTAGATTACTGGCATCAGTGGTGTTAGTGGCATCAGTCAATATCTATTAGATCACCTCGATTTGTATGCCAAAAATTGCAGCTTTCCAAGGAGAGTCAGCTTCACCTACTACATATTCAAGAGAGAGAGAAAGTTGGTCAAAGTTCAGATCTGTAGTTTGTAATCCTTAGAAAAATTGTCCTTCCTTTCAATGTGTGAGAGAGAGAGAGCTTTCTGCATAGGAGAGAGGAGACACTCTTTTTTCGCGTAGGAGAGTGAGATGTGTGATGAGAAGTGAAATGTACAAACGAGGAAAATGCTCCTTGTATTTATATACAAAATGTTGATGATGAATAGATGCATCTGTTGGGCTTTTGAGCCTACATAAGTTGCTGGCCAACTTTGACAATTAGTCCATAATCTAAATAAATTCATATCTCCATAAATACTTATCAGAATTGGATGATATTTAGATCAATCCCACACCTCTCGACGAGAGGAATCCAAGAAAAATATAATCAGCCATGAATAAGGTGACCCACATGAAGTTTAGCCCTAGTTGCCAATTTTAACACTCCCTCTCAACTAGGGAGAACTTCATTTGCAATCTGTCAGACTGTCACTACTATTCATTCATCAAATGTACTGCCCTATACAACTTGACCCCTGCTATGATCTACTCTGCTCTGCCTTGCTATTCTTTTCTCTGCTCCGCTCTGTTCTACTCTGCTCAAACTATGAAGAAGAAGAAGAAGAAGTGATCGAGGATGTATCATACCATCCTCCACTGACCTGAAGTCAGTGTTAGAGTGTGTATCACTGGTTACAGACCAGTCCTCTACTGACCTGAAATCATTGTCACAATGGGTACCACTCTCACTGGTCCCAGACCAATACCATTGATCCCAAATCAATGAAGGTCATCCTAGCATAGGGAGTATGGAAGATACAACGATGCGTCCATCAGTACTACTATGGTCCCTATCCTCGGTCCCTATCCTCATTCCCCTGCTCATTGATCATATGAGAGGTACTTCCCATGAGTGCCAGACTACATGCGTAGGATGCCTCGATAGGAAAACTAATCATCCTATCGACAGGAGAGTGAATCATCCTATCCAGTGGATGACATGGAGAACTAATCATCCTAGCCTACAGGAGAACGAATCATCCTGTTACACAACCACCGTGGAGAACACATCATCCAGGCTCACAGGAGAGCTAATCCTCCTGTTCCACAACTGCCATGGAGAACACATCATACAGGCCCACAGGAGAACTAATCATCATGTTCCATAGTCACCACGGGTTGTCACAGTGGAAGGTTGAACCTTTGACCCTGTACAAAGTGCACCAACAAGGGATGGTGAGTCACCCTATGGTCATATGTCACTCCAATAGGTACCCCGCACCCCCCTTGAGCTCCCAGAGCTTAGTACATCATACTTGACCCTCGTTAGAGGGTCTCTGAGTAACACCAAGTTGTTTTCAGAAAGTTAGGAATTTAGCCTTTCCTAGGGGCTTTGTAAAAATGTCGGCGACATGTTCATCTGTATCGATATGTTAGAACCCTATAGCTCCTTGCTGCATCATATCTCGAATATAGTGGTACTTGATATCGATATGATTGGAGTGATCATGAAATACAGGATTCTCTAATAAACGAATCCTGCTCTAGTTGTCACACCGGATCATGGTGGTATCCGATGTAATTCCAAACAACTCACTGAAGAGCTTTCATATCACACTGCCTCAGAGGTGGCCATGGTAGCAGCAATGTACACTACCTGCTCATCCAAGATATCAAAGCAAATTCCAAGGAGACACAACACCCGGAAGTGCTCTTACAGTCCACCACACTGCCTGCCCAATCAGCATTAGTATATCCAAGAAGTCTCACATCTCCGGCAGTGTTACTTAACGCATGAGTGATTATGCCACAAAGGTATCTCAACATATTCTTGGCACCAATCCAATGTATGTGGTGAGGTTCAACCATATGTTGACTTAATCTGTTGACTACAAAGCATATATCTGGATGGGAGTTCATTAAGAACGTCAATGCTCTGACAAGTTGATGATACTCAGTGGCATTTCATAAGAAAGGTCCAACAACACTACCACTTAACTTCTTGATGTCAAGCTCCATTGGGGTAGTTATGGGCTTGCAATCCACCATAACAAATCTTTCCAATATCTTCACCACATATTTTCCTTGAGATAGGAAAATCTCCCATGGCTTCTGCGAGACTTCAAGTCCTAGGAAATAGTGCATCAGTCCTAGGTCCTTCATTTCAAACTTAGAAGCCAACTCCCTCTTACATTTGTGAATGAGAGGGTCTACACCTGTTAGAAGGAGGTTGTCAACATATAGCACTAGTATGAGAGGTTTGTCATCTACAACCTTAAAGTAAAGGTTAGGGTCGACTTCACTCCTAGTGAATCTTGGCTTCATCAAGTAGTTATTGATCCTCTCATACCATGCTTGGGGTGCTTGGTTCAACCCATAGAGGGCCTTCTTCAACCTGCACACATGAGATTTTTGATCATAAATCTCAAATCCTTCGGGTTGCTCCATGTAGACCTCTTCTTTAATTGAACCATGCAAGAACGCAGTCTTAATGTCCATTTGATGTAGGTT
Organism: Pinus tabuliformis; assembly: GCA_031772625.1. Lineage (NCBI taxonomy): Eukaryota > Viridiplantae > Streptophyta > Pinopsida > Pinales > Pinaceae > Pinus > Pinus tabuliformis. Next base: position 1,667,459,440 of record CM062819.1, on the reverse strand, counting down.
CCATCCTTGTGTACCAACAAGGGATATGATTGAGCGGATGGTGGTATATCAGGCAATAGGTGCAAATATCTCATCATAGGCTATACCTTCCTTCTGGGAGAAGCCACGAGTGACAAAACGAGCCTTATCCTTTTCCGTGCTTCCATCAGCGGCATGCTTTATCTTGTAAAGCCATTTAGAAGTGACAATTGTTCTATCCTGGGGTCTAGGGACCACATCTCAGACATTTTTCTTCATTATAGACTCATATTCTTCGGTCATAGCATGCTTCCATACTTGATGCTTAATGACATCTATGAATGATGAAGGCTCATTTTGGATGATCGTGCTCATGATGATTAGGTATCCCTAATATTTGTTCGGCTTCTTACTTTCATGGAAGGCTCCTCGGGGTGCGATGTGTCATTCAGCATCATCAAGTGTCCCCTTAAGCCATGAGGGCCTCTTCTTAGAAAAGGAAGGTTCAGGCAGAGGAGGATCAATAGTATCCGTGGGTTCTTCCACATCGGGCATTGTCTCATCTTCTTTTTCTTTTGGTTCCCTGGTGTCAGCTTCTTGAGAGCTCCTTAAAGTAGGAAGATTATCCACCTTGCTAAGGGCCATATCTTCGTCAAAGGTGACATCATGACTAATCACGACTTTCCTTTGACCGGTTACATAGATTCTATAGCCCTTAGTATTTTCACTATCACTGTTGTAGACATATTTGGGCACTACAACCCCAATCACATATGTCCATAAACCAAGGGCTTCTAAACCCCTAAAAGTGTTGTTTCATACCCTAAATGAACAAGGTTAGCTGATTACATCATCTCCTAGAAGTTCTCCATGAAAAACTACTCAGAACTAGTCAAAACTGGACCATGCAGACTGCTCCATGCATAGAGTGCGATGCATCTCACCTATTACACACAGGGTTTGTGATGCATACTAGAAAGCCCTTCTGTAGGGTGCGATGAGCAAGAGTAGACAAATGGCAGAAGCAGTTTGCTAGGTGGTAACCTAGAGAATCTTCTAGGAACTGCTCATATGACACTTGCCTCTCTAAATTCGCCCAAAGATGAGTAAGAGATCTGAAATCTCCAAGTGGAACCAAGAACTATCAATGAAATGACACTAATCAAAATCCCAGAAGCTGACTCACTCTCCTGTAAACATCTATATATGGATCCCTCATCCAAGAGATCAAAATGAGGAATTTGGTAATTTGGAAGGAAGTGTTGTTGGTTTCTCTTTGAAGACATTGTTGGGTGATCTTGCTTGGTATGAGGTTAAGAGGGCTTTCATGCTGGGAGGATGGAACTGGATCAAACAGCTTGGTTGTAAACCTCTCTTCTACTACTTCTATCAATAAAGCTATTTGAGTTTTCCTCCATATACTTGTATATCTTTGAATGTTGTATTTATGTATGCATTTGTATGGTTAATATACATCTGATCCTATATTGTTTATGGTTATAGATCTCTATCAAGGTGTTCTTTGAAGTGGGACAAGTGAGAAAGGAGTGGTGAAAGCCCTATCAAGGGAGAGAGGAAACAAGCAAGGAGACTAGCAAAAGACTAAGGTTGGTACTCTCTGCTTCTCTCCCATCTATTTCTCATAAATGAAAACACAAGTAGCTTTAGTTTGTTTGTTTCTAAGATAGCTACCTATATTAGTGGGACTATTAGCTCTGAATGGACACTAGTTTTCCCGATAACAAAATGGCGACTCTGCTGGGGATCAAATATTTTGTTTGATTTTGTTACTTTTGTTTGCTTTATAAACCACAGATGGAGCCTGAAGTTAAGCCGACTAACCTTCAAACTGCTTTTTCTATGCAACTACAACATAGATCAACGCTGCTCCAGTCAATCTTCGGGTTGGTTTATGAATTGAACATATAGCTTGCAAACATCCTAAGTGCCCTGGTGGTAGCTCAAATAACCTCATTAGATCAAGCCCTATACTTTGTGTTTACTGACAATCATTACCTTAGCCTAAATCCATGAACTTAGTTGCAAACTGTGAGTGAAAACCAAGCATAGTCTCATCCCTTGACCATCGCACTATCTCTTCTTGGAAACCTGGATGCATTGTACCTCCCATGTGTTGTAGGTGAGATGCATCTCTGTTTCCCTATGTTACAAGTGTGATGATTGAATGAGACTATTTCTGCCTCCAGATTTTGGTTTTTCCTTCATTGTCTTCAGCTTTATTCAGTAGTTTTGCTGTATATGATTAGTATATCTCTGTTGAAACCATCTTCCTTTTCATTATTCAACCTCCATCAGAAGGAATTGTGAATGTTTCTTAATGTATTTTTCATCATTTACAGTTCTCCTTTGCAAATAGTAGCTTAATCGAACTATCACCCTTTGATTTCAAAGTATCGCAAGTGTCGTTTCCAGTCAAGAAAAAGAGTGCTACAAAGCATTACTCTTTTAGCTAGTCGATTACACTTTTGCCATTGTATTTTATTTGAATCATTAGTACTTAAAGTGTCGAAAGCAGTTTTAAATTCAAAATCAAAAAGTGTCGTCTTGACCTTACTTTCGTTTTTCGAAAAGGAAAATTGTTAGTACTGTCGCCTTGAAAGAAAATAGTTCAGATCTATACTTAGTTTTCTTTCTGTCATTCTCACATTAAGGAAACTGAAAAAAAATACATGCATGTGCATTTGCATTATGACTTCATGCTGAAGTTGATTTAGGAAAAGTGCATCTAGTATGTGCTCTCTGCTCTATGTTGAAAGAATTTCATCTCTCTTTCCTTAGTAGCTAGGATTTTCATTGCAAAAAGAAAGTAAACAACTGTTTATCATCTTAGATTGCATATTTAGGAATTGCATATCTACATCATGCGGTGAACCTTAAAGGCAAACTTCTTAAGAAAGATCAACTGTAGAATAAGCTTCAATGAACATAAAAACACTTTGGAACCTAACGCACAACATTTAGAAGTCTAGGCTAGAGACATATTCTGGTGTCGTAAAGTTTGGTAACTATCGCTTTCATCATAGGTTGGGTGATTCCTCCTCTTTGAGATGAAAAGTGACAGTATGGACTTATGCTCCCACATACCATTGAGTATATATTGGGAGACCACAATAGGCTACATCATTTATCCTTAGGAATCTATGTCTACTTCCCTATCGATTGCAATGCACTGAACACAACATTCAGGAAGATTGACTGCCCTACCATAAAAAGTATTATGCAGTTTTGCGATTCGTTTGGTAATCCGCTATTTCTAGATTTCCAGAGTAGTCATGTTCATTCCTTTTCAGACTCCTTAAAAGAAAAGGTCCATCTGAGCACTTGTCACTTCAGGCTCATTAAAAATCAAAGACGACTAGAGTCATCTTTAGCTTTTTCTCGACTCCTAAAAATTGAAAAAGAAAGTTGTGTCAAAGAATCATAAAAATCATTTAATTCAGAATAACATTTTCCCCTTTTTATTTTGAGTTGATCAAGTAATCCGCAAGCGTGGAAGAAATTCAATCAAAAACCCATCATTCGCGAAGACTAACGAGTCAGCCGTCTTTGACTTAGGAAACAAAACCATTCCGGGCCAACCGATCTTGTTTAATTGGGTCAAAGTCTCCTGGTTTTTTTTAAACTTGTGTTTCAACATCCTCAAAAACTCCGGTTACTCCAACTATTTCTAGTATCCATACCTCTACAGAAGAAGTTCCACAATTACAAGAGGACACTAGAACTAATCCTACTGTAATGGTAAATACACCTATTCCTGAACCAACTCCATCTAGGACTGATTCAGAATGTGTTAACCCTCCAACATCTGTTGCTACAAAGTGCTTACCTTCTTCTACACTAGAAATATTTTACGGACTTGATGGTATGCCTCTTCGACCTGGACTAATTGCAATTGAAGAGATTGTGGAGGATATTCCATCAAGTACCCCACTACATTTTGGAATTGGGATCCACCTATATCCTTCTAATTCAAAAGATAGTCAACCTTCATCATAAGTTCTTGTAGAATCGCTAGGAAGTATTTTGGATAGACTCAATATGTCTGAACAACCATCGACATCTAGAAATCTGTTATCCGATACAGCAGTAATAGAACTGCCTACCACTACTCTGACAATGTTCACTGGTATACCATTTGTCCCAACTAGCTCTCAACCGTTAGATGGAGTCAACCCAACGACTGTTTCGACAATATGGTCTATTCCTGTTTGTTCGTCTGGAATAATATATGGAATTTCTTATGTTGAGTCTCAGCAAATTGATCCTCCACAACACTATCAATTTGGGCAGTCTAGTCTACAAGGATCAATTTTTCCTTTGAACACTGGATTTCCGCCATATGGGGGGCAGTTTGCCTTTTCATTGTTCCCTCCAGGAGAACAACTATATGAGAGTTCATAATAGGATTCAGGTCAACCTGGAATTGCATCCAGTAGTTGGGTGCGAATATTGACTCAATAGCGAAGAGTTGTATATTCAATGCAACCAAATCTACCTATGCCGAATTATCCCACTACACCGACTATTGTAAAGTTGTCACAAGTACCTGTTGTATGTCAACCTCATGTCTCTCAAGTCGTAATACAACAACCTCTTGTCTCAACGACTCAACCACAATCACCGATTACTGGCTCCTTAACTGAAGCGAATCAGGCTCAAATGGGTACTATCACCCCTCATCTTGGTCAAACATCCAGTATTGGACAACAACAAATGACTTGAAAACCATGGCTGGTGCAATATCAACAACCGCAATTCCATCAAGCTTACCAGGGACCTGAGCAACAAAACTTTGCGGGTAATGGGCAGCCGTATATTCAAAACGGTCACCATCAATCATATCATAATGGTTATGCCCATAAACCTTATCAAAGTTATCAGCATCAAATGCATTATGGTAGCATGTAAAGACCCACTGCTCAGGCAATCCCATATTATCCTGGGTATGCTCACCAAAATTGAATCAACAGTTGCCTTTTTTCACAACGTTGGAATTACCAGATTTGAATCGGCTAACAAATGATCCAATTTCTCTTGCCCCTTGGTGGCTGGCGATTCCTCATAAACTTATGTCAGATATTCCTAAATTTAATGGAAATCCAGGTGAAGATCTGTCGAATCATGTGATGACCTTTCATCTGTGGTGTTCGTCCAACACTCTCAATGATGATTCAATTATGCTTCACCTATTTCAGTGAACGTTAACTGGTCCAACAGCAAAATGGTACATCGAATTTCATAGAGCTTCATTCGATAACTTTGGCACCCTTACCATAACCGTTTTAACCCATTTTTAGCTACCCATAAGGTATGAAACAGGAACACAGCTTCCTACCAATTTTAAGCAGATGACAGCCACTCACATAACTGATCATATTCATGAGTGGCGACGTCGTCACCGAATGTTAAAAATGTTCCTAATCAGCTACTAGCAGAATGGTTTATTAAGTCATTATTACCTTCTATTACAAAAGATGTGGCCAAGGTGGGGGGTTCTCACTAAAGAGCAGATCATTGCTCGTGCACAATATCTAGGCTTGATATATACTCATTCTGGCATGCTCTACGATAAAATCACTGATGCTCCTAGACTAGAGTTTTCCGTTCCTCCTCCTCCTAAATCAAACAAAGACTCTCATGCTGGCAATGGCATGATAGGTACTACCAGCATAAAAACCACAAAGGCTACATCTAAGAAAGCCCGTATGGTTTCTGGTCAAAATGAAAATGAATAAATTCTTGCTTCGGAGGTTAATGCTGTGTCAATCGACAAAGGCAAACAACCGAAGCAGCCAGGTGGCAAGAAGAAAGGGAAAAGAAAAAAGAAGAAACAATATGATTCATCTCCTGAAAAATCTTCTACAAACCCTTCTAGGCGAAAGAAACCCAATCAGCCATGTCTCATATGCGATGAGGACCATTGGATGAGAGATTGTCCACATAAAACTGAGGTTAAGAAGTTTTTCGAAAGTTCAAAAACCTCAGCGGTCTTGACTGATCCATTTCCAAACCCAAAAACCAATCTGGTTGCTAGCGACAATGCTTCCCCATCCCAAGTGCTTATTTTTTCCATTTCAAAATAGCAAAACGATGCTTTGATATCGACAAGGAACAAAGATCGTGAGAATCCACAGCTGTCGAACAACAAAGCTACAGATCAACCTAGTAGCTCGACAACAACTTCAACCGAAGTTGTGCCACCCATTGTTCTTGGTCTAATGATAAAGCCGCCAAAGGGAGTAGTACACAAATAGAAATTTAATCCTCGTGCTCGAGCAGCACATAATTATAATATAGTAGAGGATCTAGCCCAATCACCATCTGGTATGTCGACACTTGAAGTACTGCAAAATTGCCCCTCCCAAAAGAAACCTATATTATTAGCAATAGGTGGGTTTGACCCAATGGATTCCAATCTTGTGGCCTTTAATCATAAAGGATTTGAACCTTAGTTAGCAGCTCAACTCACTTTCCTCATCCAAGTGAAAGCCCTCAACAAAACTGTTCATCACAACCTACATGATCAGTCGAACCTATACATTGGTAGGATAGGAAAGATAGGGGTGGTAATACAGAACAGGAAAGGCAGTGACCGGAAAAGAAAAGTACAGGCAGAGCAAGTAATATGGTAAAAGGGAAGGTCATGGGTTTTATTCTGCTACGATTGATCCTTTACGAGATTAGTAGTTTCGGTGCACCTCCCACTATTATAGTTCTGATTCCTGCCGAGCCTTTGATACTTATGAGCTTGGTTTATGCTCTGACTTCAAGTCCTAGCTACGCTTCTTCTCTCGCCTCTACCTACGATGCCTATGCCTTCGCTCTACCTGAATTTGTTCTTGTGGGGGGGGGGGGGGGGGGGGGGGAATTCACCCTTGGTCAAGGTGATTTCTGGGCACGAAATCATGCTAGTCGAGGGTAATTGAAATGGCCAACCACATCGTCGATGAAACTATTTTTAAAATAGGTACGTCGACGTCATGAACAAGGAAAAATCCATTTTCCTCTCAAATTCAACATTTGGATCCAAATTTTACTTGCTAAAAATGATTATTCACATGAATACATGGTTTTTGTAGGAAAGAATTGTCGAAAATGGTAGACTAGAAAGAACATGAGCACGAAGATGTGGACACCCAGGAAATGGATGATACAATTTGCATGAAAACCTTGAGGAACTGTGGGCTCCTCAAGTTCTTTCTCAAACTAGGGATGCAGGCTCAACCTGAGTTGCTTCGATACCTGATTAGTCTTGGGGAAATAAATCGGGAAATATTCACCATTGCTGACCAGGAGTTGGAGTTAGAAACTTCAAACATATATTTCATCATAGTACTATCTCGGAGAGGGGAACCAATCAACCTATATGGCTCATGATTGATTGGGTAAAGCATATCCATACTACTTGTCCAACATTTCCCTGAAGCCCTAAAATCCAAGAGCGGCATGATTGAGATTGCCACTGTGTGAGATCTGACACTGAGAGTGCTACTATTGACTACCAACAGAGCGGTGGGGTCCCAAGTAGTGCACAAGACTAAGAAGTCAAAATTTCTATATGCTATCAACTTTACATCATTGGTGGTCATCAATTGGCCGAAGCTGTGAAGATCAAGATAAAAGGCCAACTAACAAAAGCTAAGGCAGGGAATCTGAAGCAATTTTGCTTCAGATTTGTACTAGTGATCTTTTTCTTGGAACGAGTGTCATTGTTCCAATACTACCTAACTGAGATAGATCTTCTGATGCAATGAGACCCATCGATGGTTCGTTGGAGTCCTTTGATGCCTAGGATCACTGGGGGCCAACATATGTCTTACAGACCTGCCTTCTTTTCATGGCTACGACGATGACTGATTGTAATGGAGGACTGGCCATACAGTGGTACCAACTTCCTCTGAGATCCAAACATGCTGCTACCAGATGGGGAGGACTTTGACGACGAAGGTAAAAAACCAATTTTTAATTTTGTGATTTTTTAATTGTTTTTTATATATATGTTTTCATTACATTTTTCTTTATCAATGCAGATGTTGGACCAGAGCGTCCTATCGGGATGTCCCTGATAGCTAGGCTCACCTCTCACCAGTTTGATGTCGCTCCTTATCAGGAGGGGAGTGACATCGAGGAGGAGATCACGAGGAACCTTGAGGGGTCGACTCATGGTGGGAGTACCAGAGGCATACAATGGGAGTATCAGACCGGATCTGCCAATTTTTGACTCATGTTGCATGAGAAGTTTCATGTTACCATGATCCCCTTGCTGATTAGTTCCTAAGTCCAGCATTTTACATTTTTGAGGCGTGTGTGCCACTAATATATGAGGCCTGCGAGTCATCGATGTTACTTGAACACACACTATTTTTTGGGGTTTTGAAGTATAAAAAATTATTACCATATATATGTTGTATTTTCCTGCTTAGTACGGTGAAAATGATTTGTTTTGGCTCTTCACATGATTCGTAAATGTCTATCGAACACATAATTAGCTAATGCATATGTTAATGTATTGATGCATCTAGCAACATGATGATATGTAATGTAATCAAAATTTCTTTCTAGTAGATGAATATGTAGATACATTCTCAATATCTGAGGGTTTCTAACAGAATATTGCCCGCTGATTTGAAGGACAATAAGTTGTGAATATAGGTTGACAACCAACTCTTGAATGTCAAGACCAATGGCTTTTGACAACAATTCGATGACTACATTATATTCAACAATGTTATTACTTGTGCGACCTAAGAAATACCTTGAAGATCAATCAACTCACCATGAGGGTCATAAATAGCCCACATTGCAGAGGATAGATTCCGGGTACTACGACAAGCACCTTCAGCCAAATTGATGTGGGGTGTCACAAAAATCTACAAAACAAGGAAAAACATAGTAAACATGAAAGCTACTTGAAAACTAACACACTAAACTACACTACACAAAAATGAATGATAGACTAATGTACACAAGTAACCATGGAAGATGACCTAAGCATAATACTTTTTGAGAGTCTCCATGCTCAGACTCGGATAATCGATCAACACATATGACCACCAAAGTTTTACCATTGACATGACAAGTAAGCATGACTCAGCTAAATAATAGAGTATAACTCATATAAGGCATTTCCCCCATGCCCCATGGCGAGGGAGGGTTACGAGTCAGGTGGCAACCCCATTGCAATAATGGGAAATCGTTAAAAACGTGGGGAGGGAGAAAAATCCTGAGTCCATGAAGGGATAAAGGGGACCTCAGCTGAAAGAGCTTAACCATTTTAGAATTAAATGACATGTCAATAGGTAGTAGAGAAGAGAAATCCTTAAAACACATAGACATGATCATCGGGCTAGGAAGGAATGAGGAACGATGATGAGTATCATTCCAAAGTGGTTAATCCAGAGACATTACTTCCATGATACTCTTGTCAGCAAGAAAAGTCTTAGCTAAGGGATCAGGAGATTCCAAAGCACTAAGCCATGGGGATTGAGAATACGTATCGAGGGAAGTGCTTGAAGCAGGAAAATCAGAGGTTACAGAAATTGAGGCCAAAACAATTTCCACATAATTGATTTCGATACGACTAAGTGGCATAACGTCACCACAGGTATCAAAAATATATGGTGAAGGTATGAGCCAAGGATCAGTTTTGACTAAGATCATGTTGAGAGAGGAAACATGAG